>CAUYUJ010007529.1:0-15000 GCA_963575745.1 Prorocentrum cordatum | reverse complement strand
AGGTTCTCCCGTCTTCCTGGCTACGTTGATGACCGCGGTGTGGCTTCCAACCCGGGAGGCTCCCGCACCTTTCTTCCGCCAGTCTGCGCACCGGTTAGTTGCTTCCCGTGTTGCCTGGTTCCGCCGCCAGCGGTCGCGGTGCACCTCTGGACCCAGGAGGACACCGCCCCTTGCTTTTCCACGAGTCTGCGCACCAGCTAGGTGCTTCCCCACAGTCGACCTGTCTGCGCACCAGCTTGGTGCTTTCGCCGCCGCGCCCCTCTCATAGGCGCGACCGCTGTCCGGGCCCTGCGCACCATCCAACCCACTGCGCGGTGGTGCCAGGCCGGCCCCCCCCGTTTGCTGCTCGGCCCTTGGTCCCTGCAGCTCCCCGCCCTGCGGTTCGCCATCTTCCCAGGTGGCGTGCCGCCTCTGGCATGCTCGTGCCCCATGGCCGGGTGCCATCTCCCGCCCGCCCCCTGGCTCTGCCCTTCCTCGGCAGTATCAAATACCTCGGCCACTTGATCAGCTTCCACGAACCGATGGAAACGGAAATCCACCACCGCACGCGAGCTGCATGGGCATCATTCACGTCTCGCAAGCAGGAGTTGACCATCAAACACTACCCACTGGCTCACCGACTCCGACTTTTTAACAGCATTGTAGCACCAACAGCGTCATACGGAGCAGAGACGTGGACCCTCACGGAGCCTCTACGGCAGCATCTACGACGGACACAACGACGCATGTTTCGCATGATGCACGCCACGGAGACGCACAACGAAAGAAGCCGGCCCTCACAGCGGCCAGGGACCTAATTTCGACGGCGCGAACAACGAAGCACAAGACCACAAAGACCGCACCAACAGCACTAGCGACGACGCAGACAGCAACCCATCACAGTGTGATGCACCTGGCACGCCTGACAAGCACAGCGAAGACGGCGAAGACAGCACCACCTCAGACGAAATGGAACCATGGGTCGACTACATCCAGCGAGCGACGCGACGCGCAGCGCACCTCATGAAATCCCACCACATTGACAAGTGGGAGACGGCGCACAAACGGAAAGTATGGCGCATGGCTTCGCGAGTCGCAAACCACGACCGGACGAGGTGGACTTGGCGAGTGCTGCGCTGGCACCCAGTCCTCAGCCCGCGCCAGCGGGGACAGGCAACACGGTGGTCAAAACAAGCGTTGGGACGACGAAGCCGCCACTTACTTCTTACGTCAACGCAGACCAGACCTCCACCGACCGCCCACGCAAGCCCATTCGAAAGGACAACCGAACCACATCACATGGACGCAAACAGCCCATGACACCGAAGCATGGACAGCGCTCGAGCACCACTTCACCGACCTCACGTCGACCAGCACCCGTGACCCAGACCAATGACGTAACAACTCAGCGAACGTCGAGACATCTCGCCCAACTCGCGTCGACACCGACACCAAGGACTTTCTTTTCCTCCTCCTCCCCCTCTCCTCCTAACTTGTTCTATGTCTCGCATTGCATGTATCCAGGCACCTCAGATTCTAGAGGCCATGGCCTCACCCACCTGGTCTGCTCTAGGCCCGGACGCTGTCCGCAACGGTGGTCGCATCGCATCGCGTTGCCCCTCGTCGGCAGTCGCCGCACTCTGCCCCTCGCCCCTCGCCTCGCGAGCCGAGCGCTGGGCCGTCCCTGCTGGTGCTTGCTCCCGCAGCCCCAGCGCTTTACAGGGGGTCTCGTCTCTGTCTGCAGCTTGTGCTGCCCCACTTGGGGGTCACCGCCGTTGCGGCTCATCTCCCGCTTTTGCCTCCCCGCCCCAGACCCTGCCCGTGCTACCTGGCGCGCGGCACGGCTTCTTCGGGGGTGGGGGGTGCCACCATCTCCCCCTGCCCCCCTGGTGGCCGCCTAACTCGGCGCCCCTTCGGACGGCCCCCGACGGGCCCGTCCCCCCCCTTCCCCTCGGGGGAACCCCGCCCGTGCGTCACTTGCACTGGGGACCGCCCACTCCCAAGCTGTGATGCCGTGCGCCGGCTTCGGGATGGCGTTCGTCTCTCCATTGGTAGCCCCTGCACCAGCACCGTGCCCCCGCGGCTTGCTGCAGGCCGCCCGGTGGCCCCGCCACTGGCCGCCCGCTGCTCTCCGCCTGCCTGGGGCCGCTCTCCCGGCTGCTGCCACGCCGGACGCACTGCGCCCCCAGCCCGCCGCTGGCCCTAGCTCGCGCCTCTGCCTCCCCCCGCCTTGCGTCCCGGTTCTCCGGCCGCCCGGTGCTCTCCCCCCCCCCCGTGCTTGACGTCGCCCGCACTGTGGCTGCTGGCCCACCCTTGGGCATCGTGATGCCGCCCCGCGACGGCTGCCAGGGACTGCCCTCCAGCCTGGCCGCCCCTGCGCGCTCGCCGCAACCCTGCTACGTGAGTGTCCCCCACGCCGGTTCCCCCCTCCCGCGGCCGCCTCCCTCGCCCTCTTGCCGAGAGTGGAACTCCCAGCCGCGCTCCCGATGCCTGGCCAGAGAAGTCGTGCGACGATGCCAGGGGGGGTCCAGGAGCGCCCAGACATCCCGTGAATTGGGGGTCATAAGTATATACAGAATAGATCGTGGATATCCATATCACGGTATCCATAAAACACGTTTTCCATGATGCGATATCCATATTCCGTGAGTTGGGGTCATAGGCATATCCATAATTGGTCCCCAACGATATCCACAATACACGGTCAGGAACTTTGGCTTAGTGTGTCGCGCCGCCGGTCCTGGCCCACGCTTCGGCGCGACGCGCTATTTTTCTGGGTTCCCCAGAGTGAAAGTCCCGAGCTTCTTTCAAGTCTCCCGACCCGCGGAGCGGAACGACATTCGATCCGCTTGCAAGGCATAACGTGTCGCCAGAACCGCCGCCGCGACACGCTAAGGAAGCAGTGCCTGGCCGCAAACACAGCGTTGAACACTCATGACTTGCATGGACGTTGAAAACATTCGTTTCAACGCTGACGGTACGGTGGTGGACACTGCGTTGGATACATTCGGGTGTTACGACCGATGTTGAATACGACCTTCTCTACAGTTGTGGTGCGGGGGGACTGCTCTTTCGTGCGCTTTCGCCCCCACATCATTACCCCCGCTCGGGCTTGACCTTTGCTCTCTTAGAGTTGTTTGGTTGTTTCTGGGGAGTGTGAACCTGTGTCATCGAGAGCCTGGAAGTGTTCAAAACAACAGGGCTGGCATTGTCGCTGGGGTTGGGGGACCTGGTCAGCTATGTCCGACCACATGCTTTACTGCAGCGGGTAGCCCTGGGGTTTGGGCATGGGGAGGATGAGGGGGATAACTAGTCGCATGGTGAAGGGAACGGGAAGGATTAGGAGGAGGTCCACGCAGCCTAGGAACAAAGACGCGGAGGAGCAGGTGGATCAGGACTGGTGGGAGGAGAGTGTAGGTGCGGACGGGCAATGCGAGCATGATGCTGAGGAGGAGGAGGGGAAGGGTGAATGTGGAGTTCCGCCAGGGTCTGTCGAGTGTGTTTGCTTTCGGGCAGACTCCTGCAGATCGCCTTCGCAGTCGGGCGGTCACCTGGTCTCCGCAGCTGGGTCCAGAGCACCCCCTGCTTTTCCAGGCTCGACGCCGCCGAGACTGTCGAGCTGCTCGCCGAGGAGATGAGCGACCTCAATGCGAGGAGGGGCGATGGTTGAGCCAAAGCGGGTGGGTCGCCACGATCAGAGTGTGTAGTCATCGCGACGGGGAGTGGTTGCTCCTACGGGGGGGCGGGGGGCGCGGAATTCTCACGATGGTTGCGAGGCGCTGGCGAGCGAACCCTTCGATTATGGCGATTGTTGAGGATTATCAAGCTGCCTGCGGCAAGTCCCGCCACCTTGCCTTGAGATGCCGTCTTGGGATTCCCTTGGGACCCTCCTCGGCCGTCTTGAGGCTCTCTTGGGCTGTCTTGAGCTCTCTTGGGGCCTCCGTGACCGTCTTGGGAGTTTCTTTGGGTTGGCCGTCTTGGGCCGTCCAGGTGTCCTCTTGTCCTCTGAGGCCGTCTTGGGTCCCTCCTGCAGGCCTGTAGGGCCAACTTGAAGCCCTCAGGAGAGCGTCGTGGGCTATCCAGGGGCCGTCTTAAGCTGCCTGATGGCCGTCTTGGAGACCTCTTCGGCTGTCTGGAGGCTCCCTTGGGCCGTCGTGGGGCCATCTTGGAGGCCTCTTGGGCCGTCTTAGGCCGACGGGAGCTTGAAAAGGCGAGGATGCGACAACATTGAAACACGTAATGGGAATCGGCGATTTTGGCCTCTTCGGTCCTTGCTGGAGGCTCTCTTGGAGTACTCTTGGCCCGTCTTAGAGGCATCTGGTGCCATCCCGAGGCCATCTTGGGCCATTTGGGAGCCATCTTCGGTCGTCTTGGAGGCATCTTGGGCCTCTTGGCGGCTGTGGAGGTCTGTCTTGGAAGCCATTCTGGGCATCTTGGACACGTTGGAGAGCGCCAGGAACGTATCTGGGCGCCAACAGAGCCTCTGGAAGAGGGGGCGTTGCACGCAACTCTACGCGACCCAGGAGGGGGGGGGGGGCCTTCAGAAGATTACAGAAACCCTGCCGGACAGCACTCGGCATTCTAGCACGCCACAACGTGCCAGGGGGCAAGGTGGCGGATTTTCCTTTCATTTTGGACCATGCGGGATGCACACATGACGCCATAGTCTCCGCTCTCCTCGGCTTCTTCTGCGCCCCCAGAATGACATTTTCCTTTCATCTGCTTGCCGTTCGGTCCTTGGAGCCCTCGTGCAGAATCCTAGGCTCCTTTGGCTCGTTCGACGGAAGCCATCTGCACAAGCAGTGGTGCAGAAAGCAGGTCCTCGAGCAGAAGCGATGTCTTGTCAGAACTTCGGGCAGATGGGTTCGGAGGATTGCGCCGCATCGCTGATGCATCGGCGATGTGGCGCGATCCGGAGTCCGATTTTCTCGGTCCCGCTGTCGCCGGTGCATCGGCGATGCAGCGGCGATGCTGTACGATCCGGCCTGCTCTGGCGACATTTGGGAGGCCTGCGGAAAGGGCTAGGACGAAACATAAATCGTTCCGGAAAGATCTGGAGCAATCTGGCGGCGGGCGCGGCGCTCGAACTTTTTTACAGCAAGTCATCTCTCAGGACTTTTTTACAGCAAGCCATCTCTCAGAGAATTCCGGCTCATCTCGCTCCGATTCTGTTTTCATCCTGGCTTCATTTCAGGGGAGGCTGTCGTTGCGGCGCCCGGCGAGGGATGTTGATGATGATGATGATGACGATGATGGTAATGATGATGCCGATGATGATGCTGATGATGATGATGACGATGATGATGATGATGATGGCTATGATAAGGATGATGATGCTGATGATGGTGATAAGGAGGATCGTGATAATGATGAGGAGGAGATGATGGTGACTGCTGGTGATGGTTATGATGCTGCTGCTGATGATGATGCTGATGTTGAGGAGCAGGAGGAGGCGGAAGAAGAAGAGGATGAGGACGAGGAGGAAGAGGACCAGTGTAAACTCAAGACTCACCAATGATGTTGGGATAAAACCTCCCTCCAAGCTCCCTCTGTGCCAGAACATCATTCCTGGAATTTCAACACCACGAATCCATGTAACCCTCGTGCTCGGATAATCCTAAATCCATGCCAAGCGCCATTTCTGGTACGTGAACCATGGCCATCTGTGACACGCTTGCACATTTTTACAAAGGATTTGCGCGGCGCTAAGGCGAGAGCTACATATTGAAAAGGAAACGCCTCAACCATGAAGTTTTCCAATTTTTTTAGACGAGTATGCGCGGCGCTAAGGCGAGAGCCAAATTTTGAAAACTAGCCGCCTTCAATCCGTGAAGCTCTTTCAACTTTGTAAGATAAGTGTGCGCGGCGCTAAGGCGAGAGCCACATTTTGCAAACCACCCGCCCTCAATCCGTGAAGCTCCTGCAAATGTTTTAAACTCGGAGGTTGATAGACCTCCTACCCTGACACGTCGATTAAGGAATTGGCCGCTTTCGGTTTGCGAGAGGGCGTCGCGGCCGTCATTTTTGCGGGTAGAGGTCCGTCGGTTTCGGTCCCAGGCCGTTTTCACTAAGGGGAGGTTTACTAAAGGGAGGTTTGTCCACAGCGGAAAAACGAGTGTGCGCGGCGCTAAAGCGAGAGCCACATTTTGAAAACGAACCGCCGTCAATCCGTGAAGCTCTTGCGATTTTGCAAAGCGAATGTGCGCGGCGCTTGGGCAAGAGCCATCTTGTGAAAACGACCCGCCCTCAATATGTGAAACTTTTGCACATTGTTCAGACGTCAAAAATGCGTGGCGCTAAGGCGCGAGCCACATTTTGGAAGCGACCCACCCTCCATTTATGAAACTATTGCCGTTTGTCAAGCTTCAGGATTACATATGGTAAGGGAGTCTCAAGCGAAACGCCCCGCCCGCTCTTCCGACTGGCCCCGGGGCGCGGCAGGGAAGAGTTTCTCATGAAGAAAAGGAATAATGGAGGAGCAAGTGGAGGAGGAGGCGGAGGAGGATGAGGAGGAGTATCGAATGAGTGGGAGGAGGAGGACAAGGAGGAGTAACAGCAGCATTGAAGGATGACGATGATGATGATGATGATGATGATGATGATGATGATGATGATGATGATGATGATGATGATGATAATGATGAGGATGATGATGATTATGATGATGCTGATGATGATGATGATATCATGATGATGACGAGGGTGATGATGATGCCAATGATGGTGATGATGCTGATGATGATGACGATGCTGATGAGGATGAAAATGATGGTGATGATGATGATGATGATGCTGATGATGATGCTGACGATGCTGATGATGATGATGACGATGCTGATGCTGATGCTAATGCTGTTGCTGATGATTACTATAATGCTGCTGATGATGCTGATGATGATAGTGGTGATGATGCGGATGTTGACGATGCTGATGCGGCTGTTGATACTGATGATGGTGATGATGATGATGCTGCTGATGCTGATGATGATGATTTTGGTGTTGATGATGCTGATGATGCTGATGATGCTGCTGCTGCTGATGCTGATGCTGATGCTGATGATGCTGCTGATGATGATGATGATGATGATGATGATGATGATGATGATGATTATGCTGCTGATGATGATGCTGCTGCTGCTGATGATGATGATGATGACGATGATGATGATGATGATGATGATGATGATGATGATGATGATGATGATGATGATGATGATGATGATGATGTTGACGCTGCTGCCGCTGGTGATGATGATGAGGAGTGAAGGAGGAGATGAGGTAGGAGGGAGAGGAGGAGGAAGAGGCGGAGAAGAGAGACGGAGGCATCGGTAGAGGTTGACGATCCCAATGGGGCTCTCCGGAGGAACTGTCCTGGGCGAGACCCCCTTCTCCTCGCGACGCTCGCGGCGGGCCGCCCACGCGGGAGCGCACGGGCCGCCCGCCGCGCCCGGTGGGCCTCCTCCGCACGCGTTGCGCCCCTTCCGTGGTTTCCCAGGCGATGGGGGTTTGAGTTCCCTCCTTCCTCTTCCTCCTCCTCTTCCCCCCCTCCTCTTATTCTCCTCCTCCTCCGCCCCCTCCTCCTCCTCCCTCCTCCTCTCCTCCTCCCTCCTCCTCTTCCTCCTCCTCCTCCTCCTCCTCCCTCCTCCTCCCTCCTGCCGTCCCCTCTCCCTCCTGTCCTCCTCCTCCTCTCCTGCCTCCGCCTCCTTCTCCTCCTCCTCCGCCTCCTTCTCCTCCTCCTCCTCCTCCTCCTCCTCCTCCTCCTCCCTCCTCTTCCTCCTCCTCCTCCTCCTCCTCGTCGTGGGGAAGGTTCGAGGTACGAGGGGTGGACGGTGGAGGCCTTAGTTTTTTCCCTACCTAGGCTCTGCCTAGAAGGGTTCTTACTCTCTTAGCTTAAAGGGGCCGGGCAGTGGAACACGCCCCGGGCGGTTCCCCCAGTCCCCTGGGAGCGGTTCCCCCCAGTCCCCTGGGAGCTTTAGCTTTAGCTTTAGCTTTAGCTTAGCTTTAGCTTAGCTGTAGCTTAGCTTTAGCTTAGCTGTAGCTTAGCTTTAGCTTAGCGTTTCGCTTAGCTGTTCGCTTAGAGTTTAGCTTAGCTTTAGCTTAGCTTTAGTTTAGCTTTAGCTTAGCTGTAGCTTAGCTTTAGCTTCGCGTTTCGCTTAGCTGTTCGCTTAGAGTTTAGCTTAGCTTTAGCTTAGCTTTAGTTTAGCTTTAGTTTATAGTTAGCTTAGCTGTAGCTTAGCTTTAGCTTAGCTGTTGCTCAGCTTTAGCTTAGCTTTAGCTTAGCTTCAGCTTAGCTTTAGTTTAGCTTTAGCTTGGCTGTGGCTTGGCTTTAGCTTAGCTTTAGCTTAGCTTTAGCTTAGCGTTACTGTTACTACTAATGCTGCTTTCCTAGGGGTTCCAACTCCTAGGTAGGGTCGCACTGGGATAATTCTTGGCCTTTCCCTCGGGGGCCTTTCCTTCGGGGGCCTTTCCTTCGGGGAGTTTGCCGAGCCTCGGAGAACGCGGATATGGCTCCGAGAGCTGGCGGGCGGGCGTGGGCGCACCTTGCCTGGAGCTTTTGAGAGCGTGAGTGTTTCGCGGCCTTCCTCGGGCCTCTTCGTCGCCTTCGGCTGGATCCGCTCTGGAAGCTCTGGCCTGGCGGCACCCCGGGAGAGGTCGGGGGGGTGGAGTTTTCAGCCCCACCTCCCAGACACCTGACGTCTTGAAACATGAAGACGAAGGCCTTTCATCGCTTTCGGTTTTGGGGGCCTTTGCCAGGCCTGGGGCCGTGCAAATAAATCGGGATGAAAGGCCAGCCCGGGTCGTGACTGCCAAAGGCCGCGTCATCTCCTGGGTATCTGGGTCGATCCACGGCGCGGTAACCCGACGGACTGGGCCAGGCCCACCCGCCGCCCCTGTGGGTCCAGATTCCCTTGTAGACCTCGGTTTTCCACGCGTTTCCGGGGGAGCCCGAACCCCTCATGCCGCCCCGTGGGTCGGGTCTCCTCCTCCTCCTCCTTCCCCTCCTCCTCCTCCTCCTCCTCCTCCTCCTCCTCCTCCTCCTCCTGGTCCGCCTGGTGGGCATGTGCTCACGCGTGACCAACATAGCATCGTCAATGTTTTGCCAGCCTGGAGCCTATCTCTATCCCTATGACTGACACTACCTTATCTCGGTAACGATCTTGAGGAGCCCCTGACTTCCTGATGGCACATCCCTAACATTGTCATGGCCCTGGGCCCGCGAGCGTCAGAGGGAGGGGACGAGCTCCAGGCGAGCTGCACGCGGATTCCTATTTGACTTCTCAGATCGGTGCCGCCGTGTTTCGGTGCTTGTCACGGACGCGCCAGGGACCGGTTAGGAAAACTTACCTCTTCCTGCGCGGAGCGGTGTGCGCGCGAACCTCCGCCGCCGCGGCTCCACGCCGTTCGCTCGAGCTTCCGGGGCCTTGCTCGGTGGTCCGACCGCCCCCCCCCCCGACCCGGCCCGCCACGTGCCCGCCCCCGCAGAGGGTGCGGAGGCCCCGTTTGAAGCAGTGGCGTGGAGACAGTGCTCTGAGATGCGCGCGCGTTCCCCCGCCCCCCACCCATCCACAGAGGGTTTGCAACTTAATCAGGGGGCCACTTGCGAACCCTACCCCTGCCCCCCACGATTCCTGAGGGGGAGGGTGGGGTTCACTTCGCTTGGGAGCTCCCGAACGAAGTGACCCCCCCCCTCAGAAATCGTGGGGGGTAGGGGTAGGGTTCGTATGCGGTCCCCTATTAATAGCCCCAAGCGGGGTGGCGTGTGTTGCGCCGATGCAAAAAAGCTTCAGAACGCCTGCGCCGGTGTCTGCGATGACGGGGCGACGCCTGCCCCTTCCCATTTGGCGTGCTGGAGGTGCGTGCGTTTTACCATGGGCGGTGCCAGCGCTGATAGATCTCAATGCCCGTGGCGCCTGCGCTAACAGTGCGATAGCGAGGATACGCATGCGCACTATTATTGGACGTGTCCGCGGTGTCTGTGCCTGGCCGCGCGCAGCGCCCACGCGGATAAATCGACTGTCCCCGCGGTGCTCGCGCCGACAATTCGATGGTGAGGCGATGTTCGCACCATCGTATTTGACGCGCCTGCGGTGCCTGCGCCGAGCCATGCGCAGCACCTGCGCTGATGAAGCGACAGCGCCCGCGGCGCGCGTGAACGCAGCCATGGCGGGGCGATGCCCGCGCCCTAGTATTTAATCGCTTCGCTCACTCCGCCGGCCCATCTTGTATCGCTGGTGCTGTATGTTGGTGTGTTCGTGGCTAGCGGGAAGGACGAAGAGGAGGAGCAGGAGGAGGAGGAGGAGGAGGAGGAGGAGGGGGCAGATGATGATGATGATGATGATGATGATGATGATGATGATGATGATGATGATGATGATGATGATGATGATGATGATGATGATGATGATGATGATGATGATGATGATGATGATGATGATGATGATGATGATGATGATGATGATGATGATACGATGATTATATGATGATGATGATGATGATGATATGATGAGATGATTTGATAAATGATGATGATTGACGATGATGATGATATGATGATGATATGATGATGATGAGGATGATGATGGAGGATGAGGATGAGGAGGAGGATGAGGAGTGAGGATGAGGATGAGGATGAGGATGAGGATGAGGAGGAGGAGGAGGAGGAGGAGGAGGAGGAGGAGGAGGAGGGGGCAGATGAGGAGGAGGAGGAGGAGGAGGAGGAGGAGGAGGAGGAGGAGAAGGAGGAGGAGGGTGTGAAAAGGGGGGGATGACGATGAGGAGGCCTCGGGGCGGCATTTTCGCGGCCGCCATGGGGCCTCTTGGCGACGTTTCGGGGGCCTCCTGGGGCCCCTTGGGTGCCTTGCGGGGCTCCTCGAGGCCTCCCGGGGACTTCTTGGGGTCTCACTCTTGGGAGGTCTTAGAGGCGTCTTTGGTGCCTTTTGGAGGCGTCCTGGGGGCATCTTGGGGGGGCCTCTAGGGGCCTCCTGGGGGTCTCATGGGGGCCACTCAGAGTTGACCGCTTAGCTTACGCCGCGTAGCTTGCAACACGAAGCTTGCGCCGCATAGAGTAGACCATGCAGCTCACGCCGCAAAGTTTACACCGCATGGCTTGCACCACATATCTTGGACCTCGTAGCGTGCACGGCGTAGCTCGCTCCAAATAGCTTGCACTACATGTATTACACCATGTAGCACCCATCACATATACTGCGCCGCGCACGTGGCACACCTGGAGTGCGCGTGCTCATGGTTCCGGGCCCACGCTGACCAACGCGATCTCATCATGTAAGCCGAAACGATGAACCAACGAAAAGCAAACCTCTACAGGGCGCTCCATGCGCCTGCAGCTGGTGAGGTGCGAGCTCCTCCTGGGATGGGTGGGCGTTGCTCTTCTCGAAGCAAGGCAGGTCCAGGCGCGGGACGTCGGTCCAGTGGGCTGTGCAGTCAAGCGGCGCCGTCGGATGCAACATGCGGCAAATAGAGGCGGCGCAATGTAATGCAGCACGATGGAATGTTCTGCAAGGTGTTCGCTCACACATCAGTGCCGTACGATCTAGCGACGCGCAACGCACTGCAACGGACAGCGCTTCAAAACAACAAGAGCTTACGTCACAACAGCCTGACGCAAAGCGCAACAAAGCGCACCGCAGCAAAACAACGCAATCAACGCAACGCAGCAAAACAACCCCACGTTTGGTGGCCTCTCAGGGCGCGGGGGCGAGCAGTCAGGCGGCAGGCGGAGGCGATGCTCCGGCTGCCCCCCGCGAAGCGCAGGACTCGACATCCAGCGGGGCGCCAACACGGTCATCGAGTCCCTTCTCGACTCGCGCGCCGACCCGGGCCAAGGTCCCGGCGGTCCTCTTTCCTCGTCCTCGTCGTCACCTTTCTTCTCCTCCCCTTTGCCCCTCCCCACTCTCTCGCTCTCCTTCTCCCCTCCTCCCCCTGCTCTTCATCTTGGCATCGCTCGGACGTGTGCATTTTTTTCTTTGCGAGGGCCATCGAGGAGCATCCTCGATCATTTGGCGAAAAAGCCACACGCGAAACCGAACAAAAACACAGGAAATGGACGTCCGAGCGATGGCCAGTCATCCGCCTCCTCTCTCCTCCCTCCCTCCCTCCTCTCTCCCTCCCTCCTCCCTCCTCCCTCCTCCCTCTCCTCTCCACCACGCCCTCCGACTCCAACTGCGCTGGCCGTGCGCTCCGGACCCGCCAAGCGCTTCAGCCCGTCCGTTCCCCCTCCTCCCCTGGCATCGCTCGGACGTGTGCGTTTTTTCCTCGGCGAGGACCATCGAGGAGCATCCTTGACCAGTTGCCGAAAAAAACACGCACGAAACCAGAAAACAACACAGGGAATGGACGTCCGAGCGATGGCGAGCCCCCCGCTCCACCACCCCCCCATTGCGTTCTGAGTCCGCCACCTAGCCGAACGTAGCATGTCAGGAGGGGGAAGAACACACAGACACAATTAATCGTCGATCCCCAGGAGAATATGGGAAAATATGGGAAGTGGGGGGGAAGACAAACACCCAGAAAATATGGGAAAATATGGGGAATCCTTTTATTTGTGTGCATTTATTTGTGTGTCCCAGGGCCCCTTCACTGACCCGCCAACCTTCAGCCCGTTCGTTCCCCCTCCTCCCCGCTCCACCACGCCCCCTGCGTTCTGAGTCCGCCACCTAGCCGAACGTAGCATGAGCGGCATGTACGACGGAACTTACGCCTAAATCAGCACTGGGGTTTGTGCCCAACACGGTTCGCTGGCGCGGAAAAACGGAAGACAATCAACTCGAGCCTCCACCAGGCGCGCAGCAAGGATCGGCGACTGGAAAGAGCATACGGGGAACTGCGTCAGCCGTCCGTTGTTTCTGCCCGCCAGGATAAGGCCAAGCCGCTTTGCAGGCCCCAGGCTTCTTCCAGTGCTAGGAGTGCGCATGGAAGCTGCTTTGTTCCTGCAGCTTCTAGACAGCTGCCCTGTCGATGCGGACGCGGACCGCCCCAGAGTGCAGCTGGTGCTCTCCCCCCTCACCCTCTCGTCGTCTTTTCACTGGTTGTCTTCCTTGTCGCCCCCTTCCTCTCTGTTCTTCCTCCGGTCTGCAGCCTCCAGCCGCACAGCGAGCCCCGCGTGGCCAATTTCAGTGGCGGGCTGGCTGGAATGACCTGACTGATTTTCCAAGCCAGGGTTCACCGGCAGTTCTGCTTAGAGAAGGAGGAGGACCTGTAATGACGACGATCATGGCGACGCCGACGCCGATGACGATGACGACGACGATAATGATAGTGATGGCGATGATGACGATTACGATGACGATGACGATGACGGTGACGGTGACGGAGACGGTGACGGTGATGATGATGATGATGATGATGATGATGATGATGATGATGATGATGATGATGATGATGATAATGATGATGATGGCGATGACGACGACTCGATAGAGATGCTGAGTATGATGTTGATGCTGATTCCGATGATGATGATGATGCTGATGCTGATGCTGCTGCTGCTGATGCTGATTATGATGCTGATGCTGATGCTGATGATTCTGCTGCTGATGACGATGATGATGATGCTGAAGGTGATAAGGACAATTTTGAGGATGATGACAAGGATTAGGGTAATAATGGTGATGAGGCTGTTGATGCTGATGATGTTGACGACGGTAATGATAGTGATGGTGGTGATCACGATGACGATAATGATGACAATGACGATGACGGTGACGGTGTCGGTAGCGGTGATGATGATGATGCTGACGATGATGATGATGATGATGATGATGATGATGATTATGATGATGATGATGCTGCTGATGATGATGATAATGAGGATGAGGATGCTGCTGATGCTGCTGATGATGACGATGCTGATGACGATAATGGTAATGATGATGGTGATTATGATGATCATGCTTCTGATGATGATGCTGCTAATGGTGATGGTACTGATTATGATGATGATGATGATGATGATGATGCTGATGATGCTGATGCTGATGCTGATGCTGATTATGATGCTGATGGTGATGATGGTGGTGGTGATGATGATGCTGATGCTGATGATGCTGATGATGATGCTGATGATGGTGCTGCTGCTGCTGATGACGACGACGATGATGATGATGATGATGCTGATGATGATGATGCTCATGATGCTGATGCTGATGCTGATGATGATGATGATGCTGATGAGGATGATGCTGATGATGATGATGATGATGATGATGATGATGATGGTGATGCTGCTGATGATGATGATGATGATGATGATGATGATGATGATGATGATGATGGTGGTGGTGGTGGTGGTGGTGGTGATTCTGATAATGTTGCTGCTGCTGCTGATGAGGATGCTGATGCTGATGCTGTTACTGTTGATGTTGATGTTGGTGTTGGTGTTTGTGTTGGTGTTGACGATTGCTCCCAACCCTCCTTTGGCTGGGTTCTCGTTCTGAATAGAGCAGATGGGTGCCAACTCCCTTCGCCTCCTCCTCCCGCCCTCGTCCCCCTCTCGCCTGCCTGCACCTGCCTGCTTGCCCCTCTTGGGTGCCGCGAAGTGTAAAACTGTCACCACTGTCGGGGGCTGCTGAGGCAGCCCGCACAGTGGGGCCCTACGCAGATCCAGACGGGACCTCGCCATTCCCTGGGGGGCTGCGAAATATGACATTTCGCCACTCGAGGGCTGCTACACGAGAGCCCGCGCAGTGGGGCCCCACGCAGACCCGAACGGTACTGCGCCCCTCGCCATCCCCAGGGGGGCTGCGAAGTGTGACATTGTCGCTAGTTTTCGAGGGCCGGAGGGGCGGGGGGGGGAGCCCGCACAGTGGGGCCCCACGCAGACCCAAACGGGACCTCGCCATTCCTGTGGGGCTGCGAAGTGTGAAAGCGTCGCCACTTTCGAGGGCTGGGGGGCAGGGGAAGGAGCCCGCACGTTGGGGCCTCATGCAGACCCAAACGGGACCTCGCCATCCCTGGGGGGCTGCGAGGTGTGAAATTGTCGCTATTTCGGAGGGCTGCTGTTGG
>CAUYUJ010007528.1:42500-46102 GCA_963575745.1 Prorocentrum cordatum | reverse complement strand
GCAGGTGGACGTCGTCGCACTTACAGGTACGTGCGAGAAAGCCCCCGCTGACCAGGCTGTGGTGTTCACGACGCTGCGTTACCACCTCGCTCTTCGGAGCGGCTATGTTCCAGGTAAGTTCGTCAATCGCTCTTGTGGGATCACTCTTCTTCTTCGGCGGCGCGTCTTTCGTCGGAAACATGTGGTGGATGCGCCGCCAGTTCCAGTATCACTTCGGGGTCGAGTCGCTGTGTATCGCGTGCGCTCTGGCCGTTTCGATCTACTCATTCCAGTCACCTACTTTCCCCCGAAGCCGTCGAGTCGCCGAATTGGTCGTGAGTCCGTTGGCGCTGAAGCACAGAAAGGCTACAGACACACCGTCGATGCTGTATGTTCCTGGATAGAGCGTACCCTCACTTGGTCTCGGAAACGCTCGGCACTACTGTGGGGGTTCGACCTCAATGATTCCTTTGGGTGGCGCCATCGGGCAGGCGGTGTACGTGAACCCGTTCAGTCTCCTGCGCTCGGGCCCTTTCGTGAAGGTGAACAGAGGTATGCAGCTGATCGCGTCTTGGAGGTGCTGGAACGACACGCCGTCACTGTGGTTTCGACAAACTTTGATTTGGGACCTACCTTTTACGGTGCGCTCGGCACGTCTCAGATAGATTATATTGCAACTTTCTCTTGGCAACGCTCGATGGTGGATAGATGTATTGCGATGCGGAGATCCAACCAACGTCTGAAACTTGTACAGAAAGCTGGCGTTCAGGATCACGTTCCTCTTCTTCTTCGGCTCGACTATGCACTAGATCTCTCTGAGTCCACTCCCACGGGTACGGCTTGGGATTTTGATCGCCTCGCTGCTGCTCTTCGTCACGGTCACGGTGTTCGCGCCTTCGTGGACGAGCTTGAGCAGCATTTTCAGTCTGTGGATTTTCATGACATGATGCTGAATTCGCCGACGCCTGACGAGGGTTGGGCCAAATGGGTAACTACAGTTTACACTGTTGCTGAGCGCCATTTTTCACGAAATACTGGTACAGATGAGGCTACTCGCAACTTCGGAGCAGAGCGCAGTCGGCTTCTTTCAGAGCGACGGGCTGCACGCGCTGCTGGACAGGATGATACCGAGACGTCTTTTCAACTTGCTCGTCTTTCCCGTCGTCTGCGTCACTTGCGGAGATCTAGACACGCTCAGGTGGCGGAACAACTTGTATCTGAAATAGGAGTTGCATGGAATAAAAGGCTGCACGCGGAAGTTTGGCGTCTTGCGCATGTGCTTGCAGGAAAATGTGGGGGCCCCAAACGCAGGAAGTATAACACCATGGATGAGTTCGTTCCGAGGCTTGAGGAGATCCGCACCCACTTCGCCAAACCGGCTGCAGAGGGAGGGTTCGAGGCCGTTCCGATCAACTTTTTGGAGTACCAGCAGGCCCAGATTGAGGTTGCCCCCAGGCCCCCGATGTATGGCATCGATAACTTCTACCACGTGGAGGTCGGCCGTGGGGACCTCGAGAAGGTTCTTGAGTTGCTCGCTCGGGCTCCCCGTCGAAAGGCGGCCCCACTTCATAGTGTACCTTCTGAAGTGCTCCAGCTGGCTCTAGACCCTCAGCGTAGGTTCGACGGTAGCTTTCGGAGGTCCCGACGCAAGGCTCGTGACAGCGACGACGACGAGGAGGGCCCTTCGCAGGTTCCAGCCTTTGTCCCACGGCATAGGCTCGCTGGAGATCGCCGCGGTTTAGGAGCCGAGCCCGAGGTGTACAGGAATGAGGCCACGCTCAAGGGGATTCAGAAGGTCTTCCATCACATTAGACGTGTCGGGCGCGTGCCCCTGGTGTGGCACCACTCCAGAGCCACAGGCCTCAGCAAGCAGAATGGGAAGGAGGGGTTTGGGGCGCGTCGCTACATACATGGGCTTTGCCGAATGGGGGTCACATGGTTCAAGGCTCAGTTGCTCCGAGGTCCTCCTGATCAGGTCCCCGACAGGGAACATGGGTACCATCATGGGCGCAATCGAGAGGGGGCCCTTCTCTGTCAAGAGGCACTCTTGGGCAGGCTCAAAGTCTTGGGGATGTCCTCCGTCACATCCAAGGAGGACATGTCGAACGCGTTCGGGTGCTCGAGGTTTTCCGAACTTAGGCGTACCGTGGAGGCCTCCATCGCAGAGCCCGAGCAGGCCTTCTTTCATCATCGTCATGAGTTTAGCAGCTTCACGATCGTGGGGGCCGACGGGGAGCAAACCGTGCACAACAGATGCGGAGCTTTCATGGGCGATAGCCCTGCTGCGGTGTTTTTCGCTCGTACTTTTCGCAGGCCAGTGCAGGATTGGCTAGATGATCTTCGTGCGCGTACTTGGCAGTCTGATCCTCCACCTCGACCTCAGAGTTATCAGGAATGGTTGGATGCTCCCCTCGTCCCTGCTGCGCCACCGTCGGACTGGTCACGAGTGCTTTGGCCAAGCGAGGCCCTCTGTACAGCATGGGCGCCCATATTGCATCGACCTGTTGATCTTTCGTGCCGAATTTACGCTGATGATACGAGTAAAACACATATCGTCTCATCTGCTCGCAATGCACAGTACACGCTCCAGACAGCACATGGGGGTCTCACACAGGCGCTCGCTCCGAGTGGGTACGTACACAATGAGGGCAAGAGCACAGTGTCTCCGTCCTTCGTCGGTCGTGGTGCGCACGCTCATGCTGCTGCTCTCTTTGGAGGCTCCGTCAGAGTTGCAGGTCAGGTCCAATTCGATAATGTGGCCCTGGGGATCCAGACGGCGATCAACGGAGGGGTGCAAGGAGAGTTGAGGCGCCGTATTCTAGCTAGCAGGAGGGGGTACTATTCGATGGGGCGCTTCTGGACCCTGAACAGAGTGTGGAGGTTTACTCGGGCAGTTTTCGGAGCTGTTGTTCAGGGTGCGTTGCTCTCGGGCCTCACGGTTCTCATCTTAACGGAGGCTCAGGAGGGCCGACTTGACCGTGTACTCGTCGGGTTTGCGAGGAAGCTCTTAGGCGGCGATGCGTGTGCAAAGATTCCAGCTCTCGATGAAAATGGGGACCCTAGAGTTGACGAATCAGGTGAACCTATTTTCAGATATCGTGCGATGACCGATGCAGCCGTGCTTCGCAGAGTCGGTGTAGCACCTTCGGGGGTTGAACTTCGGGTTCGGCGCCTTCGTACTTATCGAAGATGGATCACGTGCCCTTCCTCTCACCCTCAGGAGCTTGCTGCAGTATTAGGCCAGCTCCCCCTCGAGCCCACCCCGACGGTGACCGATGACGGCACGTTGGGGCCTAAGATCAACCCGTATGCGCAGCGCTTCGCCCAGGACATCGTGAGTCTCTTGGATCGCTCGGAGGCCGAGGACCTTACTGAGCTCTTGATGGTTCCCAATGGGCAGTCGGAGTCTTGGAGGCGTCTGGATATTCGGGCACTCTTTCTGGATGATGTTCTTCGGGGTCGCTTTCTGGCACTTGATCCTGGGCTTCTTCGGGCTGCCGCGAGGACTGTCGCCATTCCACCACCGCCTGGCCTCTACGGGCCCGCTGCCCCTGAGGCTCCTGGCGATCCCGAGGTCCCTCCGCCCCCGGCGGCGATCTGGAGATGTGAACTAAAAGATTCTA
>CAUYUJ010007528.1:35000-37500 GCA_963575745.1 Prorocentrum cordatum | reverse complement strand
ACCCTGGACGGGCAGCCACCACCCCCCGAGGCGGCGACGTCGGGACCTCTGGGGCCGCGGGTGTCTGGGGTTCAGTCGGGCCTGTCCCTCCACAGGGGGGGATACTCCAAAGAAGTAAAAACACATAATCTGGGGACTATTTTGAGAGTATTTCTGACCAAGTGTTTTTTGTATTCTTCCATTTTTCGACCATCTGGGATTATGCTTGGAATACTTGTTGACCATCTGGGAGCATACTTGGCGTATTTTTTTATGTTTTCGTCGAGAACCCCCCTGTAGGGGGACACGCCCGACCTAATCCCAGGCCTGCACATGGCGCCTGGCCGGGCCCGCCCCGGGCCCCGGGCTCGGCGCCCCCAGGCAGGCCCGCGTGGCAGAGAGGTCGCGGCGGGAGGCGCGATCGGCATCGCTCGGGCGTGTCCTCCCTACAGGGGGATTTTCGACGACAAATAAAAAAAGACCCCCCAAAAATATTTGAAAAAGACTCCCCAGACTTTTTCCAAAAATGCTCCAATACTCCAAAACATATTTCCAAAATGCTCCTACGGGGGGGGATTTGCGACGAAAAATAAGAAATACTCAAAACATATTCCCAAATGGCAAAAAAAATATTCCAAAAATAGTACCCAGACTATGTGTTTTTATTACTTTGGGAGTATTCCCCCCTGTAGAGGACAGGCCCGACTGAACCCCAGACACCCGCGGCCCCGGAGGTCCCGACGTCGCCGCATCGGGGGGTGGCTGCCCAACGCCTTGACCAAAATCAGGACGGAGCTGTTTTTTTTATGTTTCGGCCTCGAGGGGCCCTCGCCAGGACAAAATCAGAGCAAAATCCAAAACGGAGATCCGACGCCTTGACAAAATCAGGACAAAATCAGGACGGAGATGTTTTTTTATGGTTCGGCCTCGAGGGGCCCTCGCCGGGCCCCGGGACCGTCAAAAACCGACCCTGACTCCGGATCCGCCCCACTTTTGGGAAATTCGTAAGTATGGCTTGGAATTTCCTCTTCGGGCCCCGCTGATGCCAGTTTCCGCCCTGCTCTTCTGTTGCTGTTTCCGTCCTCGGGGCACTCGCTGGGCCCCAGGGGCCGTCAATCTGGGCCTCCTGGGTGGGGTCGGAGTAGGAGGATGGCTCCGCATCGTGCGGCTCGATGTGGGGCCCGATTCTGTCCACGCCGGCGTCGCCGCTGCGTGGCCGACGTCGCCGATGCATCGCCAGCGCATCGCCGATGCATCGCCGAGCGGCGATGCGGCGCGACCCTCCGATCCCATCTGCTCCAACCCCATCTGGGAGGCCTCCTCCTCCTCCTCCTCCTCCTCCTCCTCCTCCTCCTCCCCCTCCTCCTCCCCCTCCTCCTCCCCCTCCTCCGCTCCTCCTCCTCCTCCTCCTCCTCCTCCTCCTCCTCCTCCTCCTCCTCCCCCTCCTCCGCCTCCTCCTCCTCCTCCTCCTCCTCCTCCTCCTCCTCCGCCTCCTCCTCCTACTCCAGTCAAGAAGATGAAGGGCCAGCGCAGGGGAAGGGGGCGGGCGTCGGGGGCCCGGCATGTGAACACATGAGGACCTCGCAGGTCTGGGTCTGCGCCATCCCCAGACCCCCTCGAGTAATGAAAAAATCCTCCTCCTCCTCCTCCTCCTCCTCCTCCTCCTCCTCCTCCTCCTCCTCCTCCTCCTCCTCCTCCTCCTCCTCCTCCTCCTCCTCCTCCTCCTCCTCCTCCTCCTCCTCTGGGTCATCATGACGGGAGGCTTTTCCTACTTTTCGGCCTCCGGGGGCCCTCGCCGGGCCTCGGGAGCGTCGAAAAACGACTCAGGATGCAAGGCCGGTCATGGGGAACGGGTCGGGACCTCTGGGGGTCGACGTAATGAAAAGATCATTACGTCGGGGGTCTGGGTCCTGGGCTGGGGTTCATTACGTCGGGCATGTCCCCCATACAGGAGGAAGCTTCAGAGGTGGTAAAAAACAATAGTCTGGAGACGATCTTCCTTCCATTTTTCGACAAGGTTGGGGGGCTGTTTTCTGTATTTGTTTTTGTTTTTCGTCGAAAATCCGCCTGTAGGGGGACACGCCCGACCTAAGCCTGGGGCGGGAGAGCATATGCACCGATCCTAGACCCAGAGAAGCGACGGAAGAAAGCCTTGATATCCGACGCTGCAACAGAAAAAAATGCAACATCGCAAATAGTCACGCCGGGCACCCCAGACCCCATCTTTCTGCGTCATTTTGGAGGATCGATCTGTGAGGGTCCCGGGGCCCGAACAAAAGCGAAAACGCCCAGCTCGAAGACATTGAACTGCTCGGATCTCAGGGTCGATTGCGCCGACATTCGCGCGCAAGTTGCCTGCGTAAAAGGTCGCGCGTATAAGCGCCCTCGTTTCCGACTGGTAGCGAGCCGCGCTGGCGCGTCGCGCGCAAGCCCCCGCGCAAGGGCGCCGTGCCATCTCTCGCGCAATGGTCCGCTTCTCCTTCGCTGGGCGGCCTCCTATTTTTTTGTTTTGTCCCCCGTC
>CAUYUJ010007528.1:0-32500 GCA_963575745.1 Prorocentrum cordatum | reverse complement strand
AAAAAAAAAAAAAAAAAAAAAAAAAAAAAAAAAAAAAAAAAAAAAACCTTTGCAAGAGCCGCGGATTGAGGGCGGATCGTTTTCAACATGTGGTTCTCGCCTTCGCACGGCACACATTCGTTTAAACACTTGCAAGAGCTTTACGGATCGAGGTCGGGTCGTTTTCAACATGTGGTTCTCGCCTTGGCACGGCACACATTCGTTTTAAACATTTGCAAGAGCTTTACGGATTGAGGGCGGGTCGTTTTCAACATGTGGCTCTCGCGTTAGCGCGGCGCACATTCGCTTTCAACATTTGCAAGAGCTTTACGGATTGAGGGCGGGTCGTTTTCAACATGTGGCTCTCGCTTTAGCGCGGCGCACATGGGCCCCGAGTCGACCTGGAGCGGTGCAGGCGTACAGCTGTCAGGCGTTGCATGAAAGGGTTTTTGGGCGATGACCCAGAGATCCGAGGGTATGATTTGTTCAGTGCGGCGCGTTTTTCTTGGAAGGTTCGGCTTCTTGCTCTTCGCCTTTTGGCGCTGCGCGTCGACCTGTGGTTTTTCCTGATCCTCCGCGTTTCCTGAGCCGCAGCGTAGCCCGCTCCTGTGCGCTCCGGTGCGTAATTTCGGCCGCTGCATGGACGCTTCGTTCTGACGGCGCCCGGCGTCTTCCGGTGCGCTCGCGATCCAAAAACAAATTGTCTTGGAGGGTTTGGCCTATCTGGGGCCCGTTCTCGGGCCCCGCGGGGCCATCGAGCGTGGATCCGGGACGACGAGCCTCTCCCGGGGGACGGGTCGGGCCTTCGGGCGCCGCGGATCGACATCAGCTCGTGCGGATGTCCGGGGGTGTGGGGGGGGGGCGGGGGGGCCGAACGGTGCACCTTTTTGTGCCCCCACGGGGGCCGCTCACGCTTCTCCTCCCCCCCCCCAGACATCCGACGCCTCGATTTTTTCGAGGCGCGGGCCCCCGACCTCCCGATCACTTCCCTGGGGCCGGCTTGTCATCCCGAGTCGTTTTTTGACGGTCCCGAGGCCCGGCGAGGGCCCCGAGAGGCCGAAAACTATGAACAATTTCCGTCTCGATTTTTTCGAGACGCCCGACGTGTGGGCCTACATCCATTCAGCAGCGCTCAGAGGAGCGCGCGCCGCTCGCGAGCGCCTCGGCCGCGGCCGGGGCCGCCGCCACGCGCGCGGCGTGCGCGGCGCCGGGGCCCCGGGCGGGCCTCGCGGAGAGGCGCGCGGGCGCCGCGGGGGGCAAGCGGTGCCGCGAACCCGCGGAGCAGCGGGCGGCGCCAGGGGGGGGGGTCACTATGGGGGGTCCACCAGCTCCTCCCGGAAGGTCGGGGATCGAGGATCGAGGAGGATCGAGGAGGAGGAGGAGCAGCAGCAGGAAAAGGAGGAGGAGGAAGAGGAGGAGGAGGAGGAGGAGGAGGAGGAGGAGGAGGAGAGGAGGGAGAGGAGAGGAGGGGAGGAGGAGGAGGAGGAGGAGGAGGAGGAGGAGGAGGAGGAGTCCGTCCGTAGCCATTTTGGCTCAAGTCCGTAGCAGGAGGCTCTGAGGCTTGGGTTTGGTGCGAGGGGTTTGCGGCCCTCACTGCTTACACGTGTACTGAGGTTTCAGCCCTCACTGTTTGCCATATCACTGTACATCCGCCCCCCCTCCATGGGAGATTTCTCTCGCTGGGCGTGCGGGAACAAGAGGTGTGGCTTTCAGCACAACTATGCATCCCGATCGAGTTGTTACAAATGCGGCTGGCAACCAGGGCGTCTCCCTGGTCTGTCGGCCCCGCGGCAGGCTGCCCCGAAGCCCCGCGGTGCTTGGGTGCAGGGGCCCCCGCGTGCTCCTCAGAAGCCTGCGGCGCCACCGCTCTCCGACGCCCAGGTTGCTGCCTACGCTCGCATGTCGGAGGAGGACTTCGCAGCCGTCGCTGGCGACTTGTCGGCCAAGGCTCGTGCGAGGGTGGCCAACAAGCGTGCCCTCGACCACGGGGAGCCCCAGACTGCGGCACGCGCGGCCCGCCTCGACGCCGATGTGCTGCAGCAGCAGGTCGCCCAGGCTCAGGCCAAGCTGGACAGAGCCACGGGCCAGGCAGCCAAGGCCATGCAGCATGTCCTCGACTGCCGCGCCACCCTCGCGGACCTCACGGCGCAGCGCGAGGCCGCCGCCGCCCGTGCCGCCGCGGCGTACAGCGCCATGGCTCCGCAGGGCGGTGCGGCGCCGCCGGTGTCGGCGAGCGAGGCCTGCAAGCAGATCGAGGCTCTGGTCGCGGCGGTGCAGGCCACGGCTGGCGTCGACGAGGAGGCAAGGCGCCTCACCGCGCTGGTCAAGATGCTCCGCGACAAGCTCCCTGCAGAGCCCCCACCAGCAGCGGCAGCAGCAGCAGCCTCAGAGGCGGCTGGCGTGGATGCGGGCGGCGGCAGTGATGCTGCTAGCGACGCTGATGTGCCCATGGCTGCGGCACCTGACTGGAGCTACTTCACGGACCCCAGTGGCGACTTCTTCTCCACCTTCGTCGAGCCGCAAGGTGGCGTTGCTGGAGCTGCTGATGACGAGCAAGGAGTCTCCGCTGCCAAGAAGATACCCAGAGAAGTTTTCGAATCTTTGGTCAAGCAGATGCAAGAACATCATGTCAAGAAGGCCCGCACCGCCTCTTCAGAGATTGCTGGCCAGCAGAAGCTTTAACACTATCTTTCGCATCACCACGGCCAACGTGACTGGCCGTGCAGGCTTGGAATGTGTGCTCGGCTGCCAGGACGTCCTCAACGGCGATGCCTTGGCTGTTCAGGAGCACCACTTCGCCCAGGTACAAGCTTGGGAGGCCCGTCTTCGGCAGCTGGGGTGGTCGGCCAAAGGGCTTGCGGCCCAGACTACCCCAGCAGGGGGCACCACTGGAGGTCTCTTCCAGATGGTGCGACGCAGTTTCGGCATGGCTGAGCTGCCTGAGCAGAGTTTCTGTGTGGCCGAGGCGCGAGTCAGTCTTCTTCATCTTTCCGCCCTTCGGCCTGGTGGCATTCTCTGGGCCAACGTCTACTTGCATGACTCGCAGGGCGTCTCGGCTCAGAACTGGCACCTTCTCACGTTGCTTGGAGGCATTCTGCATCGGCATGGTATGCCCTTCGTGGTCTCGGGTGACTGGAACCTCACGCCAGAGGAGGTGCTCAGCACAGGATGGACTGACACACTTGGCGCTGACATTGTGGCTCCGACGTTGGCTACTTGTGTTCGTGGAGCGTCCCGCACGCTGGATTGGTTCGTCGTCTCCCGCGGGCTGCACTACGGCTCCAGCGTCCGCCTGCTTACCGCCGTGGGCACCAAGGACCACAAGCCTGTGCAGATCGAGCTCAAGTCCAGCCGCGTGGAGGCCCAGCTGCCACACGTTCGGGTGCCCAGAATGTTTCCTCGGCTTCGTCCTCACGGCTGCTATCTCCCCTCTGACCGCTGGGGGTCGGTTCAGACCCTCATCGACGACGGCTCAGACCCCGACACCATCTGGCAGAGCTTCGCAAGTGTCATGGAGCAGGAGTTCCTCGAGATATACCAGATCGACGGTAACGACAGCAACCCCTACATCGGGCGCGCGCGTGAGCTGCGCGTGCAGAGGCGCAGGCCTCCCCCGCCCAGGCAGCTGCCCTTTCCTCGCACTTCCAACGCCGCTGTCTGGTTTCGTGCGCTCAGTCAGGTCTTGCAGGAGCTCTCTCACTGTCAGAAACTCTGTGAGCGAGTTTCGACCCTCAGTGCGTGTCGGCGGCTACGGCACTCCGCGGGCTCCCTGCCCTTGGCCCTTGTGGGGCCGTGGTTGGGTCTTCTTTATGTAGCCGCTGACGTGGACTGGGGCCTTGCTAGTTTCCTCGCGCACGAGGCGCGAGATCTCGCTGCCCATCACCAGAGGATCGGCGAAAAGCGTCGTGATCAGGAGTGGCGAGATTGGGTCCGCAAGCACAGTGCTGCCGGTGGTGGCGCGCTCTTCTCACTCTCCAAGCCTGTTGTTCCCTGGCACTCCAGCCCGTCCTTCGACGAGGAGGGGGCGCCTCGTAGCGCGCCCGCCTCTCAGGAGCAGGAGATGCGCCTGTTAGCGGAGGAGTGGAGTCGGTACTGGTGTGTGGGGGAGTTGGAGGATTCTCTGTGCTGGCCCCAGGACATGGGGCCGCCGCTGCCAGACTTCTCTCTAGCTGACCTTCGCGCTTGCTTGCGCTCTTTCAAGCCAGCCAGCGGAGCCGGCTTCGATCAGATCAGTCCTCGCCAGCTCGATGAGCTCAGCGACGCAGGCCTCGAGTGCTTTAGACAGCTGTTGCTAGCCATCGAAGGTTCATTCACTTGGCCACGCATGTGGACCAAGATAGTTTTTCTCATGAAGCGCGCAGGCGGGCTTCGCCCAATTGCGCTGCTGCACATCTGTGCGCGCGTCCAGGGGCGCCTGCGGCGTCCCCTTCTCCAGCAGTGGCAGCAAGAGAACTTTCGGGATTTCTGGTGGTCGACGTCGGGGAGGGGGTCGGAGCGCCTCGTGTGGATCCAGGCTGCCACTGCGGAGTGGGCCGTCGGGCGCAATCTCACGGCGGGCACAGTGTTGCTCGACCTCCGCAAGGCGTTCGAGAATATCCGACACGGCGTGCTGCTGGAGGCGGCACGTCGCTCCAACTTTCCACTGAGACAGCTGCGGCTGCTGATTGCACTTTACAGAGCACCTAGGGTGCTAGAGTATGCAGGGATGAACTCCGCACCGATCTGTACGCAGCAAGCCGTCTTGGCTGGCTGTCAGTTCGCCACTCTGTGCCTGCAGATGGTCGTCTTGGCTCCGCTCGATGCCGTCCAGGCGGCGTTCCCCCGCCAGACTGCAGAAGAAGTGCAGCTTGGAGTGGTGGTAGACGACTTTGCGCTGCACAAGGTTGGTTCGGAGGATCGAGTCCACCAGTGTCTTGATCGAGCCACCACCATGCTTCACCACGAGCTGCAGGCCGCGCATCTTCCCGTGAGCCGCCCTAAGAGTCGGCTGCTCGCTTCACACGTTCGGCTGCGGAGGCGGCTCGCCTCCGTCCTTCGCCCTCTGCAGGTTCTCCCAGTACAGAGCGAGCGCAATCTAGGCGTTGATTATGCTGCAGGTGGTGTAATTCGTCGAGTCACCAAGCGTGGCCGCCGCACGGCAGCGGTGGCACGACAGAGAAATATAACATCGCTGGCGGGACAGCTCCGAAGGCGAGCTCTCCACAACATGGTCCGTGCGGCCGCCCAGGCCTCCACCTCCTATGGGTCGGGGGTGATGGGGACGACCGACACCGAGCTGCGCGAGGCGCGATTCCTGCAGGCCAGCGTTCAGTCACAGAAGCTGGATGGACGCTCTGTTACGCTTCTTTTGCACATGGCTGGCGTCAAAAAAGTCGATCCTGCCTACAAGTTGTGTGCTGCTCCCCTCCTGCACCTCGCTGCTGCTGTGTGGGAGTCCTGGGTGCCCATCCCGCTCATCCTCGCTGGCCTCGACGGAGCTCACCAGGCCCTTGAGGACACCTCTGTGCCCTGGAGGTCCATCCGAGGGCCTTTCACTAGTTGTGTTGCCTCCGCCCGTCGTCTCGGCATTGCGTTCGACGGCTTAGTTCTCTCGCACGAGTGCGTTGGCCGCTTCTCGCTCCTTGAGCTCTGCCCCAGGGCCGTCGCGCGGCATCTTGAGCGCATTGTGCAGAGCTGGTGTTGGAAGCGAGTTGCCGAGCATCTCAATATGCCAGAGTTCGGCAGAGGCCCCATGCTCGCCCCTGTGCTTTCTGGCATGCAACGGCTTGAGGCCCACGAGAGGGGTTACGTCGTTTCCGTCGTTGCCGGTGGTCAGTGGCCTCAAGCCAAGCAAGCCGAGCATCGCTTGTCTGCCATCTCCCAGTGTCAGTTGTGCTCTAATTCTCCAGGGACCCTGGCCCACAGGCATTTGGCCTGCCCTGGACACGCCGAAGTCTTTCAGATGGAGACTCCAGCCGTGGCCACCTCCTTGGTTCAGAACCTCGGGCACCCCCTTGTCCGTCTTCTCGCTGAGAGGCTGCTGCTGCCGCTGCCTGCCCCTCCGCCTGCTCGCCCTGTTCCTCCCGACGAGCTTTGGCTCAAGGGGCACCCTGGTCTGCTGGACGGAGACCTCTTTTTGGACGGCAGCCTCCTGGACGGACACCTGCCACCAGAGGCACATAGTCTAGGATGGGCCGTGGTCGCCCTGCACGACGATAGGCCTGTCTCTGTCGCCGTCCTGGCTGGTGGCTTGCCTCCTGGTCTCTACGATACCGACGCCGTAGAGCTCTGGGCGTTCCTCCGAGCTCTGCGGCTTGCTCTTCCAAGTGCCACGTTTTGGACCGACTCGCAGTTCGTCCATGATGGAGTCTTCAGGCGTGGCAAGCTATACTGTCTTTCGGCCAGAGCTGCTTGGGCAGATCTCTGGCGGCTGGTGTGGGCCGCGATTGAGGATCGTGGTGGGGTGGAGGCTCTTCGGTTGTGCAAAGTCAAGGCCCACACCACGGCGGCCGACCTCGAGCGAGGTTTCGTCACTTGCAGGCAGCGCGTGGGCAACTCGCTCGCCGATGCCACTGCCAAGGAAGCTGCCGAATTCACTCGTGCCCCGCTTTTGTATCGAGACGCCTACGCCGCTCAGGCGAAGGTGCTCAGGTTTTTGACGGTTTGGGTCGGCAGAATCGGCTGCAAGATGGCCGACCTAGACTGTCTGCACGTCAAGTCGCGCAGAGTGCGCGAAGCCCATGCTGCCCTGTCTGTTGAGCCGCCTCCTGTCGCTGTGCCGCCCATCGTCTCCCGAGCCGACGTGGCGCTCGCTGCTCTCAGGAGAGATGGGCATCCCTCCCATCTGGCCTTCCCCATCCACCTCGGGAATGGGGCCACAGGCATGATCTGTGCCGTCTGCGGCGTCGGAGGCGTCGCGCTCTCTGCCTCTTTCAGAGCGAAGTGCAACCTCCGTCCCAGTGCGTGGGGCGCGCGAGTTTTGCGAGGCCTCGCGCAGGGCAGGTATCTTCAAGGCTCCACCTGGGTGCCTCTCGCAGAGCCCTGGCGACCTGGCCTCCTCGTCGCCAGCGGGCAGGCGCTCCGCCCGCCTTAGTTTTGGGTGAGGGGGGCCCCGTCGCTGGCCCCTGGCAGGTCTTCGGCCTTCCTGCCAGGGTGACAAAAAGGTCCTCTCCGAAGGGCCCCCCTCCCCGTTTTTTTTTTTCCGAGGGCGGAAGGACCTCTCCCCCCTTTCGCCCCTCAGCACGTGCGCAGGAGGAGGAGGAGGAGGAGGAGGAGGAGGAGGAGGACGAGGAGGAGGAGGAGGAGGAGGAGGAGGAGGAGGAGGAGGACGAGGAGGACGAGGAGGACGAGGAGGACGAGGAGGACGAGGAGAAGGAGGAACAGGACGACGATCGGGGGGGTTCTCTGAGATCCGTCGTGGCGAAGCACCTGAAACATTATCGGGCATCACCTTCCCGCGCCATTCCTCGAGCCGGATCGACCCGCGAGGGCCCCATGGGCCCGAGCAATTAGGCGGAGGCGCCCGGCCCGCAGCAGCTGGGACGCCATAGGGTCGCAGGGTTCCTCTTCGAGGGGCGGCCGACCCCCCCTGGTGGTGGCCCCCCGTTGGCACCGCCCGGGAGCAGGACGGCAGGAGTGCGCCCCTGCCGCGTCGGGTGCCCCCCTGGCCGGGCTGGCCGCGGACCCCAGCCGGCGGAGGCAGCAGGGGCGGACGGCTCCAGGGGGGGGGGGGGCACGCCTCGAGCAGCAGCGGGGCGTCCTGGCGGGCCTACGGGGCCACCCGGCGCCTGGCATCGCTCGGACGTGTGCGCTCTTTCTCGGCGGGGATTATCAGAGAGCATCCTGGATCATCTCGCGAAGAAGCCACGCACGAAACCGAACAAAAAACACAGGGAATGGACGTCCGAGCGATGGCCAGCCGAGGGCGTTCTCGTCTCAGAACACCCTCTGGTGGCCCCGGCCGTCGTCCCACGTATTCGTTTCGTTTGTCCTTTTGCTTCCAGCGCGGCTTGCGAAGCTCGTCCCCCTCCCCTCCCTGCTCCCTCCTCCCTCCCTCGCTCCCTCCCTCCCTCCCTCCCTCCCTCCCTCCTCCCTCCTCCCTCCTCCCTCCTCCCTCCCCCCCCGTTCGGCGAGTGGCGCCGCCTTCAAAACCGGCCCTGCCTCCCTGTTTGGTGGGGCAGGGCTGGGGACGGCTTCAGGAGCTAACCCAAACCAACCGTGAGAGTGAGTGAGTGAGGAGGAGGAGGAGGAGGAGGAGGAGGAGGAGGAGGAGCATGGGATATTCAGGGGACGACTGTTCGATCATTGTTGACTTTTTGTTTTGATGTTAGTTGGCTATCCTCATTTTTCTTCCAAAATCCGCCTGTAGGAGGACATGTCCGACCTAAGCCCAGTAAGGACGCGCACCTGCCTCTAGGGTGCCCTTTTGTCCTTGCGCCCCTGCGGCCCCGTCCTGTGTCGATTTCACTGGTCGCCCGCCGCCCAAGAGAATCCCAACTTCGGCCTCCAAGGGTCTTGCGTCCTTACCACCCGTCCTTGCCAACTACACGTTTTGATCGTACCCCCGCCCCAACCCGTTGTGAACAGATCACGACTGAATGTCTGTGGCCGTCTTCGGCTTCCAGGAGCCCTTGCCGGCCTCTGGGACCGTCATAAGACCGCCCAGGGTGAAGAACCGGTCCCAGCGCAAAGGCCCAGGTTTCCGGGGGTCCACGCTGACAAACATCACGACGTCGGAGCTCTGAGCACATCTCGGGACTCCACTTGCCCACGTCGTCGACGAGGCTCCCCGGGGGCGACTGCGCGGCGTACCCGCCCCGGGGCTCGGGTCGGGCGGAAAAGAGGGCACTGTCGACTCGGCCACGTGCATGGGGGGCAGGGGGGGGGGGGGGTAAGGCTTCGGGGAAGGAGCCTGCTTCTGAGAAGGCGCCCAGCCCTGCATCTCTGCGGGCAAGGCCCGCGCCTTCCAAGGAGCAGGGGTGCCTCCGAGAAGCCTCCCCCCCCCCCCTTACATACCCCAGACATCCGACGTCCCGATTTTTTCGAGACGCGGGCCCCCGACCTCCCGACCACTTCCCCGGGACCGGCTTCTCGTCCCGAGTCGTTTTGTGGACGGTCCCGGGGCCCGGCGAGGGCCCCTCGAGGCCGAAGGATACGAAAAACCTCCGCCTCGATTTTTTCGACGCGTCGGATCTCTGGGACCCCCCGCGGTCTGCGCGCGGCCGAGCCTGGGAAAGAAGGAGGGGCCCCCGACGCCTGCGGCGTGCAGCCACATGCCCGCCCCGCCCGCGGGCGCCTCCTGCTCGGCAGGTGCCGCGCCGCGGCGGACGCCGCCGCCGCCGAGACCGCCGCTGCGGCCTCGGCGGAAGCCGCAGTGGCGGCCGCGGCGGCGGCCGCCGCGGCGCGGCACCCGCCGCGCGGAAGGCGCGGAAGGCGGAGGGCGAGGGCTGCTGGCCCCCCTTTGCCCCCCGCCCCCTCGCGCGGCTTCCGTCGGGCCTGTCCCTCGACAGGAGGAATGCTCAGAAACAGTCAACACATAGTCTGGGGAGGATTTTTTCTTGAACCATTTTTGAGTATTTCAGGGCATTCTTTGACTATTTTTTCACTTCTCGTCCAAGATCCCCCTGTAGGGGGGCAGGCCCGACTTAACGCGCGACCCTATGGGCTGTCCCGCCCCCTCCTGCCTTCCGCCGGGCCGGACCCCCTGGGTGCGGTGGACATCCGGCTCTTGGACGAGGGGTCCCCGCACCACATCCTCGGAAGCTGGGCGAGTGCTGCTAAAACCGTGGCTGCTAAAACGGCCCTCCCCAAGGAAAAAAACAACTTCCCGGAACGAGGCGCGGCACGCGACACAGTCGACGGGCTTCTTCCCGGAAGGACGAAGACGACTTCCCAGAGGTCGACTTTAGCAGCCACGGATTCAGCATCCTTTTCCCGATTCCGGATCCGCCCTCCTTTGGGGAAATTCGTAAGTAGGGCTTGGGATTTCCGCCTCACTTTTCAAGCCCCGCTGATGCCAATTTCCGCCCTACTTTTCTGTGGATTTCCGCCCTGCTTCTGTGGATTTCCGCCCTACTTTTTGTTGGGTGCAGAAATTCCCGCCCTACTTTTCCGGCTTCTTATAGGTGGATTTCCGACGCAATCTTAAGTTGGAAAGAATAGCCAAAGCAGGGCGGAAGCCGGGCCATTGCCCGGCTTCCGACATCCAGTGCAGCGGCTGCCGCCAGTGGCTGGGGGTGCACGAGAGCGTGGTGAAGATCTATCCGGGGGGCTCTTCGCCTGTCCCACCGGGAGCCCACCCATGGCGGGCCGATGTTCCACCACCACTACCATGGGCAGGAGAGGAGGAGGAGGAGGAGGAGGAGGAGGAGGAGGAGGAGGAGGAGGAGGGAAAGGAGGAGGAGGAGGAGGAGGAGGAGGAGGAGAAGGAGGAGGGGTTCGGAGGATGTGCTCGCGACTCGTAGCGCCGAGTGAGGGCCTCGGCCCATGCAGCCCATCCCTCGCTCGTCGGCCTTCCGACGGACGCCGTGCGACCCCTGACCTCGCCGCGCTCCCAGGGGCATGTCGCAAAGCAGGACGGAGAGACCCGCCCTGGCTGGCCGTCGCCGCTTCCGCCAGTGCGGAAATATCCCCAGACATCGGGCGTCTCGAAAACCTGATATTGCCACGAACCCCGACCTGAAAATGGAGGTGGGGATGATTGGTGAGAGCGGCAGGGACCAGGAAGGAGTGGCCTGTTGTGGGCTTGATTAGACGACGGGGAAGACGTCCGACGAAAAAATATGTATAATCGTGGTTGGTCTCTCGGGGGCTTCTGGGAGACTGTTTTGAGGCCTCTTGGGGGTAGTTTTGGGGCATCATTTGGTCTTTTTGGACGCCTATTGGGGCCTCTTGGGGTACCTCTTGGGCGCTTCTTGGGGCCTCTTGGGGGCCTCTTGGGGCATCCTGGGGCTCTCTTGAGGCAGAAGGCTCGAATTTTCGGTTCCTGGTCCCGCTCTTGGGCCCCTCTTGGTGCCGTCTTGGGGCCCTCTTGGACTGTCTTGGGCGCTTCTTGGGCCGTCTTGGGGCCCTCTTGGGCAGTCTTGGGGCCCTCTTGGGGGCCTCTTGGGCCCTCTTCGGGCAGTCTTGGAGGCTTCTTGGGCCGTCTTGGAGTGTCGGAAAGCCGAAAAGGCGCGAAGTCAAAAAACCTTCAGAAACCTTAGTAATATTGACGATTTTCGCCTCTTGGGGCTCTCTTGGGCGGCTCCTTGGAGGTCTCTTGAGGCGACTTGGCGGCCTCTGTGGCCGTCTTGGGCCCATCGTGGGCGTCGTGGACCGATCTCTCGGCGACTCGTGGCCCTCAAAAAACCGAGGCGGAGGTTTTTCATAGTTTTCGGCCTCTCGGGGCTCTCGCCGGGCCTCGGGACCGTCAACAAAACGACTCGGGATGACAAACCGGTCCCAGGGAAGTGGTCGGGAGGTCGGGGGCCCGCGTCTCGAAAAGGTCGAGACGTCGGGTGTCTGGGTAGTTGGCCGTCGCTGCTTCCGCCAGGCCTTTGCGGAAGCATCCACCCTGCTCTTCTGGGGCGGAAGCCTGCGCATCGTCAGGGTTGCATTCCTAACGTTCTGATAAGTCGGAAAATCAACCAGTGTACGGAGGATCCGAAGTCAGGGCTCTCAGGGCAGGTAATGTCCCTGTCCTCGGTTAGGTACGTCCTAGGTATTCGTGGGCGTGCTGGGGACGTCCTAGACCCTGTGCAGACCAGGGGGGACCTCGCCCTAGCCCTGGAGGCCGATAGGCACGCTTTTCATGAGGCGAGACCGCCACGATTGCGCCGCTCGGAAGGCCAGAGCAGCGGCATGTTCGGGCACTCGGACTCCAAGGAGCGAACTGGACTGGACTGGACTGGGCTCGGACTTCAGGAGCGGACTGGACAAGGCCCCAGACATGCGACGTCTTGATTTTTTCAGGACGGCGCCCCGGAAGGCCCGGCCCTTTCCCCGAGGCCGCTTTGTCGCCCGGAGCCGTTTTTGACGGTCCTGGCGCCCGGCGAGTCCCTCTGGGGCCGAAAATATCAGGAGGGAAGAAACACACAAACACAATTAATCGTCGATTCCCAAGAAATTATAGGCAAATATGGGAAGTGGGGGGAAGACAAAAACCCAGAAAATCTGGGAAAAGATAGGGAACCTGGTCATTTGTGTGTATTGACTTGTGTTTGGGGCCCCTTCAAAATAGCGAAAAACTTTCGTCCTGATTTTTTTAACCACGCGATCCCGTCTGGGGCCGGACTCCCCCCCCCTCGCCCTCCACCTTCCTCACCTTCCGCGCGGCAGGTTCCACGCCGCGGCGGCCGCCGCCGCGGCCGCCACTGCGGCTTCCGCCGAGGCCGCAGCAGCGGTCTCGGCGGCGGGGGCGTCCGCCGCGGCGCGGCACCTGCCGCGCGGAAGGTGCGGAAGGGCGAGGGCGAGGGAAGTCGGGCCTGTCCCCCGACATGGGGATTGTCGACGAGGAACGCAACATACCCCCAAAATGATCCACAAATATGGCAAACATAGTCCGGGGATTCTTTTTTTGAGTATGTTTTTACCTGTTCCCTGCGGAGGGTGCGCGAGCCAGGCTCGCCTCTCCGGCGCCCCGCCGCCGGGGGCGGGGCCCGGGGCGGCCAAAAGGGCGCCAGCGGCCCTCCGCCGCTCGCGCCGGGGAGCGCCGGCGGCGCCAGCCCGCCCCGACGTCGGGCGTCTCGAGAGAAATCGGAGGAGGGAGGAGGAGGAGGAGGAGGAGGAGGAGGAGGAGGAGGAGGAGGAGGAGGAGGAGGAGGAGGAGGAGGAGGAGGAGGAGGAGGAGGAGGAGGAGAGAGAGGAGGAGGAGGAGGAGGAGGGGGAGGAGGAGGAGGAGGAGGAGGAGAAGTCGAGGCGGAGGTTTGTCACAGCTTTCGGCCTCTCGGGGCCTCTAGCATTATGTCGGGCGTGCCCCCCGACAGGGGGATCTTCGACGGAAAATTCAAGATACCCCAGAGATGCTCCCCAAAAGGTAAGAACAACTACTCCGAGGGACTATTTTTGCATCATTTTTGGGGTAGTCTTCATTTCTCGTCGAGAATCCCCCTGTAGTGGGGGGACAGGCCCGACTTCCCTCGCCCTCCACCTTCCGCACCTTCCGCGCGGCAGGTGCCGCGCCGCGGCGGACGCCGCCGCCGCCGAGACCGCTGCTGCGGCCTCGGCGGAAGCCGCAGTGGCGGCCGCGGCGGCGGCCGCCGCGGCGTGGAACCTGCCGCGCGGAAGGTGCGGGAGGTGGAGGGCGAGGGGGGGGGAGTCCAGCCCCAGACGGGATCGCGTGGTTAAAAAAATCAGGACGAAAGTTTTTCGCTATTTTGAAGGGGCCCTAAACACAAGTCAATACACACAAATGACCAGAGGGCGAGGGGGGGCCGTCAAAAAAGGACTCGGGATGAAGAGCCGGCCCCAGGGAAGGGGTCGGGAGGTCGGGGGCCCGCGTCTCGAAAAAGTCGAGGCGTCGGACGTCTGGGCTGAGGGGCGCCGCGCTGCCGTGGGCCCACGTGGGCCCTGGCGGCTTGCAGGCAGCGTGCGTGTCAGGATGGTAACGTCCCGACACGCACGCGGACGTGCAGTTAGAGTGCGTGGCGGCGTGCAGTTCGAGTGCGGTGCGTACACCCTCGCCCTCCACCTTCCGCACCTTCCGCGCGGCAGGTGCCGCGCCGCGGCGGACGCCGCCGCCGCCGAAACCGCTGCTGCGGCCTCGGCGGAAGCCGCAATGGCGGCCGCGGCGGCGGCCGCCGCGGCGTGGAACCTGCCGCGCGGAAGGTGCGGAAGGTGGAGGTGAGGGCGGGCGTGCCGTTAGCGTGCGTGCGTGCAGGCGTGGCGGATGGAGGGCGAGAAGATCTTTCGGGCCAATTGGCCCTGAAGATCTTCTCGTCCTCCATCCGCCATTGATCAGGAGGGGAAAACACACACAATCGTCGCTTCCCAGGGAAGTGTGCAGAACTATGGGAAGTGGGGGGGAAGACGAAAAACCCAAAAACATGGAAACATGTGGCGAACCCTGTTATTAGTGTGTACTTATTTGTGTGTCCCAGGGCCCCTTCAGTTGATACGTGCCCCGCGGCGCCGCAGGGGTGGGGGCTGCGAGGCGAGCGGAGGAACAAAAGTGCAGCATCGCAGAGGATCACGACCATGAGCCCCGGAGCCGACCTGCCTGCGTCGCCTCTCGAGCAGGATCGGCCTGTGAGGACCCCGGGGCCCGAAGCTGGACGACAACCCAGGCATCGGGCGTCTCGAAAGAATTCGAGGCGGAGGTTTCTCATAGTTTTCGGCCTCTCGGGGCCCTCGCCGGGCCCCGGGACCGTCAACGAAAGCGACTCGGGAGGAACCCTCACCCTCCACCTGCCGCACCTTCCGCGCGGCAGGTTCCACGCCGCGGCGGCCGCCGCCGCGGCCGCCACTGCGGCTTCCGCCGAGGCCGCAGCAGCGGTCTCGGCGGCGGCGGCGGCGTCCGCCGCGGCGCGGCACCTGCCGCGCGGAAGGTGCGGAAGGTGGAGGGCGGGGGAAGTCGGGCCTGTCCCCCGACATGGGGATTGTCGACGAGGAACGCAAAACACCCCCACAATGATCCACAAATATGGCAAAAATAGCCTGGGGATTTTTTTTTGAGTATGTTTTAACTTTTCCCTGCGGAGGGTGCGGAAGGTGGAGGGCGGGGGAAGTGGTCGGGAGGTCGGGGGCCCGCGTCTAGAGAAACATCGAGGCGTCGGATGTCTAACGAACGTCCGGTGTGAAGCAGCTGCCACGCCCCGGGCCCGATCTTTTCCGCGCCGCGGCGTCGAGCGGGATCGCTCTGTGAGGGCCCCGGGGGCCCGAGGCTGGGCGGCAGCGCCCGACGTGAGCCAGGAGGGATCTTCGACGGAAAATTCAAGATACCCCAAAGATACGCCCAAAAAGGTAGAAACAAATACTCCCAGACCATTTTTGCATTATTTGCGGGGTAGTCTTCATTTCTCGTCGAGAATCCCCTTGTAGTGGGGGGACAGGCCCGACTTCCCTCGCCCTCCACCTTCCGCACCTTCCGCGCGGCAGGTGCCGCGCCGCGGCGGACGCCGCCGCCGCCGAGACCGCTGCTGCGGCCTCGGCGGGAGCCGCAGTGGCGGCCGCGGCGGCGGCCGCCGCGGCGTGGAACCTGCCGCGCGGAAGGTGCGGAAGGTGGAGGGCGAGGGCAGGACCCCATCCCTCCCCAGACATGATCGCGTCGTGAAAAAAAAATCAGGACAGCTGAGTTTTCGCTATCTTCGGCTCCATATAGGGGCCCTTGCGGGGCCTCGGGACCGTCAAAAAACGGCTCGGGATGAAAAGCCGGTGCTGGGGAAAGGGTCGGGACTTCCGGGGACGCCGTCCTGAAAAAATCAGGACGTCGCATGTCCGGGCCAGGACCCCATCCCAGGGATCCGATGCCGCGATCTTTCCAACGCGGGGTCCCCAGAAGTCTCGACCCATTCCCCGGGACCATCCCCGGGACCAGTCTCTCATCCCGATCGTCCCGGGGCCCCGCGAGAGCCCCTCGAGGCCGAAAGATACGAAACACCTCCGCCTCTATGTTTTTCACTACGTTGGATCTCTGGGATCCCTCAGGACCCCATCTTCCCAGACTCCCGACGTAATGTTTTTTGTCATTACGTCGACCCCCAGAGGACCCTTTCCCCATGACCGGCTTTGCAGCCTGAGTCGTTTTTTGACACTCCCGAGGCCCGGTGAGGGCCCCCGGAGGCTGAAAATCAGGAAAAACCTCCCGTCGTGTTTTTTCAATGCGTTCCCTGAGATCCGACGTTGCCAAAAAAATGCAACATCGCAACCAATCACGCCCCGAGCCCCAGACCCCGTCTCTCTGCGTCATTTTTCGAGCCGGATCGATATGTGAGGGTCCTGGGGCCCGAAAACTCCCTGACTCCGGATCCGCCCTACTTTGGGGAAATTCGTAAATAGGGCTTGGAATTTCCGCCTTACTTTTCAAGCCCCGCTGATGCCAATTTCCGCCCTACTTTTCTGTTGCTGTTTCTGTGGATTTCCGCCCCATTTTATGTTGGGTGCAGCAATTTCCGCCCTACTTTTTCGGCCTCTGATAGGTGGATTTCCGACGCAATTTTAAGTTGGAAAAGAAGCCAAAGTAGGGCGGATCTGGAGTCAGGGCTTAGCAAAAACGCCTGTTGTGAAAAAATTGCAACGCCAGGATCTTAGGGTTGGATCTCCGACCCCCGTTTTGCATCCTGAGCCGTTTCTTGACGCTCCCGAGGCCCGGGGAGGGCCCCCGGAGGCCGAAACTTAGGAAGAACCTCCCGTCATGATTTTCTCATTACTCAGACATCCGACGTCTCGATTGTTTCGAGACACGGGCCCCCGACCTCCCGACCACTTCCCCGGGACCGGTTTTTCATCCCGAGCCGTTTTCTGACGGTCCCGAGGCCCGGCGAGGGCCCCGAGAGGCCGAAAGTTGGGAAAAACCTCCCGCCTCGATTTTGTCGAGACGCCCGATGTCTGGGTACCCAGACCCCCGACGTAATGATTTTTTCATTACGTCGACCCCCAGAGGTCCCGACCCTTTCCCCATGACCGGCTTTGCATCCTGAGTCGTTTTTTGACGCTCCCGAGGCCCGGCGAGGGCCGCCGGAGGCCGAAAATTAGGAAAAACCTCCCGTCATGATTTTTTCATTACTCGACGGGGTCTGGGTACGCTGGATCTTTGGGAGAGCCCTCGGGGCCCCCATCTTCGAGCCGCCGAGGGAAGGCCGGGAGGGGCCCCCGCAGCCGCGCGCCGGCGCCCCGGTGCGGAGCGGCTGCCACGCGCGCCCAGGGCGCCCTCGGTGCCCCCCCCCCCCCGCCGGGGGAAGGCGCCGTGGGCCGGCGGCTTCGGGCGCGCAGAACAGGTCGGGCGGGGGGTACCCTGCCGGGTGCTGCCAGAGTCACGTCGGGCGTGTCCCCCTACCAGGGGGGAGCTTCGACGAGCAACGGAAAAAAATACCCCGGAAGAGTCCCCAAAATAGTGTGGGGGCTATTTTTGAGTATTTGCCTCCCTCGCCCTCCACCTTCCGCGCCTTCCGCGCGGCAGGTTCCACGCCGCGGCGGCCGCCGCCGCGGCCGCCATTGCGGCTTCCGCCGAGGCCGCAGCAGCGGTCTCGGCGGCGGCGGCGTCCGCCGCGGCGCGGCACCTGCCGCGCGGAGGGTGCGGAAGGTGGAGGGCGAGGGAAGTCGGGCCTGTCCCCCCACTACAGGGGGATTTTCGACGAGAAATGAAAAGTACCCAAAAAATAATCAAAAAATATTGCAAACATTGTCTGGGGACTATTATTTTTTTATACCTTTTTGGGGTAATTTGGGGGTATTTGTTATTTTTCGTCGAAAATCCCCCTGTAGGGGGACACGCCCGACATAATGCTAGAGGCCCGGAGATCCATCGCATTGAAAAAATCAGGACGGAGGTTTTTCGTATGTTTCAGCCTCGAGGGGCCCTCGCAGGGCCCCGGGGCCGTCAAGAGACGGTTCGGGATGAGAAACCGGTCCCAGGGAAGTGGTCGGGAGGTCGGGTGCCCGCGTTTCGAAAAAAATTGAGACGTCGGATGTCTGGGAAGGTGCCCCCAGGATTCCCAAGGAGGCCCCCACGGCCTCCCGAAGCACCCCTCGCGAGGCCCAGAGGGTTCCAGGGGCCCCTTGAGCCAGGGGCCCCCTCAGCAACCACCGAAGATTGGGGGGGGGGCCCAGGGGGGGGGAAGAGGAAGGGTCCTCAGAGCCCCACATCATCAGGGGTAACTCGGGTCAGGGATAACTCGGGTTCGTTTTTCGGGAATCCGAGCCCGAGTTACCCCGGACCCGAGTTACCCCGGATAACTCGGGCGTCCAGAGCCCCGCACCATCAGGGGTAACTCGTGTCAGGGATAACTCGGGTTCGTTTTTCGGGAATCCGAGCCCGAGTTACCCCGGACCCGAGTTACCCCGGATAACTCGGGCGTCCAGAGCCCCACACCATCAGGGGTAATTCGGGTCAGGGACAACTCGGGTCCGTTTTTCGGGAATCCGAGCCCGAGTTGCCCCGGACCCGATTTACCCCGGATAACTCGGGCGCCCAAGGTCCTCGCGAGAAGCCCTCAACCCAGAGGGCCCCTTGTAGGTCTCGGGGGCCGAGTCGTGGCCACCGCCCCTACACTTGAGGCGTTGACCTAAGGAACCCTAGATAAGGAACGGGGCCCCTATTTTCCATAAGTTGAACTCCGATTTCGCATCGAAAACTTGAGGAAAATCCAAGGCAAGTTGCGAAACAATTAGGGAACACGGAGCCCCTCCCCAACGAAAAGGGTTTCTTCTTCAGGGCCCCGACTGTACCCGCGACAGAAACCCGGGTTCATCTGCGCCGACATTCGCGCGTCAGCTGCGCGCGTAGTAGGTCGCGCGTATAGGCGCCCTCGTCTCCGGCGTATAGCGTGCCGCGCTGGTGGCCCCCGCGTAGGCCAGCGCCGTGTCAGGTCGCGACACCATCTCGCGTGCGGCCCGTTTCTTCTCGTCGCCCAGGGGGGGGGGGGGGAAGGATAGGGGCGCTCGAGGGGCCCTTTCGGGCCCCCTCGTTTGGGGCCAGCATCCCAGCGGGGCCCGAAGGGCCCCCTCTGGGGCCTGGGGGCCGGTGCACGGCCAGCGCCCCTACCCGCGTACCCTGTGCCAGACCAGCTTGCCTGCGAGTGGTGCACAAACATCATGTCCCCAGGGGATGCTATTTTTTACCCAGACCCCCTCGCGTTGGGGAAAAAACACGACGGGCGGTGACTCGCTATTTGCGGCCCCTGGGGGCCCTTGCCAGGCCTCGGGACAAACATCATGTCCCCAGGTGATCGTTCTCTTATTCCTTGTTTTGCCGATCGGCGCGGGCCCTCGCATCCCCTCCCCTCCCCCGATGGAGTAATTAGTTAGATCTTGGCTGTTTTGGGCGCCCATTTCGAGCAGGTGGAGTCTCCCCCAGGGGCCGCACTGTTGCAAACAGTCACATTCGGCAGAGGTCCAGAGCCAGACCCCCCCCCCCCTTCTGCCCAATGCCGAAATGCCGAGTAAGAGAACGCTCACCAGGGGATGCCGTTTTTGTGCACAGCCTCTGTTCCGCGGCCGTGTGCCGAAGCAGCTTGTTTGAGGGGGCTGTGTGCAGAGTCGCGCCCCCAAGGGTCCTTTTCTTCACCCCCCATCTGTCGGCTACGCGCAAATGGCTTGGCATCGCTCGGACGTGTGCATTTTTCCTTCGGCGAGGACCATCGAGGAGCATCCTTGATCATTTGGCGAAAAAACCACGCACGAAACCGAAAAAAACACAGGGAATGGACGTCCGAGCGATGGCCAGATGGGGGGAAGGCAGTGGGGAAGGCTTCTTAGAAGCACCCCTGCTTCTTGGAAGGCGCGGGCCCTGCCTCTAGATGTAGGGCCGGCGCCTTCTGGAAAGCAGCCTCCTTGCAAGAAGCCTTCCCCCCTCCCCCTGCGCCCTGTGTGCACAACGCCAAATCTGGGTCACCCACCATTATCACTCAGCCTCCACCTTCCGCACCTTCCGCGCGGCAGGTTCCACGCCGCGGCGGCCGCCGCCGCGGCCGCCATTGCGGCTTCCGCCGAGGCCGCAGCAGCGGTTTCGGCGGCGGCGGCGTCCGCCGCGGCGCGGCACCTGCCGCGCGGAAGGTGCGGAAGGTGGAGGGCGAGGGATCGGGCGGGGATAGGACGGGGATAAATCCGTTCCAGAGCGTTCTGGAACGCTCCCAGGGCACTCTGGAACGCTCTGAGAAGGCCGCGGCACCCGAGACCTCCTCCAGAGCCGCGGGATTTCACAGATCCTCGATTCACCCTTCCTTGAGATCCGACGTGAGGCGTTTTTTCGACGCTCCCAGAGGTCCCCCAGAGTCGGGCCGGACGAAAGGGGGGGATTGGGAAAGGGGGGGTACGAAATCTGCTGCGCGCAGCTGGTTTCGGCCCCACCGAGGGGCCAAGTCCTCGATACATAGCCGCCTCCGGCGCCAGGAGGCGCCGGGAAACTCAGCTACGCGAGCTGATTCTCCCCTCGCCCTCCACCTTCCGCACCTTCCGCGCGGCAGGTGCCGCGCCGCGGCGGACGCCGCCGCCGCCGCCGAAACCGCTGCTGCGGCCTCGGCGGAAGCCGCAATGGCGGCCGCGGTGGCGGCCGCCGCGGCGTGGAACCTGCCGCGCGGAAGGTGCGGAAGGTGGAGGCTGAGTGTCACCCCCCCCCGTTGCTATCCCCCCCTTGTTTCCCCGCCCGACAGATAGGCCGAAGATAGCGACGACCCGCCCGTCGTGCTTCCTCCCGTGCCCGAGGGGGTCCCCGGAGATCCAGCGCATTGAAAAAATCAAGGCGGGGGTTCTCGTATCTTTTGGCCTCGAGGGGCCCTCGCCAGGGCCCCAGGGCCGCAAGAACAACGATTATATATATATATATACATACATACATACACACATATATATATATATATGTATGTATGTATGTATGTATGTATGTATGTATGTATGTATGTATGTATGTATGCATGTATGTATGTTTTTATGTATGCATGTATGTATGTATGTATGTATGTATGTATGTATGGATGGATGGATGGATGGATGGATGGATGGATGGATGGATGGATGTATGTATGTATGTATGTATGTATGTATGTATGTATGTGTATATATATATATATATCGCGCTGAGGGACCGGTCCCGGGGAAGGGGTCGAGACTTCTGGGGACCCCGCATCGACAAAGAATCACGACATCGGACCTCTGGGTCTGGCTTCGCCTGGCATCCCAGACATCCGACGTCTCGGTTTTTTCGAGACGCGGGCCCCCGACCTCCCGACCACTTCCCCGGGACCGGTTTCTCGTCCCGAGTCGTTGTTTGACGGTCCCGGGGCCCGGCGAGGGCCTCTCGAGGCCGAGAAATGCGAAACACCTCCGTCCTGATGTTTTCCACACGTTGGGTCTCTCGATTTTTTTCCTGCTCGAGATTTTTTTGTTCGAGGCGCCCGCTGTCCGGGCCCTGGCTTACGCCTGGCAGTCCTACCGCCCGCCCGCGCCTCGTGTTCTTCTGCCGCTACCTCACCGGCGCCCGCTGCGCCGGCGAGCCGCCGCCGGAGCCCGGGGGCTACGTGGTGAAGCGCTACCGCCGCAGGGCGCCGGGCGGCCGGCGGCGCGCCGGGGGGGCGAAGGCGCCGGCGGCTCAAGCCCAGAGATCCAGCGTATACTGAAAAAATCGAGGCGGAGGTTCGTCGTAGTTTTCGGCCCCCGGGGGCCCTCGCCGGGCCCGGGGACCGTGAAAAAACGGCTCGGGGCGAGAAACCGGTCCCGGGGAAGTGGTCGGGAGGTCGGGGGCCCGGGTCTCGAAAAGATCGAGACGTCGGATGTCGGGGGCTCGGGCCCAGACATGCGACGTCCTGATTTTTTCAGGACGGCGCCCCCGGAAGGCCCGACCCTTTCCCCGGGGCTGGCTTGTCGTCCTGAGCCGTTTTTGACGGTCCTGGCGCCCGGCGAGGTCCCCCAGGGGCCGAAAATAGCGGAAATTTTCGTCCTGATTTTTTTTACGACGCGATCATGTCTGGGGGTGTTGCTAGAAGAGCCCTGGCCCGAGGTGTTTTCAGCTCTTCGCTCCATGTTGGAGCCCCTGGGGTCCTCTGGGCCTCGTGAGGGGTGCCCATGGAGGCCGCCGGGGCCATCCCGAGAGTCCTGGGGGTACCTTGGGCCCCGGGGTACTTCCAGCAACACCCGACAGACGTGGTCGCAGGATCCGGCTGATGTCTGGGATCGAGGCCCCCATCTCTCAGTCACCGAGCGCGTTCGACTACTCGCAAAGTGCCTACTCGCAGACGTCCGAACAAAAATACGCCTGCTTTGATGTAATTGGTCGTGGATCCCACGCGGTGGATCCATGCCTGTTGCGAGTAGTCAGCTTGCGAGTAGTGTTATGCGGGCGTGTCCCCCTACAGGGGGATTTTCGACGAAAAATAAAAAGTACCCCAAAAATAGTTAATCAACTGGCCAAAAGTAGTCTGGGATTATTTTTTTAGTATGTTTTGACTTTTTTGGTGTATGTTTGGGGTATGTTCTGTTTTTCGTCGGAAATCCCCCTGTAGGGGGACATGCCCGACATAAGAGTAGTGGAACGCCCTCGCCTACTCAGGGCCCCATCTTGGGGCCACCTGCAAGGCGGCGCCGCGGAGGCGGAGGCGGACAGCTGGGGAGTCGTCGGAGGCTCGGGCGGGCACCAAGGGGTGCGGGGCCTCCCTCGGCGGCGGGCGAGGGGGGGAAGGGAGGAGGAGGAGGAGGAGGAGGAGGAGGAGGAGGAGGAGGAGGAGGAGGAGGAGGAGGAGGAGGAGAGGAGGAAGGAGGGGAGGAGGAGGAGGAGGGGAGGGGGAGGGGGGAGGGGGGAGGAGGAGGAGGAGGAGGAGGAGGGAGGAGGGAGGAAGGAGGAGGGAGGAGGAGAGGAGAGAGGAGGGAGGAGGGAGGAGGAGGAAGGAGGAGGAGGAGGAGGAGGAGGGAGGCTTTTGACTGAACTAGGCTCGTTGCAAGTTAGCTTGAGCGCAGCGGCCAACAGGACTGGCACAGGCTGCACACGAGAAGCCCGAGAGCATGGACGCTGAGCTGCTTCCGCTCTCGTCCCGAAAACTGTCGGGAGAGAGGTATTGGCGCTGCGGGAGGGGAAGAGAGGAATCGTATACGAGAGAGGAGGAGTTTGCAGCGCCGTGCGAAGAGAGACATCAGCGGGGCCCTGCTTCGTTGCCCATAGCAGGGCAGCCCTCGAGGCAGAGAGCAGTGCAGGGCTAGAAAAGAGTATCTGGCCTGGGAATGCCGACCCAAATTAAGTAGACCGTGAGGGGAGAGGAGGAGCTGGACGGAGGGCCAAAATGGCCGTGGGCGGTCGAACCGCCTTGTTGCTGCTGAGCCGCGCGCTGGGGGAGGGAGAGGGAGGGAGGAGGGAGGATGACATGGAGGAGGAAGGAGGGGGGTCCACTGAAGGTACCGCGGAGCTCTTGAGATGAGAGCTGCAAGCCTTGCCCTGTGTGACTGATGGCGGAAAAACTAAGTGCGAGTTGAGGGAAGAAACTGCTGGCCGTACGCTCGTGCCGTACTCTCCCGTGTGATCCGCCCCCTTAGGGGGCAGGCCCGTCTTTGAGGAGAGCACGGTCGCTGCCCAGAGTGCGCCACCATTGCATCGCACGTCGATGTCTGCATGCACTGCCTGAAGAAGCATCCCAAACTACAAGCGCGAGGTAAGATTGCCTGGGGAACGAGCGGGACTCTGAGGCCGCTGCTGACGCGGGGGTAGCAGCTGGCGTGCACCACGGTGGGTGTCCCAGGTACTGTATTGTGAACCGGGCAAATGTATGGTGAAACGAGGGATGAACAATAGCAATGTGAAGCAATGACAACGTACGTGAGAAAAAGTGCAAAATCGCAAGCACTGCCTGGGAGGAGGGACCGGACAATCGGAGGCCAAGAGAGAAGGAGAGAGAGGACGAGCACATCGGGTCCCTCACGCCCGCCCACCCCGTTGAACGGGGTCGAGGGTACGCCCAGGGACCAGACGAACCCGTCCAGCAGCCTGAAAAAGGCCGGCTGCTAGGTGGAGGGGGGCCATCGGGGGCCTCGAGACGGGGGTCAGTGCAAACGGGGGTCAGCCAGGGCGCCAGATCCTGCAGGATCCTGCAAAGGCCCCCTCTGGCTGACCCGGGTCAGGGAGCCGCTCGTGGCCGCGAGGCGGCCGCGCGTATTGGCTGACCCGGGTTTGCGAGGACCTGCGTTGCAGTTTTTTTTTCCTGCATTGCAGTTTTTGGTTTCCTGCTGACCCGGGTCTGGATTGACCCGGGTCAGAAGATCCCCGAGGCCAATCAACTTTTGTCAGGTGAACAAGCGGCTCGGAGTAGGCTGCGCATGAACACCCCAGACATGGCCCCCCCACTCAAAAAGAGCGAAGCGTCAGTCTCCAGGGCCGCCTCGAGCAAGCAGTGCCCTGGCAGGGTGCACGAGGCCTCGAGTCTCGAGGAGCACCGCTGCAAGCACTTGTGCGCTGTGGCCTGCTGCTTCAGGCCGGTTGGCGAGGTTGCGCAGCGCGGGACTGTAGCCGCGCTGCCGCGCGACCGTGACTGCGTCAAGAGGCGGCGCCTGCCGGGCGGCCGCTACGACGGGGCGAAAAAGCCCAGAAGACTGGCCAGGAAGAAGACTGGAGGTGACGTGTGTGTGGCCTGGAGCCACAGCAGGACTGTGGGGCAAAAAAGAGGGCGCTACAGCTTGAAGTGGAGCTCCTGCGGCTGGCTGAACTCCTGCTGCGTGTACTCCTGCGGCGGCAGGGGGCCGGGCTGGTACATCTGCTGGTACTCCTGCTGCTGGTACTCCTGCGGCTGCAGGGGACCGGATTGGCTGCACCCCTGCTGCAAGAACTCCGCCTGCTGGTACACCCGCTGCTGGTACTCCTGCAGCGGCAGGGGACCGGACTGAAACTCCTCCAGCTGGAACTCCTGCTTCTGGAACTCCTGCGGCTGCAGGGGATCGGACTGGCTGCACTTCTGCTGCAAGAACTCCGCCTGTCGGTACGCCAGCTGCAGATACTCCAGCGGCGGCTGGGGACCGGTCTGGCTGTACACCTGCTGCTGGTACCCCTCCTGCGGGTACTCCCGCTGCTGGTACTCCTGAGGCTGGAACTCCTGCGGTTGGCTGGGCAAAAACTTGTTGGAGCGCCTGAAGCTGACCAGAACTCCGGACGCTGGCTGGCTCCGCCCGCGGTGGACGAAGGGCTGTGGCCAGCGCCGCCCCCAGCCGGGAGGGACAACCTCCACGATGCCGCCCGAGCTCGTCGAAGCAGCGAAGGAGCACCTGCACGGCTCGGCCTTCGGCCCGCAGGCGTTGGGCACGTCGCTCCGGTGCCGCACGCCGTGGGCGCGGGGCCGCCCGCCAGGGAGGCACGGACATGGCGCGGGCTGAGTGGAAGGGGAAGGGGGGGGGGGGGGGGTGGGGCGAAGAGGGGGGGAGGCCAGAGGCGGGGGGCCTCCTGGCTTGGGCTCCCCTCGCATCCTCGCGACCCCCCCCCCGGCCGGAGGCGAAACGCTGATCCGCTCGCTTGCTGGAGGAGGGAGGAGGGAGGAGGGAGGGGAAGGGAGCTAGGAAAGGAAGGAGGGAGGAGGGGGAGGAGGAGGAAGCAAGAGCGGGCCTGTCTGAGGAGAACACAAGATGGTGTTGAGCGCCCTCAGTCGGTGAGCGCTCCGTTGTCGCCACTGACGACCACTACAACCAGCAGGCTGACCACCGGCATCACCACCACCAGCACGACCACCACGAGCACCAGCATTACCAGCAGACTGACTGCCGGCACGACCACCACGACCACCACCAGCACGAGTGACCTCCAGCACCACAACTACTAGCCACCACGCCCACCACCAATACGACCACCGCGACCACCACCAGCGCGACCACGACGACCACGACGACCACCTCCAGCACGACCACAGCGACCACCCCGACGACCGCCGCCGCCCCCCGTCCCCCTCTCCCTTCCCCCTCCCTCCCCTTCCCCTGCCGGGCCGCCCCTGCTGCTACGCTTTTTGCGCGACTGTCCCCTCCTCCTTCCTCCTCCTCCTGCTGCTGCCTTCCTTTCCACTTTCTCCCGGTTGTATGAACTCGTGCGCAGGCCGATCTCCAAAGGGGGGCCGGCCATTGTGTACAAGTGCAGGACTTTGGGGACGATTGGTCAGGGCAGCCCCCTGAGAGCTGGCGGGGGCGCCAGACCCGCGGCCAGCGCAGGAGGAGGAGGAGGAGGTGGTGGAGGAGGAGGAGGAGGAGGAGGAGAGGAGGAGGAGGAGGAGGAGGAGGAGGAGGAGGAGGAGGAGGGGGAGGTGGGGGGGGGAGGGGGAGGAAGGGGCAGGGGAGGGGGGAGGGGGAGGAAGAGGAGGGGTGGGAGGGGTGAGGAGGAGGAGGAGGAGGAGGGAGGAGGAGGAGGAGGAGGAGGAGGGAGGAGGAGAAGGAGGAGGAGGAGGAGGAGGGGGAAGGGGGAGGAGGAAGGGAAGGGTTGGCCTTCCGTGGCTCTGGGGCGTGGCCGCGCGCTGGCGCGAGGGAGGCCCTCTCAGAAAAGGCGGCGGGACTTCTCAGAAGCCCTCGCGCCTTCTCAGAAGGTGTATGTGTCTCTGGGGGAGGCGTACAGGAAGCTTCTCAGCAGGCCGGGGGACTGCTGAGCCTTCTGGGAAGGCCTTCTCCTCCTCCCTCCTCGTCCTCCTCCTCCTCTTCGTCGTCCTCCTCCTCGTCTTCGTCCTCCTCCTCTCCCTCCTCCTCCTCCTCCTCCTCCTCCTCCGCCTCCTCCTCCTCCTCCTCCTCCTCCTCCTCCTCCTCACTCCGTAGCCATTTTGGCTCAAGGCCATATCGGGACACCCCCGACTCAAGTGGCCTTGCCCGCCGCGCGCGTGCGAGACCCTGGAGAGGCCCCCTGGACAAGGGTCTCCGCATTCTTTTTCGACACTTACTGCTACACGCATTTTGCCTGCAGTCAGCTTACGGTACTATTTCGCTGCTCCCTCTGTTTCGCCGCCATGGGCCGCCGCAGGGCTCGTACAGAGAGAACGCGCAGCGACACGGAGTACAGTCTCTCGCCACCGCGGAGGTCATCCTCTGCATCGAAGCCGCGTCGAGATCGGCGCGATCGGAGCTGCTCGCCACCTTCGCCTCGGGACAGCCGCAGCAGGAGCACAGGAGAGGAGACGCGTCCACCTTCCTGGATGCAGGACATGATGAATGAGGTGCGAGGCATGAACACCAATATCCAGCGCATCGAGCAGACGATGTCTCAAGAGATTCATGAATTTCGGTCTGCTCTCCAACTACATGACCAGAATCTACGTCAAGTGCATCAGCGCCTCGTCGCAGTCGAGGAGGGTGCGCAGGACTCGATCGCCCAGGCTGTGGCCGTCGCCGTCGACGAGAAGCTTGGGGCCGTGCAGGACCAGTTGAATGCGCTCAAGGCCGGCTCCCGTGCTGGCTCATCGGCCTCTGCGGCCGACACCGTTGACGAGGACAGCGTTTCTGGTGGTGGTGGTCGTGGAGGTAGTGGCGGCGGTGGCGGCCGATCACACCAAGCCCCCACGGACGCCTGCGTTCGCTTCTTGGGCACATACCCGAGACCGATGCTGAAGAAGGCCCGTGAGAACCACTACAATGAGACGGTGCTCACGAAGTACAGTCACCTCCTGCAAGGTGTGGTTCCATTCTTCCATGGCATCTCACAGAGCTACAAGTTGACGTTCCCGACCAGTGTGGCCGCCAAGACCTTCCAGCAGCGTTACAACGAGGATGGCGGTCATGACTATGTGGATTCAAGAACTCAGAAGACCTCGTCCATTCGCTGCCGTGCTGATCTTCCAGTAGATGTGCGTATGCGACAGAGGGCATTCAATGGTATCTTCGAGCCTTTCCTGAACGAGCTGAGGAAGAGTCCCAAGTGGGACCAGAGCTGTCGCCTTGGAGTGAACGGCTTCAAGGGGGTATTGCTAATTCGTACTGAGGACGACGTGTGGGAGATCGTCGCCGCCCGTGACAAGTCGAGGAACAGCATCGAGTTCATTCCCAATCATGAGGAGCTCGCGGAGTGGGGCATCGGCGCAGAGAAGGCGTCGGCGATCATCGAAGCCGTTCGTGAGGGACTCTGACGTAGACAACAAGGGCATCACCGGTGTGTGGAATGGGGTCCACATCGTGCTGAAGGTCGGCTTCATCAGGTTGCGGAGGGGTCGCCACCTGAGCCTTGCCTGCCTTCGTCTGCTGCCGCTTCTTTTTCTGTTTCAGTTACTTCTTCTAGCATCGAGAGCGATGAGAGCTGCTCTAGCTCTGTCTATAGCTCGAGCAGCTCTGATAGCAGTGATTTTTTTCCAGCTCCCCCTCCTCCCCTCACTCGGCCATTCTGCATCAGGGAGAAATTGAGCATCGCCAGTTGGAATACCCAAACGATCTTCGGTTCGGTCTTCACGAATCAGCGCTCGCTCCAGGATAAATATTCGCGTCTTCGGGCCCTCCTGAATCAGCACTTGGTTGTTGGGCTCCAAGAGACTCACGGTACTTCAGGTGATTTGGAACAAGTTCGTCGTGATTTTAAGTCGCACCAGGTCTATGGCACGTTCTGTTCAACCCCGTCTGCTGGAGGTACTCTCATCTTTATCCACAGATCACTGCTATCCCAGTTCACCCGCGTAGAGCGTAGAGTAATTTGCAAAGGCCGCATCCTGTGCATCTCCCTCTCTGGTCCTCTCTACTCACTTCAACTGGTCAATATGCATATTGTCCCCGACTGGAGTGAGCATGAAACTCGTGACATGTTTGAGAGTGTTCGGCACTGTCTCCTGCCCTCCTCTGTCTCGCTCGGCTTCGTTTTCGGCGACATGAATTTCATGGCTTATGGTGAATCTCGTATGTACCTAGACACTGGTGCTGAAGGGCCCACTACCAATCGTCTGGCTAGTTCCTTTACCTCTGCTCTGCCTGGTCTTGCTGAAGTCTTGCAGGAGCACGACACCCATCGCGTTGAACGCATGGGGCGACTTTCCTTTGCCAGATTGGATCGGATCTACACGAACATGAGCACTCAGGACATCTTGGATCACTGCCCGCGTGCTGGCACGTCCTGGCCTATACAGGACCTGAAAGCATCCTCTGACCACTGCCCCGTTTTCCTGGCGTTTTCCCCCTGGACCCCTACTGGCACCCTAAGGATCCCCACGTGGATTGCCCGCCACCCTCACTTTGAGCACATCCTGAACCTGGTCTTGGATCCTGAGGCCCTTTCGGAGGATCTGGAGTGTAAGCTGGAGGAGATCAAAGAAGCGATGAGGTACTCTGCCCAACAGGTCCGGCACTTTATTTCCGATCACGGTGCCAAGACGGATGAGGAGAAGGTCGCGTGCATGCTTCTGGTCCTTCGTGGTGTTCGCAGAGGGGACTCGATGAAGATTTCTCGTGGCATATCTGGTTTTCCTGGGCTTAAAGATTTCATCTCTGCTGATGATGTGTGGGTTGATCGGTCTGGCTTCGACCTTCTGCTCAACCGACTAATGAGCAACATCTTGGCAGTTCGCGAGCGCGAGTTTCGCTCTGAACATGCCGTGGAGGGGCCTGCTGGTGCCGCACGCTCTGCTGCCAATATCGCCCGTGTCCGTCGGCTTGCCCAGGCTTGGAGAGCGACTGGTAGGCAAGTTTACCTTAAGGCCATCACCGATCCTGATGGCAACATCCAGCAGAATCCAGATGACTGTGCTCGCCTGCTCTGCTCATACTGGGGGGAGATTTTCAAAGCTAAGCCAGCGGATGAGGATGAGATTGCCAAGCTGACATCGCTCCTTACCCCTATTACTCAGGATGATGATCAATATGCTGCTAATGATAAATGTTTCTACCCGTGGATTCTCCCCGAGGAATGGTTTTCATCCATTATTGCTGCCAAAAAAGACACCACCCCTGGGCCCGACGGCATCCCATATGCAGCTTGGCGAGCATCTGGTGAGATCGGGCGGTCTGTGCTGTACCAGATTTATCTCTCCCTCATGAATAGCGGCGCGCTGCCCAGCGAGTTCAACGCTTGCAGTGCCGCGTTCCTCCCCAAGGGGCACGTGCCCGACGCTGGAGTTGTCACAAGAGTACCTTCGGCCACACGCCCTCTGTCTCTCTCCAACTGCGACAATAAAATCATCAGCTCGGCCATTGCTGTACCTTTAGGGAAGGTGGCGGAGGACAAGGTGGAGGGGTCCCAGAGGGGCTTCATCAAGGGCCGACAGATGCTCGACAACATCCTTGAGGTTGATGCCAATTTAACTATATGGAGTTCCATGTATGATTGTAGGCAAGCAGGCGCAGCAATGTTCGATCTGAAGGCCGCGTTCCCCTCGGTCCACCACGCGTTCATCTTCGCTGCGCTCAGGGCACTTGGCATCCCAGAATATGTCGTCCGTGCTATCTCTGCTCTCTATAGTAACTGTACTATGTACGTGGTCTTCTCGGGCTCGCAGAAGCATCTTATTATGGTGGAAAGAGGTGTTAAGCAAGGGTGTCCATTAAGTGGTGTGATATTTTGTATATGTTTTGACCCCATCATCCGTCGACTGCAGCAACTAGCTTTCAAGATACCTCTGTCTCTCAACGCGTTTGCCGATGACCTCTGCGTCACGAGCTCAGACCTTGTGGCCATTCTCCCTGAGCTGCTGCGGCACCTCGTGACGCAGTCTGCGGGCACGGGCCTGCTTCTGAACCTTGAGAAATGTCAACTGGTTTTTCCTGATCGTGATACTTTTGCCCGTGCGATTGAGCTCTGCAGACGTGCAGGTGTCAAGGTTCGTCGCTTCATCATTGGCCGCAATGGGTGGTACCTAGGCGTGGGGGTGGGGATCGACAGTGCTGAGAGAAGTTGGGGACCCGTCCTGGCCAGTCTCAAAGAGCGTTCGCTGCGGGTGAAGAGTTTGAAGCAGGGCCTGTCCATCAGCATCCAGGGGTACAACACATATGCTCTCTCCGTCATAGGACACTGTGCCCAAGTCCATGTTCCTGTCCCTGCTGCTCGTCACATCGAAAAAGATTCTCTTCAGCTTCTCACTTGCTGTCCTCGCCATGCTTTCCCACCGGTGTCACTGCACTGTTTAAATGGACTTGGGCATGATGTTCGTGCCCGTCGCCTTGAGGTATATGCACGAGCCTGCCTTCTCCGAGCAGCCACGCATAGTTCTGTCTTTTTATATTATGATAGGTGGATTCAGGCGGAGGATGGGGGTGATCATGCCTGTATCTTATGGAGGATTAAAGATATGGCGAAGCATTCTATTATTGTTCGGATGTCTCGGGAGTATCACGCCTTTTACAGTCTCCGCACGATCCCGCCGATGAGGCCCAAACTTGTGCAGGGCTGGATCACCAAGCAGTTACTTGATATTAACCAGCTCCCGCCCTGCTCCGAGATCATCCTCCCTCGAGTGGAAAAATGGCATGGTCGTGGCAACGTCCCCTTGCATGTGTGCGAGTTGATTGTTATGAGGCTGAATTTTATCCATAAATACCTTCCCACTTATATCTGCACGTCTTTACTCAAGTCCTTATTTAACGGGTGGAATACGACTAGGAGGTACAGGTGTGGTTCTGGCAATTGTCGAATGGGGTGCTACTCAGTGGGGGGAGATGACATCCTACACTATGTATGCTGTCCTGTGGCTCTCGATTATCTGAAGCATCATGTTCCTCTTGTGCCTGCTGAATATGGTTCTGAGCCCCTCTCCTCCTTCCTGCCCCATCTTTTCCCTCCCGATCGGGAAGCCATCCTGTCCTGTGCCATCGCTCTCGATGCAATCCATGCCACTTTTCAATCCCTTCGTGCCTCGCCTCTCCCACCTTCGATCGCTCGGACGCGCGGCCTGATGGCCGCGCGTCTGCGCACTACTGCACGACGGTCTGCGACAGCGACCACGCTCCTCCGAGGCGCGCGCCCCGCCGCCGTGCCACCGCCACCCCCTTCGGAGGGAGGATGATGCTATGGACACAGTCGGACTCGTTCTTTCTCTCCCCTTCGCGTCGTGTCCGCTTGCCCTCTTGTCCCTTGCTCGCGTCTTGTCCGCTTGCCCTCCCCTTGGTCGGTGCTACTCCTCCTCCTCCTCCTCACTCCCCCCCGGGTGGGGGCGGAGCAGATATGGGCTCGAGGGATCGCCGACGCAGCGCCGGCGCAGCGCCGCTGCGGCGCGGTCCTCCGACCCCATCTGCTCGGACCGCAGCTGGGAGGCCTCTGACGATGCCGACTCTGAAAGCCTGGCGTCGCGCCTTTGGTTGCGCCACGGGCCCCAGGGGCCTCCCGGATCGATCGGACCGGCTCGAGCAGTGCAGCAGGAGGATCGAGGAGGAGGAGGAGGAGGAGGAGGAGGAGGAGGAATAGGGAGCTTCGAACTTCGCTCGATGACTCTCTCTGCAGGCCGTGTGTGTCTGTACGAGGAGGAGGAGGAGGAGGAGGAGGAGGAGGAGGAGGAGGAGGAGGAGGAGGAGGAGCGGGTCCAGGGTTCTGGTCGAGCTTCTCTTGAGATGGTTCAGCGTTTCCGTGGCGTCGAATCTCAAGGGATACCGCTGCTCGTCCTGGAGGGACCTCGTTGCAGCGGCCGGGCTCTCCTCGACGTTCTGGTCAGGATGCACCCCACGAAGGGCCATTGTTGGCGGCGCCCCGAAACGGGAGTGGCGCGAGAGGAGCGGTTTTCTAAGAAGGCGGGAGGACCCAGCCCTTGCAATCTCACCAGCCCGCCGCGAGTTCGCCCGTGCCCCCACAGAGGTCCCGGGGCGCACTCTGGCCGCGCTCTCGGGGGGACCCAGACATCGGGCATCTCGAAAAAATCGAGACGGAGGTGTTTCATAGTTTTTGGCCTCTCGGGGCCCTCGCCGGGCCTCGGGACCGTCAAAAAACGACTCGGGATGAAAACCCAGTCCCCGGGAAGTGGTCGGGAGGTCGGGGGGCCGCGTCTCGAACAAATCGAGACGTCGGATGTTTGGGGAGCCCGGC
>CAUYUJ010007527.1:0-46104 GCA_963575745.1 Prorocentrum cordatum | reverse complement strand
CCTCCCACCGCGCCGCCACCGCGACTGACATTCCCAGCCCCCCTGAAGTCCCTGGGCATAGGTTTCAGGAGCCACCCAACCTGCAAAATCCTCGTCGATACCCCGCACCGCGCCATCACCGCGTCTGACATTCCCAGCCCCCCTGAGGCCTCTGGCTATAGGTTTCTAGGAGCCACCTACACTGCAAAATCCTCGCCGGGACCCCCCACCGCGCCCCCACCGCGTCTGACATTCCCAGCCCCCCTGAAGCCTCTGGGCATAGGTTTCTCCCACCATGCAAAATCCTCGCTGGGAGCCCCACGCGCCCCCACCGCGTCTGACATTCCCAGCCCCCCTGACGTCTCCGGCCATAGGTTCTAGGAGCCACCTACCCTGCAAAATCCTCGCCGGGGCCCCCCGCCGCGCCCCCACCGCGTCTGACACCCCCAGCCCCCCTGAGGCCTCTGGGCATAGCTTTCACCCACCCTGCAAATCCTCGCCGGGACCCACTTACCGCGACCCCCACCGCGTCCGACATTCCAAGCACCCCTGAGCCCCTATGGGCATACGTTTATCAGAGCCACCCACCCTGCAATAAATCCCGCGGATCCTCTCACCGCGCCCCCCACCGCGTACTGACATCCCAGCCCCCTGAAGCCTAGGGCATAGGTTCTAGGAGCCACCACCTGCAAACATCCTCGCCGGGAACACCGCGTCTGACATTCCCAGCCCCCCTGAGGCCTCTGGGCATAGGTTTCTAGGAGCCACCCACCCTGCAAAATCCTCGCCGGGACCCCCCACCGCGTCTGACATCCCCAGCCCCCCTGAAGTCTCTGGACCTAGGTTTTTAGGAGCCACCCACCCTGCAGAATCCTCGCCGGGACCCCCCACCGCGCCCCCGCCGCGTCTGACATTCTCAGTTCCCTGAGGCCTCTGTCCATAGGTTTCTAGGAGCCACCCACCCTGCAAAATCCTCGCCGGGACCCCCCACCGCGCTCCCACCGCGTCTGACATTCCCAGCCCCTCCGAAGCATCTGGGCATAGGTTTCTAGGAGCCACCCACCCTGCAAAATCCTCGCCGGGACCCCCCACCGCGCCCCCGCCGCGTCTGACCCAGCCCCCCTGAGGCATCTGGGCACAGCTATCACCCACCCTGCCAAATCCTCGCCGGGACGCCCCACCGCGCCCCCACCGCGTCTGACATTCCCAGCCCCCCTGAGGCCTCTGGGCATAGGTTTCTAGGAGCCACCCACCCTGCAAATCCTCGCCGGGACCCCCCACCGCGCCCCCACCGCGTCTGACATTCCCAGCCCCCCTGAAGACTGAGCATAGGTTTCTAGGAGCCACCCACCCTGCAAAATCCTCGCCGGGACACCGCGTCTCACATTCCCAGCCCCCCTGAGGCCTCTGGGCATAGGTTTCTAGGAGCCACCCACCCTGCAAAATCCTCGCCAGGACCCACCACCGCGCCCCCACCGCGTCTGACATTCCCAGCCCCCTTGAGGCCTCTGGTCATAGGTTTCTAGGAGCCACCCACCCTGCAAAATCCTGCGGGACCTCCCACCGCGGCGACTGACATTCCCACCTGAAGCGCTCCCACCTGCGTCTGACCGCGCCCCCACCGCGTCTGACATTCCAGCCCCCCTGAAGCCTCTGGGCATAGGTTTCCAGGAGCCACCCACCCTGCAAAATCCTCGCCGGGGCCCCCCACCGCGCCCCCACCGCGTCTGACATTCCCAGCCCCCCTGAAGCCTCTGGGCATAGGTTTCTAGGAGCCACCCACCCTGCAAAATCCTCGCCGGGACCCCCACCGCGCCCCATCGCGACTGACATTCCCAGCCCCCCTGATGTCTCTGGGCATAGGTTTCAGGAGCCACCCAACCTGCAAAATCCTCGTCGGTACCCCGCACCGCGCCCACCGCGTCTGACATTCCCAGCCCCCCTGAGGCTTCTGGGCATAGGTTTCTAGGAGCCACCCACCCTGCAAAATCCTCGCCGGGACCCCCCGCCGCGCCCCCACCGCGTCTGACATTCTGAGCCCCCCTGAGGCCTCTGGGCATAGGTTTCTAGAGCCACCTACCCTGCAAATTCCTCGCCGGGACCACCAACCGCGCCCCCACCGCGTCTGACATGGGGACCCTCACCGCGCCCGCCACCGCGTCTTACATTCCCAGCCTCCTGAAGCCTTTGGGGATCAGTTCTCCATGGCCCCCCCCCCTGCAAAATCCTCGCTGGGACCACCCACCGCGCACGCCACCGCGTCTGACATTCCCAGCCTCCTGACGCTCCTGGAGATGAGCGCGCAGCTCTCCTGGACCCACATCCAGACCGGGCGCGCCCCGCGATCCATGCCCGCCGGGCTTTCCGCTTCACGCTGGCTTTTTCGTAGTCGGTATACCACGTCATGCGACCGGTCTGCCACGCGCTTCCGACTGCGCTCCTGTTCTGCATCGCATACGTTACACCGCTGTGTTCCGTCCGATCTCTTCGTCGCCCGCCTTGACAACCACGCGCTGAATCCCGCCTTCTCGACGCAATTTTTACACTGCACGCACTTCCAATACCCGCGCGGCGGTCGCGCCCCCTTCACGCACGTTTCGCACTTGCGTTGCTTGTCGGCGACGTCGTTCCACATTCGCCTGGAGAATGCGCCCTCCGGCTGTTCCTCGCCGCGCGCCACGCGCGACTTCACCTTCGCCTTCTTGACGCACGTTTCACACTTGCGTTGCTTGTCGGCGACGTCGTTCCACATCCGCCTGGAGAATGCGGCCTCCGGTTGTTCCCCGCCGCACGCCACACGCGACTTCACCTTCAATTTCTCGTTCCTTTCGGCGGCAGCCCGCTCGACGCACTCCGTGCATTTTCGCGGCCCGGGCCTCTCTTCCCACATTGAGCCCGAATACATGTCGCGCGGTTTCTCCTCACCACACCGCGAACACTTCTTCCGTTCCTCCTCTCCCCCCCGCCGCCCCCCCTCATTCCTCTCCTCTCTTTTGCACTTGTCGCACCAGCGCTCCACGTCATCGACGTCGCGCTTCGCGAAATGGGTGGCGATCTTGCTCTCCTTGCAGCGACCACATACGAGGTGCTTCTTCAGTTCTTCACACTCTGCGCACATTCCTCCCCTACCTCGGCTGTTCCCCGCCAGTTCCCACTGATACCGCGCGAACGCCTCTTCGTATTTCCGATGCTCGCACACGCGGCAACTCCGTCTCTCGGGGCAGTCCACGCAGCGCCGCGTGGTCAGCTTCGACGGGTGGTGCTGTGACGCGTGGAAAGCCTCCTGGCACTTCCATAAACCACAATCCATGCATTGCCACGGCGTGCCCGCCCTCTTCTTATCTTCCAGGCACACGGTGCACACGCGGAGCCCGTCTGCGCGGCTCCACTGCCCGATCGTTGGGTACATATTCTTGTACTTCGTGCACCCGCAGACCGCGCACCTGCCGGACGGCATGAACTCCTTCTCTATCGCCTCCCAGTCCAATTCTTCTCCGCGCAACGTGCGCAGCAGCAAGTCCGGGCCCTTCCGCTCGTCCTTCTTCTGATACGGCGCAATGTCGAAAGGGCGAAAGATCAGCATATCCTCGCGGCGCTGCACCCGCGTCAGTGCCACGTAGCTCGACAGAGGTGACGTGCCCCCGCCGATGCTCAGGTCCACAATGACACCCTGCTTGAACGTCTGCCCCTGCGCCGCATGGGCCGTCACTCCGAAGGCTGGCGCTAGTGGGAACTGCCGTCTCTTAACCTTGAGTCGCGGATGCGGACGGCCCTTGTCCACGAACCAATCCTTCTTCTGCGGAACCACGGGGTGCAAGCCGGGTGTCGTTAATCCCTCGATCGTCTCCTGGCACGACCCCTGAAAACAAACAACACAAACCCTCCTTTGGGGTCGGCGGCAGAGGCGGCAGCCTTTAGATTTGCCCATATTCACAAACTGTTCCCACCAGCCCTACCAGCATAGATGGGTTAGAGAGCCAGTTCTGTCAAATCTTCCCGAACTCGAGCGGCGATCGGCCCGAAGCCGTTAGGTCCCTCCTCCCCCCTGGTTAAAATTATCCTGGCAAAGCAACCTAACAGCGATGTGTATAAGCATATCTGGAAGAATTCCCCTTAAGATTCAGGTGAGAATCCAGTTGTAGAATTCTGCTGTTCTCGCAGTCGCAGTCGCATTCGCAATGACAGTCGCAGTGGCAACGGCCTTAGGATCCAATGGAATCCTACGGATTCTTAGGGATTCCTAAGGATTCCTATGGATTCCTACGGATGCCTCAGCCTGCCTCAGTTTCAGCCTCAGCCTCAGCCTGCCTCGGCTTGCCTCAGCCTCAGCCTCAGCCTGCCTCGGCCTCAGCCTGCGTCGGCCTCAGCCTCAGCCTGCCTCAGCCTCAGCCTCAGCCTCAGCCTCAGCCTCAGCCTCAGCCTCAGCCTGCCTCGGCTTGCCTCAGCCTCAGCCTCAGCCTGCCTCGGCCTCAGCCTGCCTCGGCCTCAGCCTCCCTCAGCCTCCCCTCCTCCCCCCCCCCCTTCCCCTCCCCCCCCATTCAGCCTCACCTTGTCTCAGCTTCGGCCTGCCTCGGCCTCATCCTCAGCCTCGGCCTCAGTCTCAGCCTCAGCCTGTCTCGGCCTGAGCCTGCCTCGGCCTCAGCCTCAGCCTGCCTCAGCCTCAGCCTGCCTCAGCCTCTGCCTCAGCCTGTCCCAGCCTCAGCCTGCCTCGGTTTGCCTCGGCCTCAGCCTCAGCCTGCCTCGGCCTCAGCCTCGGCCTCAGCCTCAGCGTCAGCCTCTCAGCCTCAGCCTGCCTCAGCCTCAGGCTGCACCAGCCTCAGCCTCAGCCTCAGCCTCAGCCTCAGCCGCAGCTTGCCTCAGCCTCAGCCTGCCTCGGCTTGCCTCAGCCTCAGCCTCAGCTTGCCTCGGCCTCAGCCTCAGCCTCAGCCTGCCTCAGCCTCAGCGTCAGCCTCTCAGCCTCAGCCTGCCTCAGCCTCAGCCTCAGCCTCAGCCTGCTTCAGCCTCAGTCTCAGCCTGCCTCAGCCTCAGCCTGCCTCAGCCTCAGCCTGCCTCAGCCTCAGCCTCAGCCTGCCTCGGCGTGCCTCAGCCTCAGCCTCAGCCTGCCTCGGCCTCAGCCTGTCTCAGCTCGGGCATTCAAAATATGGCACAGGACTGGTGTTCTGGGAACACGAAGATCACGAAGTCGCCCACAGTTGGCTCCGGGCAATCAAAATATGGTACAGGAATGGTGTTCTGAGAACACGAAGAACACGAGGTGGCCTACAGCTGGCTACGGGCATTCAAAATGTGGCCTGGGAATGGCGTTCTGGAACACAAAGAACACAAAGTGGCCTACAGTTGGCTCCGGGCATTCAAAATGTGGCCTGGGAATGGTGTTCTGGGAAGACGAAGAACACGAAGTGGCCTACAGTTGGCTCCGGGCATTCAAAATGTGGCCTGGGAATGGTGTTCTGGTTCAAAATGTGGCCTGGGAATGGTGTTCTGGGGAATCCCCGGATCTCCCCGGGTTCCCCCGGCACCCGTCCCCGGATCCCGCCCAGACCCCCCTGGGGAGTCATGATGCTCTCTTTTGACCCTACTAGAAACCTATCAGTCTTCGCTCTTAGGTCACAAAAACATTACAGGGTGCACGTTGCGGCAAACATGTTGCCGTGCGCGGGCACCCGAATCATCATGCTGCAAGGGCTTTGTAGGGATCGCGCGGGAGGGGGCACTTTCTGCTGGGCAGCGGCCCGCCGCCTTTGCCAAAACCATTGTGACTGTCATGATGATGCGTAAAACAAGTCATGGATGCGCCCAGCCTGCACCATGTTGAGCACGTCATCGCCGACTTGCAGTGAACTCGGCCAGGATGGTGGAAAGGCGACATAATATCCGATGTGAGTCGCCACGCGCACTGCCGCAACTGGAGCACTCTGCACGCGTCGCGCACATGGCGCACCAAGCGAAGCTGGAGCGCGTGGCACACATGGCGCGCGCGAAACACGTACCGCACCGGGTGCGCTTATCCCGGCTGGGACCCCAGCACACCTGGCGACCGTGGTGCGCATTGTGCATGCGCAGCGAATCTCGCGTGCGACGCGCACTTGGCCGTCCGTGCTGGCCCTCAATGAACGGCCATCAGATGGCGACAACTGCCTATGACTAGTCTCTGGTGCTGCTTCTGTGGTCTGAGGATGGAAGCGAGTGAGCCAGATGGCGTTCCTGTGCGGAACTTGCCCCCTCCCCAGACCTGGCATCATGGGTATCGACTGGCAGCACGACCTCCTAGACCATATAAACTGGTCCCAAATGGCCCAAGATGGCTCTATGACTGCACAGGATAGCCCAACATGATTCAATATGACCTCTAGTACGCCACCAAGATGCCTCTGGGAGCCGGAAACATGCAAAACCCAACGCGTGTCAATCATTCATGCTCTCTCGCCGCTTCGCTTCCGATTGGATTTTGAAGTCTCAAGATGGCCCGAATGTCGTCCAAGACAGTTCCAAGAGAGGCCCAGGAGAGCTCCAGGGACTCCAGGATGGCTCCAGAGGTTCCCAAGAACTCCTCGCGAGCGTGCCAAAAGAACCAATTGGCGAGGGTTCGGCCCCCAGCGGGGGGCGAAGAGATTCGCAAGAGGGCATCAAAAGCTCCCCCAGGGGCCATATGGCTCCAAGATGACTCCAAGATGCCCCCAGGAATCGGTTCAAGTCCCAACAACCCTCTGGGCATGAGTGGTTTAGAGCGCTTCCTCTTCCAACCCCCCTTCTTCCCCTTCGGGAGGGGGTTCATTACACTTCAATGTTAGAACGCATCCCCTCCCCCAGGCGAACGGCAGCCAACTAAGACCACTGCCAACACCCTACTCCCATCCCTGTCAAAAAACAATACGAACACACACACACACACATTGGGGCAAAATCTTAGGTCATGCTCGTGGGTCCCGCGAGCACTATTGTTTTTGTGACTGGGACGGCGGAAATGCCGTCATATTGTCTGCTTTGCGCAAGGCCACCGTCCGTCGAAAACCCATACAACATGCACGTCGCGACTAAACCCGGATCGTGCGCGGCCAGCCCGCGATCACTGCCCATGTGCGTTTGACAGTGACAGAGTGACAGCGGGGGTGCTGGCATATTGCCTGCTGTGTGCACTGCAGGCCCACCAAACACAATGATGGCCTCCCCGCCGAGATTGTGCAAGGGTTTTCGACAGGGACGGTGGGGCCGACATGTTTCCCTGCGTGCGCAGTCACGTGCGCAGGCGCACCTGGCACACTCTGCGTGTGCCCCAGACGTGGCGCACCTGGCGCGGCTGGATCATGCGGCACACATGGCGCACGTGGAGCGCGTGGCGCATCTGGCGCGCGAGGCGTGCCTGGCACGCTTGGGCAGGAGTGCCTGGCACGCGTGGCGCACTGCGCCCCATCGCGCACATGGGGTCTGCATTGGTTCCCAATAGCTGCCAATCCAGAAACGCCTGCTGAACATGCTGAGGCCCAGGTGCTACTATCTGTTGGGAGGGCGGCCGGAAGTGAGCGAGACAGCTTGCGGGCCTGGAGGGTGTCTTGATCACTGTTCCCGATCAAGGAGCACCACTTCCCCCAGGCGACCAGCAGCAACCCAGGACCCATGAGGACAACCCCCCACCACACCTGTTAATCAAAATGTGAAATCAACTTTGGGGCAAAATCTTGGGTCATGAGCGGGGGGCCGCGAGCACTTTATCTTCTTTGTTGACGGGGACGGCGGGGGTGCCTGAATATTGCCTGCTGCGCGCAGGGCCAGCATCTCTATCAAAAAACTATATCAAATTAACTCCGAAGTAAAATCTTGATCATGCGCGGGCACCCCGCGATCACTCTGCACTGTGTTTGACGAAGACGGCGAAGGTTGCCTGCCGGCTGGCGGGCGGGGAGGGTGTCTTGACCCCACCCCCCATCCCCTCCCCCTGGACGTGGACAAGGGGGGTCGCGAGATGCCAGAGAGACTTTTCTGGCCTCGGCGACAGAGCCCAAATCACTGATGAGACTAAGGTGTTGGCCACATGTTGGGAGAATGGTGCGGCAGTTCGCGGAACAATCCTGGATTCTTCCTGAAAGTGGTTTTTGTTTGGAAGGCCTTTGGAAGGTTTCTCCCGAGCTCGGGGGGCGAGCGAGGAAGGTTGTTGGAAGGTTGTTCCCAAAACCTTCAAAACACCGTCCGAAACAAAACATCCAAAAACCGTTCAACAACATTCAAAAAAAACATGTGAAACAACCACCCAGCATCCAAAACACCTCCCAAACAACCTTCCAACAACCCCTGTCCACATAACCTTCCAAACAACCGTCCGAAACCTTCAAAAAACCGGCAACAACAACAACATAAAACAACAACCTTGCAAAAAACCTTCCCGAGGAGAGCGTTTGGAAGGTTTCTCGGATTCCAGAGACCTTCCAGAACACTTTTCTGAGGAAGGTGGTAGGAAGGTGTTTAGGACTTCACAAACCTTCCACAAGAGAGGGGTGAGGAAGAATTGAGTGTGCAATCCTTTTCTGTGTTATGTGTTTTGTACGCGCGCTTCCTTTTCTGATTATTTTGTATCCAAAAGAGGAAGGCGTGAGGAAGGTTCGTAGGATTCCCAAACCTTCAACACAAAAAAGCCCCCCCCCGAGGAAGGTTGTTAGGATTCCAAACACCTCCAAAACAGAACTTGCGGGGAAGGCTTTCCGGATCCTTCCCCAGGAAGGTAAACCTGCAGAAAATGTTCAGGACTCCACGAACTTTCAAAACAGAAACAGAGAGGAACATACCCTTGCAACATGTATGTATACACGCGAGCTACTTGAAGAAGGCATGTAGGAGCCCCAATATATCTTCCGAACAACCTTTCCCGATGAAGGTTTTTAGGATTGCAGACACCTTCCAACATGACAACAACAAGAAAAACTCCCCGATCCAGGTTTCTAGCATCCCAACAATCTCACGACAAACCTCACCGGAGGATGTTTTGGGGAAGTTCCCAAAAGGAATCCCCAAAAAACCTTTGAACTACAACTTTCTGGGGAAGGTTTCAGGAGGGCGCTGAAGAGGAATCCCTCAAACACCTTTTTCTATAAGGAAAACAAAAAAGCACTTCCTGGAGGGGGGGCCTAGGGCGGTGTTGAAAGAGACTCCAGAAAAGAGAACAGAAAAACCATGAAGGAACCAAGAATACGGATGCGCACGGAAGTCTGGCGCGAGGACGCAACCAACGACCGCCCAGAAAATCGTCCGGAGGAAGGTTTTAAGGATTTGTTGGGCAGGAGTCCTCCCAAAACCTCGAAACAGAAAAACTTCCCTGGAAGGCATTTTTTTTGTTCGGCGATGACGGGCGTCATGGGGGGGGGGGGGAGGGCGGGGGGGGTATGACGTGACGCCCCCCCCCCGCCGTGTGGCTCCGGCACCACAGCCGCGCCCGCGCGCACCACGCGACGAGCGACAAGCGCCGAGTGACGACGACGACGCGAGCAGCATGTAAGTGGCGGTCTGCCCATTGCGCCTGTGCACACCACAACGCTCGCGTGCACCACACCGCGCGTGTGCACCACAACGCCTGCGTACACCGCAACAGCCGTGTGCAACGCACCGCCCGTGTATACCACAATACTTGGGAGCACTACGACGCCGGTGTACATACACCGCAGCAGCCATGTGCAACACAACGCCTGTGTACACCACAGTGCTTGCGTGCACCGCAGCGCATGTGCACGCCACAGCGCCTGTCTACACCGCAGCATCCGCGTGCAACGCAGCGCTGGTGTACACCACAGTGCTTGCGTGTATAGGACCCGTAGAAGGAACATGTACGTCACGTAGGATACGTAGGATCTGATGCGGACAACTAAACGCCACGCCAGGAAAGTTCTGATAATCGAATGCGACGTTTTTCCCTCCTCCCTCCTCCTCCACCTCCACCTCCACCTCCTCCTCGTCCTCGTCCTTCTTTTCCTCCTTCTTACTCCGTGCCGTGCGGCTTGGCGTTACAACGCACGTGCGCATCTCAGCGTGCACCGCACAATGGTCGATTGAATCGGTCCATTTGGTTCTCGGACGGCCAGTTTAGCTGGAGCCTCCTGGACGCAAGTGGGAGTTAGGGTGATGCGGGCGGACTCGGGGGGACTCGTAGATTCCAGCGGCGCTCCTTTGTCCATGAGGATTTGTTTTCCATTGTTTTCTCTGGAATCCACACGCGCTCCATTTTGTCACAAGGATTCCTTCTGAAATTCTATACACAACAATGGTGCTGTGTTGCACACGGCTGATGTGGTGCACACAGGCGCCGTGGCGTACACAGGCACTGCAATGCACGCAGGCATTGTGGTGTACACTGGTGCTGTGTTGCGCACGGCTGATGTGGTGTACGGAGGCGCTGTGGTGTACACAGGAGCTGCTGTGCCCGCAGGCACGGTGGCACAAACTGACGCTGTGTTGCACGCGGCTGCTGTGGTGTACATCGGCGGCGTGGTGTACACAGGCGCTGTGGTGCACGCGGGCACTGTGATGTACACAGGCGTTGTGGTGCACATCGCCACCTACATGTTCGTGCTACCCGTCCTCCGTCATTCCTAACCATTCCCAGACGCCGCCGGCGCGAAACGTGACGTCATCGACCCCCCCCCAGATGATTGCCGTCATCGGCCCGGAGTTAAAAACTGGCTCCAGCCGCGTCCGCGCGCACGACGACGATGAGCGACGAGCGACGAGCGACGAGCGACGAACCACGAGCGACGAACGACGACGACGACGACGACGACGACGACGACGACGACGACGACAACGCCTGCGGACCAGACACCTATGCGGATTCCTACGCGGACACCTACGCGGATCCCAATGCGCACGGCGGCAGTGCCCGGAGCGCACTGGGGGAGGGAGCGTAACGTCATAGGGGGGGGGGGGGGAGCGGGGGCCATGACGCCCGTCATGCCCCAAGCAATAAAGAAATGGCCTCCTGGGGAAGGTTGCGCGAGGGCGCGTCAAAGGCGCCTCCAAAAAAACGCGCCCCCCGAAAAAAACTGCCCCGAGGAATGCCCGGAACTATTAAGAATGAGAGGGGCAAGAAGAAGAAGAAGAAGAGAAAACAAAATGTCCAAGAGGACCCCTGCGAACAGCTTCGAATGACGTCGGCAGGTACCAAAAGGAAACCCCCTCCAAACTTCCCCCAGAAACCCGCCCAGGGAAATTTTGAAGGTTTGAGGGGGGCCCGTCGGAAACCCGTCCCCCAAACAAAAAACCTCTCCGAGGGAGGCTCAAATAAAGCCGTTAAAAGGAATCCCCCGAAAAACTGCCCAAACAGTTCTCCGGGCGAACGTTCTAGGAAGGCCTGCAAGAGGAATCCCCCACAAACCGCTCAGAACAACTTCCCGAGGAATGCTCTGGGAAGGTCGCCAAGCGGAACCCTTCGAACACCTTCAAAAAAATGGCGCGACGGAAGGTTTCAGGGTTGCTTTCCAAAAGCACCCCGCAACGACCTTCCAGAAACAAATCACACGGAGGAAAGATAGTTTCCAAGGGGCCCTTGTAAGGAATCCCCCAACAAGCCCCCGAAAAAGCTTCCATGGGGAAGGCGACGGGAAGGCTCGCGGGAGGGATCCCCCGAGAACCTTCCCCACGAACAAAAACTTCCCAAGGCAAGTTTTAAGAAGGCCGCTCGGAAAAACGCCACCCCCCCCCCCCGTCCCCCCCCCCACACCCACACCCACCCTACCCCGCCCCTCCGCCGAAGAGACGTTCGCGAGGAGGGCCCCAGGAAGGCCTGGGGAAAGTTTAAGATAGGTCCCCAAGAGGAATACAAAAAAAGCTTCCACTTAGTATTCCCGAGGATTGGTTTAGGAGGACGTGCAACTGGAACCCTTCAAACGCCTCCAAAACAAACAACTGCCAGGGGCAAGTGCCGAAGAGGTTTCTCTGCCCGGGGACATATGCAAGAACTGGCTGATCATATATCTCTATATATATATGTATATATAGGTGTGTATATGTATGTATATATATGTATAAATATATGTGTGTATATATATATGTGTATATATACATATATATACACATATATATAGAGAGAGAGAGAGAGATGCACGAACAACAAAAAAAAAAAAAAAAAAAAAAAAAAAAAAAAACACGGGGGAGGTCCTGGGGAAGCTGGTAGGAGTGACCCCGAAAAATCGTGTGAGTATGTGCACATACATATGTATATACAGATATACACACACTTCCCGAGGACGGCTGCAGGGAGGCCAGTCAAAAGGAGACCAAAAAACGGCATGCCAGACAACCTCCCCCAGGAAGGTTCTAAGAGGGGGTTTGAGAAGAAATCCCCCGATCGCTTTTTTTGTTGGTCACTATATATATATATAGAGAGAGAGAGAGAGAGAGAGATTTATGTGTGTGAGTGCGGTGCCCACTTCTCGGGGCCCACCTCGGAGGCTTCTTTGAGGCTCTTGGGGCGTCTTGGGGGCTTCTTGGGCTGTCTTGGGACCATCTTGGGCGTCTTCGGGGCCTCTTGAGGGTCTCTTGGCCATCTTTAGGGCCCGCGTGGCCTGTCTTGGGCGTCTCCGGGAACTCTCCCGGGGGCCCGGCGCGCGCACGGGGAATCTAGGCAGCTGGCCGTGGGCCTCTCAGGGAACGCCCCCGAAGGCCCGGCGCACTTATGGGGGGTCGGGGCACCGGGCCGGGGGGCCCCATCCCTGTAGCCTGGGGTCTATATATATATATATATATATATATATATGTACACATACATATATATCTACATATATACATATATATGTAGATATACATATACATATACATATACATATACATATACATATACATATACATATACATATACATATACATATACATATACATATACATATACATATGCATATGCATATGCATATACATATACATATACATATACATATACATATACATATACATATACATATACATGTACATATACATATACATATACATGTACATTTACATTTACATACACATACACATACACATATACATATACATATACATATATATATATATATATATATGCATATACATATGCATATACATATAAATATACATACATACATCTATCTATTAGAACATCATAATAAGACTACGACGAATAACAATAATAATAATAAAAATAACATCCAGCGGAAATTCCTGAAACAACCTAGCAGGCAACCTCCCCGAGGAAGGCCCTCGACAGGCTTTCGTGAGGAATCCTCCAACAATCTCACAAAAAGACCTTCCTGGGGAACGTTTTAGGAAGGTCTCTGAACGAATCTCCCGAAACCCACCCCCAAAAAAAACGGGGGAGGCTTTCAAAAATTGTTAAGACGAAGCCCCCCGACACCTTCCAACAAAAAGCCATCCCGGGGAAAGTTTCAAGAAGGATTCTAGGAGGATCCACCCAAAGGCCTTCCAAACAACCTCCCCGCGGAAGGCCTTTGCAAGGTCTTCGGGGGTTGGAGGCGGACGCCGTTGAGCGCTGGGTTCTGCGTTCGGGGCGGAGGCCGTTGAGCGCTGGGTTTTGCGTTGGAGACGGACGCCGCGAAGTACTGGGCGTCGCGTTGAACGCGGAAGCACGGCGAGCGGGCGTCGGGGGGCGGGCGGCGGGAGGCGGCGGACGGCGGGCGGGCGGATCGGATCTCAGTGAAACTCACAAGGATTCTCTCTCGAAGCGGGACGCCGATGCACGCTGGGCGTCGCGTTGGAGACGGAGGCTGTTGAGCGTTGGTTTGCGTTGGAGACGGTGGCTGTCGAGAACTGTGCGCGACGTTGGAAGCGGGTGCCGAATCGCGGCGGGCCGGCGGCGGGGGCGGGCGGCGGGCGGGCGGCGGTCGGCGGACGGGCGGATCGGGACGTTAAAAGAACTCCTAAGGATTCTCTTTTGCCGCGGGATGCCGTTGAATACTGGGCGTTGCGTTGGAGACGGAAGCCGCTGAATACTGGGCATTGCGTTGGAGACGGAGGCTGTCGAGCATTAAGCGTTGCGTTGGGGATGGGGGCCGTTGAGTGTTAGATTTTGCGCTTGGGGCGGAGGGCGCTGCGTGCTGGGTTCTGCGTTGGAAACGGACGCCGTGAAGTGCTGGGCGCCGCGTTGAACGCGGAAGCACAGCGATCGGGCGGCGGGGGGGCGGGCGGCGGGCAGGCGGCGGGCGGGCGGGCGGCGGACGGCGGGCGGGCGGATCGGGATTTCAATGCAACTCCTAAGGACTCTCTCTTGCAGCGGGACGCGGTTGCATGCTGGGTGTCGCACTGGAGACGGAGGCCGTTGAGTGCTAATTTGCATTGGAGACGGAGGCCGCTGAGTATTGGGAGTTGCGTTGGTAACGGATGCCGTGGAGTGCTGGGCGTTGCGCTGAACGCGGAAGCGCCGCGGGCGGGCGCCGGGGGTCGGGCGGCGGGCGGCGGAAAGGCGGCTGGCGGGCGGGCGGCGGGCGGGCGGACCCGGCTTTTATCGACCTCCTAAGGATTGTCTCTTGCAGCGGGATGCCGTTCAGTACTGGGCGCCGCGTTGGAGACAGAGGCCGCTGAGCACTGGGCGCTGCGTTGGGGGTGGATGCTTTTGAGCGCCGGGCGTTTTGCAGACGGTTTAGAGGGGACTCCCCTGAGAAATTTTCTCTACAAAACCACCACCAGGAAAATTTTTGGGGCAATTTGGGGGGGCTGACAGCCCGCGCAACAACCTTCTTAAGGACAGTTTTTTTCGCGCGGTGTTTGATTGGTCTCTCCCGGGCCCGGGGGGGGGCGGGGGGGCGAGGCAAGTTTTTGGCGATTTGTTCTGCCCAAAAACCGTTTCAGAACCTCCCAGCACCAACCTTCCAACAAACCTGCCAAACACCTTCAAAACAAACGCCCGCTATCCAAAATGCAGGGCGATTGCCACATGCATTCCAACAACCTTCCAAGCAACTTCGAACGCGCCTTCCAAACAAAAGCACCGAATCATAAAACAATTAAACACCAACAAAAACAAAAACACAAACAACAACAAAAACAACAACAACAACAACAACAACAACAACAACAACAACAACAACAACAACAACAACAACAACAACAAACACAACAACAACAAAAACAACAAAAACAACCTTCCAACGCCACCCCCAAACGCCCCCCAGCACCGCCCATTAACTTTCTTTCTACAAACCATCAGAAACCCGCCCAAAACAAACTTCCAATAGCCTTCCAAAGAACACCCCTAGAATTTTAGAGGGGGCTGTCAGGGGGAACCCAAAAACACGCGGCGGTGTTTCCGACTCCTGCCAGGCAACTTTCCCGTGGAAAGATTTCCGGGGCCCAAGAACCTTCCGACTGAAACATTCCAGAACAAATCTTCTAGGGTTCCACAAACCGTCAGAAAAAACTGCCTGGGGCGGGTTTTTTTTCAGGAATGCCCCAAAAACCTCCCCGACCACCTTCCCGCGGACAGTCTCTGGAGGGAGGGCACTCATGGGGGATCCCCAGGACAGGGAAGAAGAATTAGAAAGAACGACACACAAATGTTTCCCGGTAGAACGCTAAAAGGTCTGGGTGAGAGACCCCCAGCCCATTTTTCCTGGGGAAAGGTGCAAGACGGCGTTTCAAACAGGAACCCCCCCCCAACACCTCCCAAAACAATTTTCCTAGGGAAGAGTTCAGGAGGGCTCGTTGGGGGATCTTTCAAAAGCCACTATATATAGATGTGTATACATATATATATATATATATATATATATATATACATGTATATTCGTATATATATATATATATAATATATATATATATATATAAAAAATGTGTATATATACATATATACACACAAAAAAATTGAAGAAGGTAGCGGGAAGGCTGGCAAGGGACAAATCCTTCCCAGTGATTTTTTAAAATCCAACCACCTTCAAAACAAACCTTCCTGAGGAAGGGCCCCGGGAAGGAATGGGGGGGGGCAACAAAAAAAACAACTAAAACCTCAATTCGGATGGCGTTGCTGGAGGGCCCGGGGAAACCTAAAAACCTCCTTCCGGGCGTGCGATAAATGTAATGCATGAATACATATACATTTACACATAATGTGTATATGTTTGTATATGTAATTATATACACATATACAAACATATCTACTCCGTCTACACCCCTTTTGGGGTGCTCCGCCGGGGAGCTTGTTTCAGCCAGGAGCCCAGAGGCCTAAGAAGGGCTAGCGAGATAGGCGAGCTTGCACTCTGGGACCCGCCCCCACTTGACCGCGGGCCGAGATGGGCACACACTCAGCACAATCACCGACGAGCAAGCACACGGCAACAGAGCTAGCTAGCCTGCACTCGCGACCCCCCTCTAAGCTCTCCTGGCAAAACCTCGCGCGAAGGCAGGCACGGACACGCGCGCGAAAATTATGATTACCCCTGTCTGTGGGTGGGCCAACACAGATACGGAAGATGGACGCTGAGCTTCCACCAGCGGCGTCGCGCACACTTAGGGGGACTCCGCATAGGCCCCCTTTGGACGGATACTATATACTCCGTCTGCACCCCTTTTTGGGCGTTCCGCCAGGAAGCTCGTCCAAGCCAGGAGCCCAGCGGGCTAAGAAGGACTAGCAAGCAAGGCTAGCTTGCACTCTGGGACCCGCCCCCGGTTGACCGCCGGCCGAGATGGGCACGCACTCAGCACGATCACCGACGAGCAAGCACACGGCAACAGAGCTAGCTAGCCTGCACTCGCGACCCCCCTCTAAGCTCTCCACGGACCCTACACCCGCACTTCCTCCACCCCTCATATTAATAATCCTCCTCCTTCAGTTCGGGGTGGGAAGACAGACAGGGAAAAAGAAAGAGATAGGAGCCTTTCAGCTCGCCGTCGCTCGCAGACGGGCGGCGAGCAGCTCGCAGCGCTGGCGCTGCAAAGGCGAGGGGCTGGGCTGCGCGGCCTCGGCGACGGCGTCTTGGACATACAGGCGAGCCGTTCTCGCAGGGGCCCTCCTGCCGCGGAACAGCGCATGCCCCATCGAGCCGCGGCCGTGGAAGACGGCGGAGGCTCCGCCCCGCCTCCAGCTGTGCAAGGTCAGCTTGGTGTCTTGCAGCTCTAGCAGCTCGCGCACCTGGCTGAAAATGCGAACGAAGCAATTCGGCTCCATCCCGAGACACAAGTCACTCTGTCGAGCATTGGCCTCGGCTTTGGCCAGGGGCGCAACCGCCACTGCGCTCCGCACAAGCACGAACTCGCGGGCACCGGTCTGGCGCTGGCTCGTGGTACTACGCAACTGCAGCACGGCCTTGCGCCGGGCTGGGTACAGCTGCACGTCGGACCAAGCGAGCGAAGTCATCTCGCCTGTCCGAAGGAAAATGTCAAAACCCGCCGCGAGCGTCGCCGCAGCGCCAAGCTGGCCCACAGCTGCAAACGCCCCATCGCACGCTGCGGCAATGAGTGGCCCGATCGGCAGTGCCCGGCCATCTGGCTCCAGACGCTGCCGCGTCTTGGCGAGGCGCCAGCTCTCCTTGTGGTGCCCTCGCACCGGCGGGAACTCGCGAGCAACGCCCGCAACTGCATTGTTCACCTCGAACAAGGAGCCGCCATTCAGCCACCGGCTCTCGATGAAGGCGGACACTCCAGCGTCAACTTGGGCAGGGGTTGGAGTATTTCTCTTTTCCCTGGCCCGAAAAATCGACGACCTCATTGACTGCTGCCCGATGCCGCTGCTGGGCGAGAGGCGTGACCATCGCCTCCCGCAGGGGCGTGGCCCTCGCTGAAGCACGCCTCGCCGCTGTCTTGGCTGCTGCCTGCTTCGCCCTCGTTGCTGCCGAACCTCCGCCGCAACAGCGCGTCCACGGGCATGTCGCCCGTGTCGCAGTAGCCGTGGAGCGGGCATCCGGCCGTCGCGAGGAGCAGGGAGTTGAGCCTGCGGAGGGCAGGCTGAAGCGCCCGCGCGCTCGACCTGCCCTTGGTGTTGACGGCAGCGATCGCGTAGGCATCGAGAATGCGCGGGCACCTGCAGCGGCGGCCCTCGACCGCCCTGCACCTCCAGCGCGCGCCTGCAACAACGGCCTCCAGCTCCAGCGCCGACATGTGAGCCGCGCGCTGCCAGCGGAAGCCATTGGCGATCCGCCAGGCCCGGAGGTGAGCGCGGAGGACAGCCCGCGGCCACGCACGGGCGCGGCACGGCGCACCAGCGCCCAGTCGGACGTCGGCGCCCCCACGGTCGGCCACCCGCAGGAACTCCACGATGAGGCCACGCTCCAGCTGGGGGTCGCGATGCCCTGGCCGCTGGAAGTCGGGGGCGACGTTCCAGTTCGACTGGCAGGCGCCCACGGCAAGGCAGCTCTGACCCGGCATGGCCGCGCAGATCACTCCCACTCGAGCAAGCCACGAGCCGAGAGGATACGTGATGACCTGGGAGCAGAACGTGTTCCCAATCAGGGACTCGATGGTGACATCGCGCTCTGATGGGGCGGTGTTATCTTTTGCAGCGGCCTGGAAGTAGAGGTGGTCGAATCCCATCAGCGCTCCGCGCTCCTCTGGCGCGCGCAGCCGGCCCCGCTCACGCTGCGCGTCCCGGACCAGACTGCCGTCCTCGTAGTTGTTGACCTGGTAGCGGTAGCCGTCTGCCACCCGCCGCTGCGCCGCCGCTGGGGGGGCTCGCTCGAGCCTCGCGGGCCGGAGCGGTGGGTGCTTCCAGGGGATCGGCCGCGCGAAACATGGGAGGTCCGCCTCGGGGCCCAGCAGCGACCAGCCCTCAAAAAGATGCTGCCAGCGGCAGTCGCTTCACCGCGAGCGCGACCTTGAAGCGGGCCGCCGCGCCCTCGCTGGCGCCGACCGCGGCGTCCGAGGCGAGGAAAGACACGACCGGCCACGAGCGCCAGCACAGCCGCGGGCGCCTGACGCGGGCGAGGAACCTGGCGCCCAGGAAGATCGGCGCCACTCCCAGGACCCGTGAGAACTCTGCCCGCGACTCCAGGGACATGCTGAACACGTTCTCGACGAGCCACATGGTGCGCTTGGGGAAGGCGGCCTCCGCTGCCTCGATCAGCTCCGGGACGCGGTAGAAGAGCCTCGACCGCGGGCCTGAGAGGCCAGCCCCCACCGCATTGACGCCCGCGAGGTCCTGGCAGGGCCCCCCCGCGGCCAAGACTACCCAGTCGGCGTCCCTCGCGGAACCGCATCTCGGAGAACCGCTTGGCGCCGACGGCCTCGATGTTCCCCGGCTCGACGACGCCGGCCCAGCGCCGCCGCGCCAGCCGGCGAGCCGCGGGGTCAACCTCACAGCTGACGTGGGCAACCAGTGACCAGCAGCCTGGCAGCGGCCACCGCAGCGCCTGCCGCCCCTGCGAACAACTCAACGAGAACGACGCGTGGCTGCCAGCGGACCCCCTGCACGGGCGCCGAGATGGCCCCCGGCCGCAGCGCCGCTGCCGACGCCTCGCCCTTGGCACAGGCGACGCCCTGCTCGCTGAGCCCGATCGCGTAGCAGATGCCCCCGGCGTGCTCGCTGGCGCCCGTCGCGGAAACGCACGCGTCGATGCGGGCGCGCAGGGCGGTGAAGGCGAGCGGCAGCGCGAAGGCGAAACCCGGGAGCTCGTCGCAGATGCCCAGCAGGGCGGGCCGCGGTCGAGCCCAGCTGCCAGCCGCCCACACGCTGTTGAGGAAGCCCATGAAAGGCCGCCTGAACTCCGCAGCCCTGACACACCGGCCCAACACATTGAGCATCGCCTGGGGCGACAGCGCCGACTGGCCCATGGCCCAGAGGATGAACCCCACGAGCAGGTGCAGCTCCTCGGTGGTGACGCCAACTCGCCCGAAGGCCCCGTCGAGCCCAGCGCACATCCTCTCGAGCACCAATGCACGGTGCTTGGCCTTGTCGGGCGCGACATTGGTCCCCGATCGGTGGTAGGCGGTAGGCGGCCCTCTGCCCCAGCTGCGTGCTGCTGACCGTGCCGACCAGCTCCTCGACCGCAGAGCTAGCAGCTGGACGCTACTTCGCCGTGGCCCCAGTCGCCATTGCAGTACTGGACGCACTGCTGCTCGAGCACCTTCGACTTGAACGGGAGCGGCTGGTCCTCGCGCCACTCCAAGCCAGCCGCAAGTGGGCGCGCGCCGCAGCCCAGGCGCCGGTGGCAGTGCTGGAACACCGTGACTGCGCTGATCCAGCCCATCGGGATGACCCGCAGCGCCAGGTGGGCCTGGGCTGGACACGCCGATGAACTCATTCGGGACGGCATCCGCGAGGGTCATGAACGGCTGCCGGGCGGCCGGCAGCTCGTAGCAGTAAAACGCCGATGCCTGGTCGTCCGACGACCACAGCAGCATGTGGCCCTCTGGAAGCGGGATGGCTCTCTCATGATGCACTGGAAGCTGTTCGCTGGGACCATGTTGACGCTGAGCCGCCGGGCGCGCGCCTGGCCTGGCGAGGGCGCCCCACCTTTGGCAGCGCCAAAGGGCCCTGCCAGCACCTTCCGGCCCCCGACCTTGAAGACGCGGTCCTCGGCGATAGGCGTCGCGCGTCCAAGCTCAACCAGCTTGGCCCCGATCTGGTACCACTCCTGCCTGGGCTCGACCTGGATCGCCGCACGCGGGACATCCTGCGGCCGTTCTGCCCGAGGAAGGAGGGCCAGCGCTGGGCCAGCCAGCCAAGCGCCCACCTGCGGGTCCGCGATGTCGAGCGCCTCGACCGAGGCTGCGACCCCGCGCCCAGGGGGGCCCGGCAGTATTCCAGCAATCAAGAAGCGCACGTGATGTCTCCTCCACGCCGTAGGAGATGTTCTTTGCCGCGATGACCTCGTTCCAGTCGGGGAGCTCGAACGTCGAGGCTGCGCCCCTGGCGAAGTATGCGCAGGCGCGGCCAACGACGCCCAGAGCGCCGGCTTGCCCTGCAGCGGGCCGGCGCGGGGGCGCCGTCGGACTACGCGCGCGCGCCCAATGCACTGGCAGTTCAGGCTGAAGACGACAAGCTGCGCTCAACCCTGGAAAACTGCCCCCTCCAGCTCGCGCTCGGCGAACTGCCGGCCCCGGCACCGTGCGGCGCGGTGCTTCTCGAAGAGCGGGGCGCCAGGCACTGGCAACGGTATCACCTCGCGCAGCCGCGCGAAGCTCGCCGCGGAGTCTGCTGGAGCGCACGTCTTCCTGACAAACCGCCCGATCGCCCCTGGAGCGCCGCGGGTCGCCTCGCGGGCGGCCAGCGCGATCTTGCGCTTGGAGCTCGGGCCGGTGCTCACCTCGCTCAGCATCTGCCACCAGCGCCGGACCTGCGAGCTGCCTCGCAAGCGCCGCTCGGGCCCGCCGGCGGGCGAGGGCGCGCGGCGGCCAGGCTGCCCCGCCCAGCCTCTCGGGGGAGGCCTCAAGCAAGGACCCGGGGCGCCCGTGGCCTGGCGCCCTTCTGGGGCCCCTCGCCTCGCCTGCCCTTGCTCCGCCCCTTGGCGGCCGTCGCGGCGCCTCGGGGGTGGGGCGCGCGAGCCTTTCACGCCTTCCCGGGCTCGCCCTCGCGCCGCGGCTCGGCGAGCCCCAGGTCGCTCCAGCTCCGCCCAGAGGCTGCCGCCGCCCCCGCCGGCCGCTCGCAGAGGTCGAGGCCGAGCCCCCGTCGGAGTCGCTCGCTAGCCGGACGTCGAGCGCCGGACTCAGGATCCTCGGCTGCGGCGGCGGACCCAGACCCCCTCGAGTCGTGATTTTTTGTTATTGGCGCTCGTTTTGCGTGATTGTTTCGCATTGTCGTGAATTTGCTGGTTCATGTTTTAATGTCATGATTTTACAAATCCTTGACCATCCTTGACAGCCCTTGACAAGCCTTGACAGCTCGGCTAGCCTGGACAATCCTTGACAAGCCTTGACAAGCCCTGACAAGCCTTGCAGGACAGCCCTTGACAAGTGATCACAGCTCGGCTAGCCTGGACAATCCTTGGCAAGCCTTGACAAGCCCTCGACGAGCCTTGCAGAACAGCCCTTGACAAGCCCTTGACAACCCTTGACAAGCCAAGCGGATGTCGGTTGACACGCCCGCGCGATTCGCCCCGTTGCGCGCGCGGACTGGCGAGTTTTGTATTGTCCACAAGGAAGAGTCGCCATATGTTTGCAAACCGTGATTTCGGGTGACACGCTCGCTCGTTACCCGATATCGCGCGCGCGGGCGCGCGCGTGGCTACCTTGCAGAATCCACGATGCAAATAAAAATGCAACGGCCTCGAAACTGAAGTGAGTGATCGATGTAATTTTGTAATTAACAGCGTTTTGACGTTTTCAAAAAATGGAGAGGACGCCATGTTGGCCTGGAAACTAGGGTGACGGATCGGACGCTGAAGTTAACATGCGCTTAAGTTGCCGCAAATATAACAAACGCCATGTTGGCCTGGAAACTGAAGTGAACCCTTAAGGGTGACGGATCGGAGTTTGAAGTTCACATGCGCGTTCGACGTTGACGCAAATAGAAGAGACTCCATGTTGGCCTGGAAACTGAGGTGCACCCTAAGTGTGACGGATCGGAATTTGAAGTTAACATGCGCTTTTCGACGTTCTCACACATAGAATAAACGCCATGTTGGCCTGGAAACTGAAGTGAACCCTTAAGTGTGACGGGTTGGGTTTTGAAGTTAACATGTGCTCTTCGACGTTTTCGCAAACAGAGAAGACGCCATTTTGGCCTGGAAACTGAAGTGAACCCTTAAGTGTGACGGATCGGATTTTGAAGTTAACATGCGCTTTTCGACGCTTTCGCACATAGAATAAACGCCATGTTGGCCTGGAAACTGAAGTGAACCCTTAAGTGTGACGGATCGGACTTGGAAGTCAACATGCGCTTTTCGACGTTTTCGCACATAGAAAAGACGCCATCTTGGCCTGGAAACTGAAATGAACCCTTAAAGGTGACGGATCGGATTTTGAAGTTAACATGCGCTCTCGACGTTTTCGCAAATAGAAAAACCGTCATGTTGGCTTGGAAAGTATAATCAACCCTTACGGGTGAGCGAATGGATTTTGAAGTTAAATTGCGTTCTCATGAGGGTTTCAAAAATAAAATAGTCGCCACGTTATGCTTGGGAAGTACGAATGAACCCTCAACGGCGACCAACCTTCGGGCGGCCCGCCCGCGCGCGTGGGTCACACGATCGCGCGCGCGAAAGCACGCGCGAAGGGCTTCGGCAAACAATTCGGCACTTTTTAGGTGACGCATTGGATTTAGCAATTGCAGTGCGCTTTTGCATAGTATATGTTCAAGTCGTTTATGTCTAATATGCTTATATACATATATATATGGTTATACATGTTTGTATACATGTATGTATAGTTGCCCGGCTGCGGGCCACGCGCAGGAAGCTCGAGCGATCTCGAGCCCCGTTCTCCTTCTTTCTGGGGCTATAGAGGGGGATAGGCATGATAGGGGGGATGCATCGACCCCCTACCGCCCGATAGTCCCACCACGCCCTGGTTCAGGCGGGGCCCACTATCGTGGTCCATCGCCGATCTATCGACGATGCATTGCCGAGTCCAGGTCGATGCGCCCCCCCTATGCCCACCCCCCCGATATCGTTGCCCCTCATTATCCTTCTTCTTCTTCGAGGAGTAGGCGGAGGAGGAGAAGGAGGGGGGGGAGAGGAGGAGGAGGAGGTCGAGGAGGAGGAAGAGAGGAGGAGCCCGAGGAAGCCCTCCGCACGCGCCGCTCATACCCAAACCCGCCGCGGGCGCACCGCGGCGGGTCGGCCCGCCGCGCGCGGGCGCGCCCGCGTGGGCCCAGGCGCGCGGGGACGGGCGATGAGGAAGGGGAAGCGTTGGAGGAAGAGGACGGAGAGGAGGGGGAGCAGAGGAGGAGGAGGGGGGGGAGGAGGAGGACAAGGAAGAGGAAAGGCAAGAGGAAAAAGAGGATCGAGGAGGAAGAAAAGGAGTAAAGGGGACGACGACCAGGAGGAAAACGGGGGAGGAAACTCGAGAAGGGGAGAGGGGGAAGAGGGAGGGGGGAGAGGAGGAGGGGGAAGGAGGGGGAGGAGGAAGAGAGGAGGAGGAGGGGGAATGGGGAGGAAGGAGGAGGAGGAGCAGCAGGAAGGAAGGACGAGGAGCAGGACCAAGATCAGGAACAGCAGCAGCGGAGGAGGGGGGGGAAAAGGAGGAGGGGGGCGCGTGCAAGCGCGCATGGTCATCCACTTCGTGTTAACGGGGTCCCGCTGGACAGCGCCTGCGCTCGCAATCGCGAGCCCAGTCCACGACGGCGCCGCGGCCGCCCGGCGGTGCGAGTACCACCAGACGGCCTCAAACACCACACACGCACAACACACAACAACCAAGCAGAGTGGAGGTGACAGGAGGAAGAGGATGAGGAGGGGGTGGGGGGGGGGGGGGGGGGCGGAGGCGGGGAGGAGGCGGAGGAGCAGGAGGAGGAGTAGAGGTCGGGGATGAATAGGGAGGCGGGATGAGGGAGGTAGGTAGGGGAGAAGGGGACTGGCCCTTCATCCTCGCATTCGTTCAGTTCATCCTCTCCCCCCCTCCCCCTCCTCTTCCCCTACGCGTCTCTCGCAATCCTCGGCCCCATTCGACCTCCTCCTCGTCCTATTACGTCCAGTTCCCCCTAGTTCCCACACCCCCCCCCCCCCCCTCCTCTTGTTACTTCTTCCCCTCGTCGCCGTCCTCGGTCGCCTCTCCTCAGAGGCTGGCGCATCGATGGGGAAGCCGAAGCAGTGCGTCCACAGGGGGGCGGCCGACGTCGAGGCCGACACCCTGTCTCAGGTCTGGGGGCCCGAGTATAGCGAGGAGGGAGGAGGTGGAATGGGAAAGACTGGAACGGGGTCGAACGCTTTCTTCCTTTTGTCCGTTATTCCTTCTCCGCCTCCTCCTCCTCCTCCTCCTCCTGTTCCCCCCCCCTCCTCCTCCTCCCTTCCTCCTCCCCCCCCTCCTCCTCCTCCTCGTTTGCTATTCTCGCGCGTCCTCCTCATTCGACCATCGCCCCCCTCAAGTTCCGCTCCCCCTCTCATCTGCCTCCTCGCCATCGCCCTCCTCAGGGCGACGATCGACGGTAGGGGCGGGGAGGCAAGATCAGCGAGCGTCAGAGGGCGAGGAGAAAGAACGCGAAAGGAGCTCGAGGACGATAGGGAACCGCGACGACGATGATGACGACGACGACGACGCGAGGGGGGCGAGGGCGGAGGTGGCGATAAAGACGAGCCCCACCCCCACGGCCTACTACGCAGGTCACGCGGGACTCCTGGGCCGACGCGTGGCCGAGATTGCAGGAGACCACAGGCGACTAGGGGCGGGGCCAACGCGCATGTCTACCCGCGTTCACGCGCGTGCATGCGCGCGCATGGCATACACAAGCGCACGGCGCGGGGAGAGAGGGGGGGACATGCATATATATATATATATATATATATATATAGAGAGAGAGAGAGAGGAGAGAGAGAGAGAGAGGAAGAGAGAGAGAGAGAGAGAGAGAGAGAGAGAGCGGACAGGGAGAGGGCGAGGGAGAGGGGGAGGGAGAGGGAAGAGGGGAGAGGGAGAGGGAGAGGGAGAGGGAGAGGGAGAGAGAGCGAGAGGGAGAGGGAGCGGGAGGGGAGAGGGAGAGGGAGCGGGGAGAGGGAGAGAGGAGAGTGAGAGAGAGAGAGAGAGAGAGGGAGAGGGAAGTGGGAGGGGAGTGGTGAGAGGGAGAGGGAGAGGGAGAGGGAGAGAGAGAGAGAGGAGAGAGAGAGAGAGAGAGAGAAGAGAGGAGATAGAGGAGAGAGAGAGAGAGAGAGAGAGAGAGAGAGAGAGAGCGGACAAGTAGGCGGACCAGGGTCCGTCCGCGAGGCGCACTGCGGTGCGACAACTCGCTAAACACTCTTTGCGGCGGTGCAGCCTTTAGATACGAGGGCGGGCAACAAAAACCCCCTCCCCCGGCGCAGTGCGACAGACGCTACAGACGGCGGACAGACGGTGATGATCTCACCTGTCAGACCGCGTAAAGAAAGAGGCCCCAACAGGAAAGGCGACGTGCTGACACGTGGCTAGGCGGCTTGGCAGACCGCCAGTTGGGCGCTTGGCCGCAAAGCGGCGCGCAGTGACGGGGCACCCCCGCCCCCACGCCCTGACACCGTGGACGCGGAGCCACGCGTACACACGGGCAGGCAGAGAGGAGGAGATTAGCGCGGGGCACCAGGTGGAGCGCCGCGGAACGATGACAGCATAGCTTGGATGGAGAGTGACGGCACGGCACCATCAGGCGAGGGCGTGAGCAGCTCGGCGAAGGCTCGCCCGGCGCTGTGGAGGCGCTGGAGTAGAGGGCCTTGGCGAGCTTGGGCGGCGGCGAGGTCCGCGGCGAGAGCAACGCACCTCTGCTGGAGAGCAGCCATAGCCTGGGACAGCTCGGTTTCGCGGTCGGTGAGGGGTGGCTGCTCAGTGCCAGCGGCCGAGGGCCTCGAGACAGAGGCGAGGTCCTCGGTACGCCTGTCCAGATGGTGGACTAGCTTAGTGCGGCACCCTGTACGCTGTCGTCCGTCACCCTTGAAAGGTGACTGGAGGGGAACACGCGACCCCAGGGCTGGAGCCGCTAGGGCCACGCCCCGAGAGGTCGGGAGAGCCGCATCCTCTCGCTCAGCAACGATGGAAGCGTGGACGGGGCGCGAGGGCCTGTCTGGTTCAGTGCCCTGCGGGGGGGCTGAAGCCGCCCCCGCGGGCTGCCGCTGGTGAGGGGGCGGAGTGGTTTGCGCGGTGGGACCAATCATGATGCCGTGCGAGGGCTCTGAGGTCGGCCGCGTAGAAGGGTGGCGTCTCGGTAGAGCGGCATGGTCGGCAGCGTGGGGTGTCGGCGGTGCGTCGTCTATGCCACTCAGTCCGCGGGGGTCACCCAGGTCGTCGTCGGCGTCTTGGCGGTGGCCGAAATCATCGTATGGGGGCGATGTCGCTCTCGGGGACGGAGTCGCGGTAGGCGTCGAGAGGTTGCCCGACGGGGCAGGGTTTTCGCTGACTTGTCCGTCGTCCAAAGCGCCCGATCCCCCACCGAAGCTGAACAGGTCGTCCTCCTGTTCGTCAGCGTCTTGAAGGTGAGCGGCGTTGTCATGTGGGTGCGATGCCGCTCTCAGTGGCGGAGTCGAGGGCGACGTGCGGGTGCCCGACGGGGCAAGGTTGGCGCTGGCTGGCCCGTCGCCTAGGAAGCCAAGGCCCTCGCCAAAGCCGAACGGGTCGTCCTCCTGTTCGTCGAATATCGCCCGTTGGGCCTCGGCCCAGAGCTCGTCCGGGTTCTGTGGGATGTCTGGTCCAGCCGCGGGTGGTGCCTGGTCAGACAGCAGGGGGTTTGGTTCCATTTTGTTGAGTTCCGCAGCTGTAACCCCAGCCCTGCGGTGTGGGAGGGGGAGTGTGCGGTGTCTACGCTCGTATATGGCGACAGCGACTCCATGAAGCACGGTCGCTTGGCGATGTCGTGTTTTGGCAGCTTCGACAATGTCGTCTGGAAGGTTATGAGTACGTGCCGCCGTTGTGGCGAGGGCGTCAGCCTGACGATTGAACTCCTCCGCGATGGGCCCGATGAGCCCGAGGTCAATGCCCATGTCTCCCAGGTGGCTTGCGATTTTCTCGACGCGGAACATGTTGGGCTTGGCCATGACGCATCGGTGGATCTTTTCCCAGAGCTCCACTTGCGTGCCCTGCGGTGGTGAGTGTCCGTCGATGATACTTTGGAACCCATCGACCACCGCCTGGTTGTCCACGAAAACGTGTACGGGCCGTTCAGCACATGCCGTGAGGTGGACAATGGCGAGGGTCTCCGCAAGCTGTGCGTTCTGCGTAATGCCGTGACCGCGTGCACTGTAGTTCATGCGGTGGTCGATGCCGTAGTAGACGCCGTAGCCCGCTCGTGCTAGCAATGGGATGGCTTGGTTGGTGCATGCACCGTCCGTGGCAGCGTAGACCCATGTCCAACCAGTGTCGTGGTCAAGGTAGGTGGTTTAGGAGTCCTGGGCTGAAGCCGCAGGATCTCCCTCAGGTGGGGGCCGCGGTATGGGCTGAGGTAGCGGGTCCCTCGCGAGGTCGGCCTGCAGGTCGAGGAGGGCTGGGTCTTCATCGAAGAGCCCGCAGTGTCTTGTGTGCGGCGGGAGACGGGCCCACTGGTCGTCACTGATGAGGGTGGTGAGAGGGAGTCTGTCTCGGGCCCAGCACTTGCAGTCGCGGACAGTGTGCTCCTGAGTTTCCTCTTCCTCGTCGCAGTATCGGCAGATGGGGCTGGGGTCAGCAGACGTGTTTGATCGGGATCGTCGCTGTTGGGTGTGGTCCCCGCCCGACAGGTAGTTCAGGAGGAGCGCCAGCTGCCAGGCAGTGCATTCGGCTGCTCCTTTCGTTCGGGCGAGCCACGTGCTGGCGAAGAGGTCGAGGCCCTGTCTGACAGAGGCAAGGTATCCAAGGTCGTGACGCCGTGGCTTGATCCTCCTCAGAAAGGCTCTGCGTGGTGAGGCCCGCAGCATGTGAAGGAAGGCGTTTTGGGGTAAGTTCAGCCAACTGATCTGGCAGCCCCAGTCGTCGTACATGATGCCAAATGTGGGCCAGGTCCAACGGAGCTGCTGGAGCGACTGGACAAGTCGTCCGACAGGTCCTCCACCAAACAGGGTCTGAACGTGGTGTTTGAGATCCCTGACGAGACCGCAGAGTGTAGCGTCGCGATTAACCTGTCGCCGCAGACACAGGAAAACTTCACGCTGCGTGATGGCGTCAATCTCCAGGGCGCGTCCTGGGACGCACACGGCCATGAGAGTCCAAAACTCGACCCACTTGTTTCCCTTGGGGCGGATGGCCGCCTTAAGGGCATGGTTGTAGGCAGTTTTGACGGGGCCTGATGGGGCTTGAATGTCGGTGCCCGTGGCACAGGCGCTGGCAGCAAGGGAACGGGCGTGCCGCGCCTTAATAAGCATCGGCGATGGGAGCTTGCCAATGCGCGGCAGGCGACTAGTCGCCCTCCGAACACGGGCGTCAGCGGTGGCCGTGAGGTTAAGCGCGGCTGGAGCCGGCGCTGCCTCGGCGTTGATGTAACTCCCGACGAGCTTGAAGGAGTCGACCACGCGTAAGGGCCGTTCCGCCAGAGTGAGCTGGTAACGGCGGCGTGAAGCTCGTCGGTGAGCGCCCACCCCGCCACTTTGCCAGGGTGAATGCGTTGACCTGAAAATCGATCAAACTTGGCGGTTTCATCGAGAGATTTCTGCAACTCAGGCGCGGTGTGAGTAGTGGAGTTGCTGTCGTCAACAAAGGTAGTGCTGAGTGATCGCGGAACGTATCGCTGCTGTCTCTTGGTCCACACACACATGAGCAGCTTAATGTCGTCCAGGGACCAAGAGCTTCCCTGGAGATGACCGTTGGTCCTGGCCAATTCCTTAGAGTACGCTCCGTTCATGCGGATGTAGCGTTTGTGGCGACTGTAGAAGTTTCTGCGGACAGTAACGATGTCTTGGGGACACCCCGCGTGAAGCGCAAGGTTAAGGCAGATGTCCGTGATGAGGTAGTCGAAGCACTTCTGTCGGTCCAGGGCAGCTCCAGCTAAGGGAAGGAGTAAGGCCCTGGCGTGTTCGATGCGCAGGGCAAGAGAGGTGCTGACGTCCCCAATGGTTGCTTTGGGGACAGCGCCAAAGCTCGTGGCGTGGGTCCATCCTTTCCGCCAGTCCGTGAGGCTGCGGTAAGCTGGCGCTTCCCACGCATACATCCACACGGAAAGCACCGAGAGAAGTCGTTGGTCCGTTGGGAGTTCGCCTCGGCCTTTTCGGAGGCACGGGTTTGGCACGTGGAGGAGGGGTTCTGGATGGTGCCAGTGCGTTGCATAGCGCGTAGGACGCTGGCGAAGAGGCGAAGAATGTCGTCGGGTAACTCCTTAGCCTCCTTAGTAGTCCAGCCGTCCAGTCCCCCCGCACGGCGCGGTGAACGGGTGCGAATAAAGTGGATGAGTTGGTCGTCGGTGAGGTGGAAAGGGGTAGCTGGTGATGGCGTAGGCAGCTCTTGTCGGTACTCGTCGTAGAAGTCAGCCCACGTCGGCATGGCTTCGGCGTCATGTCCTGCACGGGCGCGGTACCTGCCCAAGATGGGCCCCCAGGTGTCGACCATGAGCTTAAGCATGTCTTTGGTATTAGCAACAATGGCGTTGGCAGGGAGAACGTCGGGGACTTGTGCAGGTGGTGGTTCACAAGTGTGGTCTTCGTCGTTGTCCGTGTCGGGCGAACTACCGTCGCTGGGGCTGAAGCCGCCAGCTTCGGTGTCAGCGTCGCTATCGTCCGTGCTAGCTTTGTCAGGTTTGAAGGCGTTGGTGTCGCAGTGGAGTTGCGTATCGTCAGGTGTGGTAGGCGTGCGGAGATACGCCGTGGGCGAGCTATCGGCAGCCCGTGCGTATATGGCCGCCTTTCGCCCGCTTGGCTCGCGGACGCCCTCCGCCCATATCTTGATGCGTTCAGCTTTGGCACGGTTCGCACGTCGCGCCAGCTCTAGGTCGAAAAGAAAAAAAAAAAGAAGAAAAAAAAACGACGAAAAAACGGAAAACGAAAAAAAAGACAAAACAAAAAAAAAAAAAAAAAGAAAAAGGAAAAAAGAAAAAAAGAAATAAAGAGGAAAATACGGGAAAAAATAAAAATAAAGAAAAACAAAAAAAAAATGGTAACAAAAGAAAAAGAAAAAGAGAAAAAAATAAAGGTTTTGGATCAAACCGTCAAGGTGCTCTCCGTGAGGTGCTGGTTCGTCGGGGGTCCAGGCCTCGGGGAAGTCTAGGAGAACCGTGGGGCGCAGCTTGTGACATAGGAGGCGGGCCGCGGTCCACGTGCAGTCGATGCGCTGCGCTAGGTACGGCGGGATGGCACGGCAGTCTAAATGATGGTGCTGTCCGATGAAGCGAAGCTCACAGAGTTGCCGATGGAGCTTGCGCAGTCGGTTCATGTGTATCGTGGAAGCTCCGTAGGTGGGGAAGGCACGGGGACAACTGGTCGCTCCTCGAACATGGGCGTGAGCCCGTGCATGGTGGGGGGCTTCTTTTTTGGGTGGTCAGGCGGTGGAGGTGGCAGGTCGCGCAGACGGGTGAGATGGTACTCATGACTGGCCTCGTTAGCCAGGGCGAACATGCGTTCCACGTCGTCGCGTGCGTCGGCCTGCTCCATGCGGTCCTGATATCGCCCAGCGATGAGGGTCCCTAAAGCCTGCAGTTCGTGACCCTCGTGAGCTCCCTCGTTGGGAGGGTAGGGCGTGGGGGCAAGAAGGCGTCGGGCCGTATGGTCGAGGCGACTGAGGTCAAGCGTGACCTGCAGGCCAACATGGGACTTCGCTGGCAAGTCGCGCAGATAGCAGAAGTCGGTGACAAGGGATCGCGCCGCTTGGTTGGCAATGATATAATCGATGCGCGAAGTGCGGGGGCACTTGGTGACGCGGTCCAGTCAGGGATATTGCCGTATGTGTGCATGGTGTGGTCTGGTGTGCCCTCAGCGACGTTGAACCATCCGTGCTGCAACATGTGCAGCAGGTGTGGATTGTCATCGATGTTCGTATTGGCGTCCATGCAGATGAAATACGGGGCTGAGCCGACCCTAGCGGCGGCGCAGTCAGCGAGCCGAAAAAGATCTGTGCTGTCTCCTCCAGCAACCCCGTAGAGGCTCGCTATGTAGATCCCAGCGGGCCCGTGGTTGTTTCGTCGCCGCCTGCGGCGGTGCTGGGTGCAGAGCGGGAGAAAGGCCTCGTGCCATCTTTTCTTGGCCTTGAGGGCGACGATACAGGGCGCAGTGTCGTCGACAGTGGAGTCGCCAATGGCATCCTTAGAGAGGATGGCGACCCCTCCCGAGGCGCCAGTGTTGCCCACGACGGTGTGGTCTGTGCCGCCGTGGGCAGCTCTGCGCTGGGCTCGCGCCAGATCCATGTCAGGTCCAAGACTGGCGTGGTATCCCCCGTGGTGTGGATTGGCGGCGCTGGTAGCGATGGCTTGTCTGGTCGGCTTGGCATGTCGGGTCTCCTGCAGTGCTATGCCTGCGGCGTTGTGGTCGACACCAAGAGCGGTGATGGTTGGCCAGTTCGCTGAGAGACTGGTGATGTTTAGGCTGACGAGGTGTATGGAGCGACCTGGCCCGTCTCCATCGGTGGAGCTGGGGTTTGCACGCCCCGCACGGTGTAGGTCAGCCTGACCCTCGCCCAGGTAGAAGGCTTGGCCACAGTAGGAGCTCATGGCGTTCCTATGGATTAGCTTGACCGGGGCTGAAGCCGCCGTCCGGCCAGAAGTATAGGCGAGACATGGTGGGCACTGCGCCAGGGGGGGTTCATAAACGTCAGTAAAACTGTCTCGAAAAATCCTCCTCACTCCTGTACCATAGGGGACGAGGGGAGGAGAGGTGAGACGGCAGAAGAGGGAGAGGGAGGCGACTCCTCGATCCGTCCTGCCGAACACAAAAGCAAAAGCGAACCAGCGGCGGCGGCTCGGCGCGGCAGCGGCACAACGCACGCGCATATACTGCGCACGCGACACCGCTGGTACGTCCTGCGGTGGCGCGCCCGCCCCGTCAGTATCTTGATGAGCAGCATCTGGTGGAACAGCTCGAGCAGCACGGTCGGAGGCCTGGCGCTGGGCCTCGTCCATGCCCGCTGCCGTGAGGCCCACGTTGCGGACAGGGCTGATTCCCCGCGGGGCCGCCGCTGCCGCGGCAGCGGCTGAGGTGGCGGGGCTCCGCCCCGACTCTGAGGTGAGAGCGGTGAGCCACCGCCGAAACCCGCCGCAAGGTCCTTGACACGGTACTTGTTCTTGAACGGGTCGAAGGTCGGCGCCTCGTCGATGGGGACGATCACGCGGGTGGGCAGCGGCGGCCCGTGGTCCGTGGACGGCGTCGGCTCGAGGTCGACCTGGCCAGGTTCGATGACGCTGGCACCGAAGCGTGGCACCACTTCGGGGGCTCGGCCATCAGCCTGAGTCTCGCGAGGCGGCGAGCTCGTGGAGCTCCCTGGGGCATTGCGTGAGCTGTGGCGGCTGCAGGACCTGCTGCGCGGGACGCGCCCGCCCGTGTGGCGGTCGCGTGGCGAGGTCGCCTGGGCATTAGCGCGCTCGGAATCCGCCCTGCTCGGGGATCGGATCGGCGCCGCGCAGGGTGATGGGCTGGGCTGGCGGGGGCCGCCTGCGCCGCCCTCCGCCGTGGCTGTGGCCTGGTCAGGGTCAACAGCGTCGGGGCGGGGGCTGATGTGGTGGGCACTTCCGTCGCTGTGCCGCGTGGAGGCGCTGTGGTGCGCCTGGGTGTACGTGAGGACGAGCGGGACGAGCGGCTGCCTCTCTCGCACAGGTGGGGCAGGTTTTGCCTGGGCAGGGCGCAGCGATGCGGCCACGTTTGGCGGGGGCGTGTGTTGGCGCGGTTGCCAAGCGCGCACGTTCGCATCGCGCCCTCCTTCAGGGCGCCCTGTCCTGCCACGGCTTGGTGCAGCCCCCTGGGCTGAAGCCGCAGGGGTTAGCACTGCGGGTTGGTTGCTGGGTGTGCTGTCATGGCGGCCTGGGTAGTGGCCCCAGGCACGCGTGGACCCTGGCGCGGGCGAGGTGGCCCGTGGGGGGGACTGCACGAGTGCCCGCGAGTGACCGATGGCCGCTGGATGCACCCTGGCGTGGGGGGCATGGCCGTAGCTGGAGGCAGCTGCTCCAACCGCCGCGGGCCTGGCGCCAATGGGGCCTCGGTGATAGGCGGCACCCCCGCCGTACACCGTGTTGCCGCCTGTCGGGACACGCGCGGGGGAGCGGTTGCGTGGAGTGCTCGGCTGACCTGCGTCGCGTTGGTCGCGCTGCTGAATGCGCTGCTGGTGCTGTTGGTAGCGCTGCTGGTCGGCTCTCGAGAGCGGGCGGGTGTCGGGGAGGACAGTGGGTACGACGGGCCGCCGCCAGCCCTGGTAGACGTGCTCGAAGGCGTGGTCTGGGTAAGTCTCCCCGACGGGTGAATATCGCCGCACATGCTCCATGTAGTCAATGTTCTGCGGCTCGGGGAGCGCCGTGATGTTTTCGGCGCGCTGGTGCGCTGGTCCATAGAGACAGAAACTACCACGGTTGCTGCGATCGTGATTCAGCTCGGCTTCGGTCGTGGCTCGGCTCACCATGGCGTCGCAGAGGCGCATGTCGTAGTCGAGAGCTTGAGGCCCAGGGCCGCCCTCGGCGTCCCAGTACAGTACCACATCCCGCCAGCGGGTGCGGGTAGTGTGGATGCGCTCGGCGATGCACTCGCAGACGGTCCTGACTGTGACACGATCCCTGTGCATGTTGGTGATGGTTAGGGAATAAGGTCGGCGGGCCGTTTTGTTGAAGGTGAAGTCCTCCTTGAGGGCCTGGTGGGGGCCGAAGAGCACGTAGCCTTCCCTCCACAGCGGTTGGTCGGGGGACGGGTCTTCAGGCATCCCCGTTCCTGTGAACCCAGGTGGCCGCCGCGTGCCGTCGGGCAATCCCTGCCTGGGGAACCGCCGCGGCCTCGGTGGAAGGTACCATTGACCCTGGTAACCAGCTTGGCCTGGTTGTGGAGGCTCCCCCCCGGGGCCTGAAGGCGCTCGGGGGGGCTCCTTGAGGTCGTGGTGGGCTGGCGCGTTGCCAAATTGGCGGGCTAGGATGTGCGGCGGCATCCCTGTGGCACGGACGTCGAGCAGGCTGTGTGGACTGGGCGGGTGAGGGCACCTGCTGGAGAGGCAGCATGTGTCAGAGTCCTTGTTGTCGGTGCTGAATGCACACGTCCAGCTGTTGCAAGAGTAGTCCGTGGACCAGTTCATAGGTGCACGTAGTCCGCTGAGGGCGCAGTCTGGGCACGTTGGTTGGCCCGAGGTGCCGAGCTGCGTGTTGCGGCGGGCCGCACAGTACTGGCAGCATTGAAATCGGCACTGTAGGCATGACCAGCGTCCTGGTAGGGGCGGGAGCGCTTGCTCGTTTGTGCCTGGGTCGTCAGGGTGGGGTCGAGGTCGATCCCACAAGGGCCAGACGTCGGCAAACCAGGACTGGCCTGTAGTGCGGACGACCTCGGCGGGGAGGCGAGCGTCATCGGCGTGGCGCTCTATCCACTGGGGCCCCATGTCCGCTGGTGCCATGACCGTGCGCCACGTGTCATCCGCCTTGACGTGGACTTGGGTCGGTGCCCAGAGCTTGGTAGTGGTATCGCCATGGTCGTGGTGGAGGATGACCCAGCCGTCGCGACCCACCACCTCAGGGTCGATAACGCGATGGCCCATGACGGTCGTCCCCCACGGTAAGTAGGCGTCGTCGTGGTGATCGCCAGGGTCAAGCCAGACCTCGATGCCAAGGGCATTGACACGGGCCCGCACATCACGGACGTGGAAGGCGAGAACGTGGTAGGCGGTCGGCTCCACTTCCGTCACGATGTGCTCCCACGTCTCGATGTCGCTGTAGTCCGAGGTGGAGTTTTCGCCACTCTGCCGTGACGCACGAGAGGCGGATCGCCGTGGGCGGGCGTGGCCTCGGGCGAGGGCCGCGGCAGCCCTGATGAGGGACGGCATACGGCGGTTGTCGTCTCCTGGTGTCGTCGATGAGCGGTCTGGACTGTGTGCCAGGGCGGCACCTGACTGGTAGGTGCGCGGTGGGCCAGGCTCGGCCCCAGGGCTGGAGCCGCTGGGGCGCGACTCGCGTGCTTCGGGGTGCCCCCGCACGGGGACGGCTTGCAAGCCAGTGTACACAAGGTCGATCAGTGACTGCGGGTCCAGCTGGAGCCTGCGCAGCGAGACGCGTGGCCGGGGCTGGTTGGGGTCTGCCCTGGTGGCTGCTTCAGTGTCGTAATGCTGTTTGGCCCATGCTCGCGCTGCCTCTGGCGAGTATAGTGCCTGCGGCGGTGGCCACGCTGCCGCGATGCCCAGCCTGCGCCGAGTGCTAGCTTCCTGGTCGTGGCTTCAGCGGCCTCACGGAGATCTGGATGATCGTAGCCAGCGATGTGGAGGGCGTGCGCACAGTCGCCCATGCCAAAGGCTTGTGGTAAGGCACGGCACCTGGAGGCAGCTTCCGTGGGGGCACACCAGTCCATGCGGATGAGGAGGCCCAGGACCCGAGGGTAGATGAGGCGCGCTCCGTGGGCCTCCCCTTTCACGAAGTTGTGCCAGTTTTCACCGCTCGGTGGTTGGGTGGCCTCGCACATCCAGAGCGCGATGGGACCCCACGCGAGGGTGTCGTCTTCGAGGCTGTAGGGCGGGTGGGGCGGCACTGCGTACCACGCGGCCAGCGAAGGGTGCACACTCACGTACGTGCGGCCAACGTTGGTGCCAGTTCGACCCTTCGTTTCACGGCGGGGGCCTGGCAAGAGTTGCCCTCCGCTGGCGGCGAGACGGGCCGCAAGGTCGCCACGGGTCCCATGCCAGAAGACAGTGGGCGCGTCGGTGGTGGGTTTGCGGAGGTCCCACGTGAGGTAGGGGAAAATCGTCTCGCCTGAGTTTCCGCCCGAGTCTTCGAGCACCCAAGTGAGGCGGTTCGGGGGCCTCTGCATGATGTCAGTCCACGGCCCCAGCGCTTGGAGTGTTAGATCATGGTGAATCGAGGATGGTCGTGGAGTCGCAGAGCGTCTTTGATGTCCTCTGTAGACACGCCACTGTTACCAAGCGCAAAGCCGTTTTGGTACAGGGCGTTGAGGATGCTCGTCGGCGGCACGGGGACCGCTGGGTCGCGCTGAATAGTGTTGCGTAAGTTGCGCGTCGGTGGCTTGAGGGCTAGATGGGGCGTACCAGGGCCTAAGGCGCCTGGGGCCTGGCGGGTGATGCATAGCGTGCTCGCCGACGTGGTGGTTGGGTGTCCGTGTCGGAAGAGGAACCACGAGCATCTGCATGTCGGAAGATGGACCACGGCCTGTCGCGGGTGCGCTCACGTGGTTCCCTTGCCTCGGCGTCGCTGGCGTGGGCTGTGGCGTCTTCGTGAGTCGGTGGGTTGCCGTAGACCGCGCCGCTCTTGGAACCGTATCGCAGAGACGGGCTGGTCGATCGTGGTGTGACGGACGAGGCTCGCGATACGGCGGCAGTGACTTCAACGATGGCGGCGGTGGTGGCGGTGGTGACATCGGCGACTGCGGCGGCAACTGCTGCGGCGTAGTGTTCCTGTAGCAGCGGATGTCGGAGTGAGTGCACGTGCTGGTCCTCGTGTTCTTCGGCAAGCGTGCGTGGCATGGTGTATGTGGCCTCATCGCGCGGCCTCCTGATCGGTTGGCAACAGCGGAGGCACCACTGGGCCGTGGATGAGTCCAGGGCACGCGCACAGATGCGGGCTCCTACGTGTCCGACGGCTCCTTGAGCGAGGAGTTTGGCGCCGACAAGAAGAAGGCCGCACACCACTCCGCCAGTGGCGATAGCTCCGAGTTTGCCGCTGGCCCATTTCAGGACACCCCCGAGGCCGACCCCGACTGCGCTGGCTCCACCCGAGACAATATCTCTGAGTTTGGCGCTGGCCCACATGAGAGTACCCCACAATGCGGACGTGGCGTTGTATGCCGTTGTGCGTCGGGGTGTGGTGGGCACAAGTGGGCCTGGTGCCGCCGCTTGACGTCGTCGTCGTTGTCGGTAGTTGGGGTCTCGGCTCGGTGTCGGCAGGTACCCATCGATCTGGTCCTTATACGGCATTGCTATCACGATGGCGTACGTGGCTACAAAGAGGCAAATGAGGCAGCCACAGTGTCGTGATGCCGCTGCGCTGTGCTGGGCGTCGAAGGTGCCGCTGGCATCTGGGTTCGCGTCGTCGATGGGGTCGTTATCGATGTCGGCCTGCCAGTGGTCGATAAAGCTGAGATTGGAGTCAGTCCCGTTAACGCGGCAGACAGGAGTGCGGGGCGTGGTGCTGCCACCTGCGGTCTGGAGATGTCCAGGTCCAGCCAGTACTGCAGCGGGGCTGAAGCCGCCACTGCGCGGGCTGGCTTGAGCTGGCGATGCAGTAGCATGGCTTGTCGCGTCGGCGACAGTGGCGCCTTCAGCGTCGTTGAGCTGTGCGCAGGGGTCGGTCTGGGCCGAGTCGTTGGGCGGACTGCTGTGCGACGGGGTGTGCCCGGAGTGGGGTTCGCTGTCACGGTCATGCTGGGCCGTGTCGCCTGGTGGTGTCATGCCGTCACGATCCTGGGTTTCCATGTCGTCCTGACTATCGTCCGACGCGTGGACCGAGCCCAGGGATATGTTGCTGATATCGTCCGACGCGTGGAACGAGTCCTGGGGTATGTTGCTGATATCGCTGGCCGCGATGTGCTGGAGCAGCCATGATATGGGGTCGTCTGCGACCTGCTCACCTGTGGCGTGCTGGGCGAGGCCAGCTGGCGGTGGCGGGATTAGCGGCTCCATCGGTGCCGCGGCGAGCTCCGCCTCGACAAGCGGCTGCATGTCTGTCGGGTGGTGCAGGATCGCGTCCGCGAGGTACGCCAGGGCATCTTGGTCAGGTGGAGGGAGGCCTCTTGGTAGTAAGGCGTGGGCCCGTGAGAGGTATGACGGCAAGGGTGCCGTGAAAGCCTCAGGGCCGACGAGCTGAGCACGAGCGCCCTGGTATTCCAGAAGGAGGCCAAAGTAGCGGGTGGAGTACCCGCGGCTGCCCTGGATACGAGTGAGGTTGCGATTGGTGCGCTGTCTGTCAGGGCCCGCTCTATACCAGATGTCCTCACACATGTCGATCGCGGTGCGCTGGCGCAGGGCGTCGTTTTTCTCCTCGGAGTCCTCCTTGAAAAAGTGGTCATACTGTGGCAGATGGAGCGTCGCCAGGATGTACGGGACGCAGTCCTCGAGCCATGCCCAGAACACGTCCTGGTGGTCCTCGCCTGGTGCCCACGCCGCAGCGCACGGTATGAGCCGGGCTCGGATCATCATCAGGTGCCAGAAAGCGGGGTCCTCCTCGGGTTCGCCTCTGGCGCACAGGGGGGTAATGAGACCCGTGGGACTATAGCGGGGCACGACAGCGGGGCTGAAGCCGCCACTGTGTGCATGGCCTTAGTCAGCGGCCCCGTCGAGGGTGTGCTGCACGACGGTCGAGGCCACGCTGAGGGTGGACTGCGATGCATGTGTCGTAGTTGACGAGGGCGTACATGCACTCGCGATGGCGCCCAACGGTCCCTTGCCACACGGACCCGCGGCGGCGGTGCTGTTCACGATCGGGTCCAAAATGGTGCAATGATCGTACTTGTAGATGCTGCTGTCATCGTAAAGGAAAACGTGCTGGGGCGCACCGCCTGAAGACGGGTGTGCTCCAGCTAGCAAAGGGAGGGCCATGCTGCAGGCAAGGCGCCGCATGATGGCGAGGCCAGGCAGGCGGCGCGAGCGATGAACCAAAAGCTGCATGTCGGCACACGTCCTCGAATACCCCTGAATGCTCATGTACATTGCAACAATCACGCCCCCTGCAAGACTGCGGGTGTCCCTACACCAGATAGCTTGCGCGTGCTGCTGCCAAAACAGACATGAGGCGACAAGAAGGAGATACAACGCGAAGAGGGAAGAGATGCCTCTGAAGGCGCTTCCTCGAAGGGCTGAGGCGGGCTCTCTGAGGCACCTTCAATAGGGTTCCTGGGTGGCCCGACCCTTGTCTTTGCCTTTGTCAGCCCCTGGGGGCCCCGTCCCTGGGGTGACCTGGCCTGGCTGGTCGATCCACCCGCAGACAGCCACGGGATCAGCGGCCGCTGCAGCTGCCTCCTTCTTAGTTGCCAGAGTGGCCACTTGTGGCAGGTGGATGGTGCCCCCCGTGAGGTGCCCGAGGAGGGCCTGGATGTCGCCGCGCAGTGCAGCAGCTTCGGCGGTTGCCGTCTGTTGCTGGGTGGCGACGGTGGCAAGCCCCCGTTCCAACCCCGAGACGTGCTCCGTGAGCGTGGCCTGGGAGGAGAGAACGCCCGAAAGCTGGACCTGCATGTTATCCACCGTGTTGGCTAGCAGCTCGTGCTGTTGTTCCATGTGCTGGATGCGGGTCGTGGCAGCATCTGGCGGTTGAGAGGCCGATGCGAAGCGCTCACCGAAGGTGTTGAGTTCGTGGGAGGCCTCGCTGTATTCATCGCTTGATGAGAGGATCTCGACGTCCTCGGCGTCGCCTGGTACTTCGGCGGCTGTGGCAGCGTCGCCTTCGGAGTGGCCCCCGCCTTCTGCCGCCACCGTGCCATGCCGGGAGTCATGACCACCTGCTCCTGGGGCGGCCGTTTGTTCAGCGGCTCCGTCAGTGCCGTGCGGGGGTGCAGAGGAAAAAAAAAAACAAAAACAGAAAAAAAAGAACTAAAAAAGAAAAAATAAAAACAAGGACCAAATGAAAAAAACAAACAAAAAAAAAAAAAAAAAAAAACGGAAAAAAAAATAAATAAAGAAAAACGACCAAGAGACAGAAACAGCTGCGGCCTGGGCGCAGTGTGACCTTGCGTGCGGCGGGACGTCACGTTTCCCACTGGAGGATCGGTGGCGCTTGGCTAAAGGCTCCTCCTTGGGGATCAGGAGCGGTGCGACGCCTTTGCCTTTGGGCGTGGCAGTCATGAGGTCGTGGAGATAGGGGCTCTGGGCCGCTTTGGTGAGGAGTGTGCCGGTGGCGGGGCTGATGCCGCCACCACGGGCTGGCGGCGTCACAGGCTCTGTAATGGTGGTAGGCGTGACGATGGTGACGTTGTCCCGCTTCGGCACCACCTCAGCCAACGGGGCCTCGGTGATGCTCCACGGGATGGGGCACCCCGCAACTTGTACCGTGTATGTGAGTGGGGGCCGATTGGCACGCACTAAGGCAAACTGGGCCGCAGTGGCTGGGTCCCAGGCGGTGTGGTAGACCTCACAGTCCCATTTGACGGACGGGCCCGTGAGAGTCTTGGCGAGCTGGGTCAGCGTGGCGTGGCGTGCCGCAGTGCCAGTGATGCGGTAGCGCGTCTTGGCGAGGGAAGCCTCGCAGCCGCGGATGCTGACGGCCGCAGCCCTGGCGGCGTCTGACCCCCGTGGAACACGGATCCCCAGTAAGCCTGACTTGCCGTGCCTGACGACTCCCAGGGCCTTGAACTCCACCGACTTCTGGAACGCATCTGCCATTGTGATGGGATGGTCCTCAGGGAACCACACGGTCTGATACTTGTCAGCGGTGGGCTCGTCAGCACCTACGTTGCTGAGGTCGTAGGTAGCGCCGAGTTGCCCTGATCCCGCCAAGACCTTGTCGACCGCTTGAAGACTGACGCCGAAGGTGGCGGCCAGGGACCTCTTCCCGACGCCCGATCCAAACCTGCCTAGGCTTTTTCAGGGTTCAAGGATGGTGACGGCTTTAAAGTTGCCGTGGAAGAGGGCCTTGAAGGTGTCCTGGAGCTGACTATCGAGCTCCTGGCGGCGAGCGTCTTTCTTGGACTCCCTGTGCTTTTGGTTTTGGCGCGCCTTGTCCTGTGGGGCGGAGTCCCCTCGAAAAGGGCCCTTGGCGCGTGGACCACCGTTCACGGGGGCACCTCCCGAGAACTGGTCCTCGAAGGCCTGATGCATGGAGGGGACTGCGGCGATGGCCTCGGTTTCAGGTATGGTCGCCCGAATCCAGCATACGTGGTCGGCAGGGTCGATGGTGGCGACGGCTACTTTTTCCGTGCAGGCGACCTCCTTGGTGCCCAGCTGGTACACGGTCACGGGGACGTGCGTGTGGACCACTTTGGGCGCCTTGGGGTGACGCTTCATGACGGGGACGGCGAGCTCGGTACCGACGTAGTTGTCGTTTTTTGGGCCCATGACAGCAATCGCGAGCTGGCCCGTGGTTCGCTTGCCCTGCTCGAGGTGGTGTTGGAGCAGCCGCTCACCGCTCTCGTAGTCGTGGAGGCTGATACTGGGCTTGTACGTCTTGCCGTCGTCGGGGGATGTGGGTTCGGCGAGGACGGGGACCTTCCAAAAGGCCGGGTCAAAGGCGATGAATTGGGTGTCCGCAGTCTGAAGACGTGCGGAACCCGCTGGTGGGTGTGATGTGTCGCCGCCAATGCGCTTAGGTTTGCTGCGCTGGTGATGGTCAAGCGTGTAGCTGATCTGGTTGGTGGCACACATGCGGATCAGGGCGCTGCCGAGCTTCTTCGTGTTGGACTTGTGCATGTCGTACGTTGCCTGGAGCTCGTCCGCGTTCAGTTCGGCAAGCCCGTTGTAAGCGGCCGTGGGGCGGTCAGACCCCGCTTGCTTGAACGCTGCGATGCAGTCCTGCTTGCGTTGGAGGAGAGATCCTTCAGCCGCAGGACGGGAACTCGGAGGCCGCTTGGAAGAGCGACGGCGGTCCGGCTTCCTGGGGGCCATTGCTGCGGGCGCTCTGGTGAGGAGAGGTGACGCGAATCAGTAGGGTCCTGCGGGGACCCCTCCGGTCTCGCGAGGCCTGGGAGTCTGGCTCCGAGGCGGGGCGCTTCGCGTCGCGGCTGCGGTCTGAGTGCTGGGCACTCTCGAGCCGAGACTAGAGAGAGAGAGAGAGAGAGAGAGAGAGAGAGAGGGAGAGAGAGAGAGAGAGAGAGAGAGAGAGAGAGAGAGAGAGAGAGAGAGAGAGAGAGAGAGAGAGAGAGAGAGAGACCGGACAAGTAGGCGGACCAGGGCCCGTCCGCGAGGCGCACTGCGGTGCGACAACCCGCAAAACACTATTAGCGGCGGTGCAGCCTTGAGATACGAGGGCGGGCAACAGACCCCCTCCCCCGGCGCATTGCGTCTGAAGCTACGGACGGCGGACAGACTGTGAAGATCTCACGTGTCAGACCGCGTGACGAAGAAGGCCCCAACAAGAAAGGCGACGTGCGGACACGTGGCTAGGCGGCTTGGCAGACCGCCAGTTTGGCGCTTGGCCGCAGCGCGGCGCGCAGGGACGGGGCACCCCCCGCCCCCACGCCCTGACACCGTGGACGCGGGGCCACGCGTGCACACGGGCAGGCAGAATGGCGGAGATTAGCGCGGGGCTCCAGGCGGAGCGCCGCGGAGCGATGACAGCATAGCATGGAGGGTGAGTGGCGGCGCAGCACCATCGGGCGGGGGTGTAAGCAGCTCGGCGAAGGCACGACCAGCGCGGTGGAGGCGCTGGAGCAAAGGGCCTTGACGGGCTTGGGCAGCGGCAAGGTCGGCGGCGAGAGCTGCGCACCTCTGCTGGAGAGCGGCCGTAGACGGGGACAGCTCGGCTTCGCGGTCGGTGCGGGGCGGCTGCTCTGTGCCCGCGGCCGCGGGCCTCGCGGCGGGGACGAGGTCATCGGTGCGCCTGGCCAGGTGGTGGACCAGCGCGGTGCGGCGGTCCGTGCGCTGGCGGCCGTCGCCGCGGCGAGGCGACTGGAGGGCGTCGCGCGGTCCCAGGGCTGAAGCCGCTGGGGCCACGCCCCATGAGGACGGAGGAGCCGCATCCTCGCAGCCTGCAACAGTAGGAGCGTGGACGGGGCGCGACTGCCTGACTGGCTCAGTGCCCTGCGGGGGGGCTGAAGCCGCCCCCGCGGGCTGGCGCTGGTGGGGGGACGGGGTTGGTGGCACGGAGGGACCAATCATGATGCCGTGCGAGGGCTCAGAGGTCGGCCGCGTGACCGGGTGGCGACTCGATGAAGCGGCATCGTCGGCAGCGTGGGGTGTCGGCGGGGCGTCGTCTATGCTGCCACTCAATCCGAGGGGATCATAAAGGTCCTCGTCGGCGTCTTGACGGTGAGCGACGTCATCATGTGGGTGCGATGTCGCTCTCGGTGGCGGAGTCGAGGTGGGCGTCGTGCGGATGCCCGACGGGGCAAGGTTGGCGCTGGCTGGCCCGTCGTCCAGGAAGTCTAGTCCCCCGCCGAAGCCGAACGGGTCGTCCTCCTGTTCGTCGTACATCGCCCGTTGTGCCTCGGCCCAGAGCTCGTCCGGTTTCTGCGGGATGTCTGGTCCAGCCGCGGGTGGTGCCTGGTCCGACAGCAGGGGGTTCGGTTCCATTTTGCTGAGTTCAGCCGCTGTAAACCCAGCCCTGCGGTGTGGGAGCGGCAGAGTACGGTGTCTGCGCTCGTAGATGGCGACAGCGACCCCGTGAAGCACGGTCGCTTGGCGATGTCGTGTTTTGGCAGCTTCAACGATTTCGTCGGGGAGGTTGTGCGTGCGTGCCGCCGCTGTGGCAAGGGCGTCGGCCTGACGGTTGAACTCTTCCGCGATGGGCCCGATGAGCCCAAGGTCGATGCCCATGTCTCCCAGGTGGCTGGCGACTTTTTCGACGCGAAACATGTCGGGCTTGGCCATGACACATCGGTGAATCATTGCCCAGAGCTCAGCGTGCGTGCCCTGCGGCGCTGGATGTCCGTCGATGATGCTTTGGAACCCATCGACCACCGCCTGGTTGTCCACGAAGACGTGCACGGGCCGTTCGGCACACGCCGTAAGGTGGACGATGGCAAGGGTCTCCGCACCCTGGGCGTTCTGCGTTAGGCCGTGAACGCGTGCACTGTAGTTCATGCGGTGGTCGATGCCGTAGTAGACGCCGTAGCCCGCTCGTGCTAGGAGTGGGATGGCTTGGTTGTTGCACGCACCGTCCGTGGCAGCATAGACCCATGTCCATCCAGTGTCGTTGTCAAGGTAGGTGGTGTAGGTGTCCTGGGCTGAAGCCGCAAGATCACCCTCAGGGGGGGGCCGCGGGATGGGCTGTGGCAGCGGGTCCCTCGCGAGGTCGGCCTGCAGGTCGAGGAGGGCTGGCTCTTCATCGAAGAGCCCGCAGTGTCTTGTGTGCGGCGGAAGACGGGCCCACTGGTCGTCACTGATGAGGGTGGTAAGAGGAACTCTTTCTCGGGCCCAGCACTTACAGTCGCGGACAGTGTGCTCCTGAGTTTCCTCTTCCTCGTCGCAGTAGCGGCACATGGGGCTGGGGTCTGCCGACGTGCTGGATCGGGATCGTCGCTGTTGGGTGTGGTCCCCGCCCGACAGGTAGTTCAGGAGGAGCGCCAGCTGCCAGGCAGTGCATTTGGCTGCTCCTTTGGTTCGCGCGAGCCACGTGCTGGCGAAGAGGTCAAGGCCCTGTCTGACCGAGGCGAGGTAGCCAAGGTCGTGTCGCCGTGGCTTGATCTTCCGCAGAAATGCCCTGCGTTGTGAGGCCCGCAGCATGTGCAGGAAGGCGTTTTGGGGTAGAATCAGCCAGCTGATCGGGCAGCCCCAGTCATCGTACATGATGCCGAATGTGGGCCAGGTCCATCGGAGCTGCTGGAGCGACTGGACGAGTCGCCCGACGGGTCCTCCACCAAACAGGGTCTGGACGTGGTGTTGGAGGTCTCTGGCGAGCCCGCAGAGTGTGACGTCGCGGCTAACCTGACGCCGCAGGCACAGGAATGCTTCACGCTGCGTGATGGCGTCGATCTCAATGGCGTGTCCCGGCACGCACACGGCCATGAGAGTCCAGAACTCGACCCACTTGTTCCCCTTGGGGCGGATAGCCGCCTTGAGGGCGTGGTTGTAGGCAGTCTTGGCTGGGCCTGATGGTGCTTGGATGTCGGTGCCCGTGGTGCAGACGCTGGCGGCCAGGGATCGGGCGTGCCGCGCCTTGATAAGCATCGGCGACGGGAGCTGGCCAATGCGCGGCAGGCGGATAGTCGCCCTCCGCACACGGGCGTCTGCGGTGGCCGTGAGGTTAAGCGCGGCTGGAGCCGGCGCTGCCTCGGCGTTGATGCAACTCCCGACGAGCTTGAAGGAATCGACCACTCGGAGGGGGCGATCCGCCAGTGTGAGCTGGGTGACGGCGGCGTGCAGCTCATCGGTGAGCGCCCACCCTGCCACTTTACCAGGGTGAATGCGTTGACCGGAGAATCGGTCAAACTTGGCGGTTTCGTCGAAAGATTTCTGTAGCTCAGGAGCGGTGTGGGTAGTGGAGTTGCTGTCGTCAACGAAGGTAGTGCTGAGTGATCGAGGAACGTATCGGTGCTGCCTCTTTGTCCACACGCACATGAGCAGCTTGATGTTATCCAGGGACCACGAGCTGCCCTGGAGGTGACCGTTTGTCCTGGCCAGGTCCCTGGAGTACGCTCCGTTCATGCGGATGTAGCGTTTGTGGTGTCTGTAGAAGTTTCGGCGGACAGTAACGATGTCTTGTGGGCACCCCGCGTGCAGCGCAAGGTTTAGACAGATGTCTGTGATGAGGTAGTCGAAGCACTTCTGTCGGTCAAGGGCTGCTCCAGCTAAGGGGAGGAGTAAAGTCCTGGCGTGTTCGATGCGCAGGGCGAGAGAAGTGCTGACATCCCCAATGGTGGCTTTGGGAACGGCGCCGAAGCTCGTGGCATGGGTCCATCCTTGCCGCCAGGTCGTGAGGCTACGGTAGGCCGGTGCCTCCCACGCATACATCCACACGGAAAGAACCGAGAGAAGCCGTTGGTCCGTCGG
>CAUYUJ010007526.1:42500-46113 GCA_963575745.1 Prorocentrum cordatum | reverse complement strand
CTCCTGCCAGTGGAATGCCACGATCCCTTTCTGTGCGCAGCGGCTGCACGGAGTGGCCGGCACGCCGCCCTCTTGCCTGCACTGGGCCCGGCTGTGCTGGACGAGCTTCCGGCTCCCGAGCAAACAGTGGCGGCAATAGGTGCCCATGATGGACCTGATCGCCTCCTTGTCGTCCGGCGAGCCCTGGTGCTTGGCGTCGACGAAAGCCTGCACGGCGGCCGGCTGCTGCCTGCCCACCATGTTCCTGAGCTCCGACAACATCGCCGTCACGTTGGCCTTCTTGTGGTTGTTGTTCCCGCCTTTGCCGGTGCCCGGCGCCTGGGGTTTGCCGCCCTTGCCGGTGTTCTGGCCGAAGGAGTTCGGCTGGTTCTGGTGTTGCTGCAGGAGCCCCTGCTGCGGCGCCCAGCTGCCCTTGCCCCCCGGCGCCCCACCGCCGCCCTGGGCTGGGTCTGCACGCAGGCGCTTGCAAGCGGGCCCACCCACCGCGCCCGGCGCGCCCTCGGGGGAGCCGGAAGTCACGACTGCCGCGACGGCGGGGCCGGGCGGAGCCATCACGAAGGGAGCGACGGCGAGGCGCGAGAGGCCCAGAGACCAGTCCAAGCTGAACTCGGAGCGCAGCATGATGTGCTCCAGGCTGTTCCGTGCCGACGCCTTCTTGGCCTTGCGGCGCATGGCTTTGAGGGTAACGAACAAGAGAGGCATAATCTCGTTCCTCTGGGCGGCCAACTTGGCGGCCGAGGTCGGCTTGGCCGTGGCTGCGTTCACGTGCTGGTTCTCGAGCAGGAGGAAGAAGCCCGACGCCTTCCTGGCGATGGCGGCGACAACCTTGTCGTCCCGGGCCGCCGCCTTGTCCGACATGAACGCGCGAAAGCGGTCTGGACTGCCGCCGAACGACGACAGGCACAGCTCCCTCAAGGTGGTCTTGGGGGCGTTGCGCAGACCGATCGCGTCTTTGATCTTCTGCGCCTCCGGGTTGTTCGGGTTGGCCATGCACACGGATGCGGCGTTGACCATTGCTGGGTCTGCCATCTGCGCAGAGACGTTGGTCAGCCAGTCTTTGTCCACGAACAGACGGTTCCACCCGGCCAACCACTCCTGCGCGTCTGTGGACCGCGCGACCTCGCGCCACGAGAAAGCCGCGTCCAGGTCAGCCTCTTGCTTGCTAGCCTTGGCTACGAACTCCTCGCAGGCTACGACGCGCTGCTCGAGGGAAGCGATCACCGTGTCGGCGTGCCCGTTCTGCGTCTCGAACGTCTCCGCCGTCGCCTTGATTGCCGTGGGAATCTCCCCGACGTCCGAGGCCACGTCCGCTTGCAAGACAGATTTTACTGCCTCGGCGAACGCTGCTTCCAAGGCACCGCCCTGCCGAAGGGCTTTTTTGAACCACTCCGTCGCCTCCGCCTCGCCGAAGGCGCTTGGCTCGACTGGCGCAGCCATGGCCGGGGCGCAGCCGGGCAGTTGCGGCAGAAAGGGGGGCATGACTCGACTCAGAAGTGCAAGTGCGCTGACTGCGACCTCAGCTTGAGCCTGCGCGGCTGCGTCGAAGACGGGATCGACATGACCCGCGCAGTCGGACTGAGCGAGGAGACCGCGAGATGGACAGAGGACGAGAAGCAGCGGAGAATGCAAACGGACGGACGAGTACACGTTGGAATGTTTTCACGAACGGCCCAAGAGCAGGATAGGCAGATCCGTGGCTGGGGCTCTGACCCAACCGCCGTCCGGACGCGGCACGCGGAACAGATCTGATCCGGATTGCCAGCGAGCAAGCATACGCCACTTGTTAAGCTGCCAGGATCGGAACCAAGGTGCTCCGGTGTCCTCTGGCACAACTAAAAAAGCAGCGCGGCACTTGCTTTCGGCAAGTGCCTTGGACAGGAACGAAATGGCATGCCCTGCCAAGGCGCGGGGCGGGTGTGCCCAGACCTTGTTTCCTAACACGTGCGCCTCAAACGCGGTGTTCTCGGGGTGAAACCAGAGCGGCGCTTTCGCGGTGACTCCCAGCCGGTCCGCGAAAAGATCGCAATCAAATGGGCCGAATTCGTTGGTGATGCGGTCCATCACCGACGCTTTCAGCACAGCCTCGCGGAAAGGGTCTGCATTCCATCGAGACGCAAATGCTGAGTCTCGGGAGCCGGAATCCGAGATGACATTCGCTGCGCCCGCCAAGTGCACGGCCAAACACCAGCACCCGGCCGAGCGTTCTGCATGCTCGAATTCCTCGGCCAACTGCACGAGGTGCGGTATGCGACCGGAGCGGAAGTTCACGTAATGGATGGCGGCCGTGTTATCAATTCGAAACACGACGCGCCATCCGCGCAACCATTCGGGCTCTGCCTGAACGGCCTGGACCGCGACCCACAACTCTTTAAAATTTATCGCGTCTGCGTTGTCTGCGAGATCTGCGAAACCTGCCGGCCAAACGCCGGACCTGACCACGCCAGCGCTGCACAAATTATATGACCATCCGTGCAGCTTGCTGGCGTCAGTTCCTATGGCGCGCAGGCAGCCGGCAGCCGCCAAGCGACGCCAATCTTGGAACTCGGGGGATTTCGGCCCCCAAAGCGAAAGTTGCCCAGCTTCACCGTGCAGCGGTCGCTCCGGGGTGCGGTCCAGAGCGCGGTGCCACCACCTCAACGCTTCGCGCGCGTCGGGGCTCAAGTGGACAACGGGGTTCGCCGCTGGGCGGCGAGCCCACAGCGCGTACACGTTTGCTGCGTTCAGCGACGCCCAGACATGATACAGTCGCCGCCTGCCTTGCAGGAACACCTCCGCAATATGGCTGGCCAGACCGGCGGTGGCTGCGAGGTCTCGCGCCAGCCAGGTTCCGTCTGAATCTGCCTGCAGGGCGGCGAGAATGAGGGCTTGGCACTTGTCGCACTTTTTACGCTCAACAGACAGCGTGTTGTTCAGAGTGTCGAACACCCATCCTACCCACGTCTGGACTTGAGAGGGCGGCCGGATGCCGCCTTCTTTTGCAGAGATCGGGGCGCCAATCTTCAGGAAGAACCGGACGACGCGCTCCAGCTCCAGCCACGCGTCCTCCTCGGAAGATTGTGCGCCCAGATTGTCGTCTACGAAATCTGTAAGCACGGCGTTCTCGTGCAGCTGCAACAGCCGTAATAACTCCTTCAAACTAGAATCGTTGATGGAAGGTGCTGTTTTTAGGCCGAACGGCAGGAATGTGCACATGCCGTACTGCTGTCGCCCCGGGGACCAGAAACCCAGCCACCACGCATCGGAAGGCAAGACGCGCCAGTTGCAGAACGCATCCGCCAAATCCACAACGTGCAAAAAGCTCCGCGGGGACATGCGCGATATCGCCAGATCAACCGTCCCGTAGTTCACTGGGAGGTCGGGCAAGGAGGTGTTCAAGCTGCTCCGGGAAAGGTCCATGATAATACGAACCTTGACCCTCTCCTCTTCTGGCGCGTTGTCTCTGGCGCCCGCCCGCGGCTTGACGATAGCCGCGCACGGGTTGACATGCAATTGTGCGGGTCGACTAGTGCCTGGAAGAAAGGTAACTTTTCCCAACCGTTCCAGACGTGACCATTCCAAATCAGCGAGCCGAGCGTGATGCGACAGCGACGGGTGATTGGGAAAAACTTGTGGT
>CAUYUJ010007526.1:0-35000 GCA_963575745.1 Prorocentrum cordatum | reverse complement strand
AACATCCAACATCATCAAACATACAGCTTACATCATCAAACATCAAACATCCATCATACATCGTCAAACATCGTACATCCTACTTCATCAAACCATTAATCACCATACATATTACATAACCAAACACCATTCATCAATCATCATACATCACCATACATCATCATACACCATCATACATCGTCATACATTTTCGTACAACATCGTACATCATCATACAACATCGTACATCATCGTACATCACCATACATCATCATATGTCATCATACATCATCATACATCATCATACATCATACATGAAACCTCACACCGACACCCACACCCACACCCACACCCACACCCACAATCCTTTTTTTGTTCAAGCCGTTGGAAACCATCACCACCCTTATGTCGTCTCACGGACGATCTGCCCGGCCACCATCCCCCGGTCAGCCCTAGTAGTAGTAGTAGTAGGAGTAGTAGTAGTAGTAGTAGTCGTGTCGTAGTCGTAGTAGTAGTAGTAGTAGTAGTAGTAGCAGCAGTCGTAGTAGTAGTAGTAGTAGTAGTAGTAGTAGTAGTAGCAGCAGCAGTAGTAGTAGTAGCCGTCGTCGTAGTAATAGTAGTAGTAGCAGTAGCAGTAGCAATTGTATTATTATTAGTATTATTCGTAGTATGATTATTAGTAGTAGTCGTAGTAGTAGTAGTAGTAGTAGTAGTAGTAGTAGTAGTAGTAGTGGTAGTAGTAGTCGTCGTAGTAGAAGTAGTAGTAGTAGTAGTAGTAGTAGTAGTAGTAGTAGTAGTAGTAGCATGTGTCATATTATTTTAGTCGCATGATTAAAGTTATCATAATTGTCAACATTAGTATTAACAGTGTGAGTATGAATTTTTCTCTTGGCACAACAAGAATAGTACCATACGTGGTCTGATAATTACTCCTCCTCATCCTCCACCTCCACCTCCTCCTCCCTGACACCCGACGATGTGTTTGTTTCAATCCGAGGCCCCAGAGGTCCGGACCACTTCCTTCAGGGCAAACGTGTAGACCAGGATCCTGAGCCATTTCCGAGCCTTCCGCCCTGTGGAGCGGAGCGACACGCTATCCGCTCGCAGGTCACACAGCATGTCGCCGAGGCTGCCGCCGCGACACGCTGAGCAAGAGTTCCTGACCATATCCTCATGGCCTCCCAGATGGAGTTCGAGCAGACGGGGTCGAAGGATCGACCCGCATCGCTGATGCATTGGCAGTACGGCGCGATCTTCCGATCCCGTTTACTCAGATCCCTTTTGGGAGAATTCGAGTTCAGCATCGTCCAACCGATACGCTACGCTTAGGGGAGTCTCGGGAGCAAAGTCCCTGACCGTGGGGGGAGTCTTGGGAGCATTGTGGGGCCTCTTTGGGCGAAGAAGGGTAACAAAATGAGCCAAACGCATTGAGACACCAACAGCATTATATGTGCTTGTCTCTGCAGGACCTGTCTCTGGGTCTCCTGTGGGAGTCTTCTCGACGGCTGCTGGGTCTTTTTTGAGGCGACCCTCGGCCATGTTGGCTATCTTGATGGCGGGCATCACGAAGGCGTTGCAACTAATCGCTTGGTAAGCGCTGGGTATGGGGGGGTCATGGGACTGGGCGCTAGTAGAAGGGGAGGGGCCTTCAAGAATTACATCAGGCCAGCGAGGTACCGTTGACACAGTGGCTTTCCGTGAAATGCCAGGGGGCACGGCGGCAGATACGTTGTCAGGCTAATATTTCTTTCGTGGCCAGGAAGGTTCGCCAAGTCATAAGGCAGGCTTACGTCAGGCGTGTCCCTCTACAGGAGGAATCTTCAAACCTAATGAAGAACATAGTCGGGGGACGATGTATCGATGCATGTTGACTATGATCGATCAGGTTTGACTAATTTTCTTTGTTCTTCCAAATTTCGCCTGTAGGGAGGCATGCCCGACCTAAAGGTAGGCACACCGAATAAGACACAGGCCTGCCAGCGGGTGCCTTCGATGTTTGTTCATGGGGGCCTTGGGGCGGCGACATTGAAATCAGCTTTTCCTGCATGTGGACAGCGTGGGGACCGCATTTGGCGCATCCTCCTGCTCCTCCTCTCCCCTCCTGTTCTCCCTCCCTCTCCTCGTTCTCCTATGTAGCCCCCACGAATCCAGTCCAAGTCTGATCCAAATCCGGTCCAAATTTGTTCCAAATCCGGTCCAAATCAGTCCCAAATTGGACAGTGCCGGGGGCCACGCAGGCTCCCATGGAACGGACACCAAAGGTGCCCAACGATCACTTCTCGGACCTCCCGATTGTCCCGCAGGGCCCCGTGGCACCTTGCGAAGTTCAGCGTCGACGAAGAATGTGCCTCCATATATTCCTCCTGCCAACATCCTCGTCCTCCTCGTCCTCCTCCTCCTCCTCCTCCTCCTCATTGTCTTATCGTATGTGCCTGCTGTACACACGTCCTTCGAGGAGGAAGGACTCCTATACGCTTACAGACTGAGCCATGTCTGGTGTCCCTGCCGGCCCCAGGGAACTGGAGGGCCGAGTCTGCAAGGCCATCAGGTGCGAGTACCGGAGACCCACGGGGGCGTCCGTAGAGTGGCAGTGTGGCGCCGACGGCGGCGCATCGGCAGAGCACAGCGCGCACTCCACGCTGCCAAGTCGGCCCGAACCCAGCCGATGGCAGCGCACCCTCAGCGCGGGGCGGTGAGCCGTCTGCGATGGAAGGCAGCGTCGATTGGCAGGATCTGTTTGAGAAGTTGAAGTGGCCAGTGGTGCTCTCGGGACTCAGACGCACGCGCGCATCTTGCGAGCATGAGGAGAGGGGCGATGGAGAATAAGGTGAAGGCGCGGCTCGAGAGGGATGGGAGGAGGGGCGGGTGAAGCCAGAAGAGGGGATGACGGAGTGGGGGAGGGCAAGGTGAACAGTGGAGACCCATGCCAAGAAACACCCTGCTTGCCTCCAGGCTACCCTGGGTTTCTTGGGCTTCGATGGTTCTGCAGTGGACAGCGCGACGCCCCCACACACCAAAAATCCATGGACGTCCTGGGGTCTCAGGGTTGCGTTTCTCGGGGAAGGTTTCTTGTGGACTGGCCCCCCCGTCAGCGGGGAGGGAGAGGAGGAGGAGGAGGAGGAGGAGGAGGAGGAGGAGGAGGAGGGAGGAGGAGGAGGAGGAGGAGGAGGAGGAGGGGAGGAGGAGGAGGAGGAGGAGGAGGAGGAGGAAGGAGGAGGAGGAGGGAGGAGGAGGAGGACGGAGGAGGTGAGGAGGGAGGAGGGGAGCGAGGGCGGAGGGAGGGAGGAGGGAGGGAGGAGAGGAGGGAGGAGGGAGGAGGAGGAGGGAGGAGGGAGGAGGGAAGGAGGGGAGGAGGGAGGAGGGAGGGGGAGGAGGAGGAGGAGGAGGAGGAGGAGGGAGGAGGGAGGAGGGAGGAGGGAGGAGGGAGGAGGAGGAGGAGGAGGAGGAGGGAGGAGGAGGAGGGAGGAGGGAGGAGGGAGGAGGAGGAGAGAGGAGGGAGGAGGGAGGAGGGAGGAGGGAGGGTTGGGTTTCCTGTGGGCGGCTTCTCGTGGACCGGCCTCTTCTACTGCAACAGGTGCAATCGTGGGAGAGGCCGGAGGAGGGGAGGGCCAGCTGGACACGCCGGTCGCTGAAAGTAGGTGTTTTTGGATCCCCAGATCCCAATCCACTTCAAGCGCCTTCCCACGTCAAGAATCGACGCGCTTTTGCTGGGTTTTGTTGTTCCCTGGGGGGGGGCTGGACCCAATCCACTACATCCGCCTTCCTACCTCATGCTTCTACCTACTTCTTCTCCGACCGGCGTGTATGCTTGGCCGCACAGGTGGCCTTGCTGGCCGCGCTGTGCATACGCAACAACAAGCCCATCATGGCCGTGATCCTGCCGCTCCTGCTGTACCACCACCACACCGTGCAGGCTAAGCAGCAGGCGGCCTCGCGCGACGCCGGAGAGGCCGGCGAGGACGACGCCCACGACGCTGACTTCGAGGACGAGGGCCAGGGAGACAGCGACGACGATGGCCCCGAGGGCCACAGGTCGGAGGAGCAAGAGCTCATGATAATGGTACGTTCCAAGATTTCCAGGATTTCCTGGGCTCCCGAATGTTACATTCGGGTCGCAGAAGCGAGGGCCACTAGATACTCTGGAACTCTTGGGGCGTGTCTTGAGCCAATCTTCTCATAGCATCGTCTTCACCTTAACATGTCGAAGGACAAAGAGCTGCATACAGGGAGGACGCTGAACTAAGGAGCAGCTCGGGTTCGGCAGGGGCCCGATGTTCTTCAGAGGCCCTTCCAGGGCTGTGTCTCTGGCGGCGCTCCTCGTCCACACGGGTGCTCTTGGGGGCAACAGAAGGGGCTTAGTGCTGCAGCAGCCCGACTGTAATTCTAATTGTTTGGGGAGCTCCGCGCGGACCGTTTCTTGGATCGGCGCTGGGCCCCCGTCCCTGGCGCGCGGAGCACGCCGGGGGCGGCGTCTGAGGCGGCGACCGGGGGGCTCCAGCGCCGATCCAGGTCCGCGCGGAGCTCCGAAAGTCTAGGTTTGCAGTCGGGCTGCTCAAATACGGAGTTCTAGATAAGGAACGAAGCTTTCATCAGATAAGGAATCCCCAGGGTTCCCCTCTCCAAAATTATCGGGGCAGAGAAGGGTAGCTACGGGCTGGGGCAGAGAAGGGTAGCTACGGGCTCGTACCTCGGGGGCCAAAGCCAGATTACCCCAGACCGCGCTCATCCTCCCGGATAACTCGGGCGTCCAACCCTCCCGAATCATCGGGGTAGCTATACTGGCTCGTGCCCTGGGGGCTCAAACCGGAAACACCCCGGACCGCAGTTACGTAATAGCGTGATTCTCGATCTGCTTTGGAGTAGATCGTGGTCTAGTCCGTTCGAGATAGAACCACTTGGACTGTTTCACGATTTGGTTTGGACTAAATCGAGATCTGGTCCTGTCGCCCCCCTTCCCGTCACAATGGTCTAGATCGCGATCTGGTCCATTCTGCCGAGTCGCGCCTGCGAGCTCCCAGGGAGCCGCGCCAGGGCTGGGAAATCCTCTAGGGCCGCGCCACGGCTGGGGAATTCTTCAGGGCCGCGCCACGGCTGAGGAGGCGTTTAGGGCCGCGCCACGGCTGGGCAATCCTTTCGGGCCGCGCCTCGGCTGGGGAATCCTTTCGGGCCGCGACACGGCTGCGGAATCCTCCAGGGCCCGCGCCACGGCTGGGGAACCCATCAGGGCCGCGCCGCGGCCCGGGAGTCCTCCGGGGCCCCATCCGTCCGACGGGGCTATAGGACGAGGATACTTCCGTTCCAGAGCGTTCCGCTCCGAGAAAGCCGCGGCGCCTGATCACCCGATGTTCTGCTCGTCCTGGCCCCGTCTCATCCCCGGCAGGGGCGGGGACCCCTACGACGCCGGCTTCTGGGACGGCGGGGCGCCGACGGCCGGCGGGCCCGGCGCGGCGCGGGCCGCGGCGCCCGCGGCCCGCGGCGGCCTCGCAGCACAGGCGCAGGCCAGCGGGGGCGGCCGCGCGGCGGGGGCGGGCGGCCTGGACGGCCTGGGCGGCCTGGACGGCCTGGACGGCCTGGACGGCCTGGACGGCCTGGACGGCCTGGGCACGGAGCTCGGCGTCGTCCGAGCGATGCTCCTCCTCGAGGGGGCTCCTCCTCGGGGGCTCCTCCTGCTCCTCCTCCGCCTCCTCCTGCTCCTCCTTCTCCTCCTCCTCCTCCTCCTCCTCCTCCTCCTTCTCCTCCTCCTCTTCGAATTGGCTCAAGGCAGCAGGCCCGCCTGCGGCTGGCTCAGCGGCAACCCTGTCAGGGATTGGGGGCCATGGGGGAGGTGTTCGCCAGCTGTGCGCGGCGGGTCTTCTGGCTCTGAGAAGAGGCGCTGGAGCACTTCGAGAACTGTTTGGGCTGCCCGTTCGAAGGCCTCACGGTCGCGGCTCGAGCGGCCCAGAAGAGCGGGCACAGCACGGGCATGAGCGCCAATGAAGCGAAGAGACTCGATGTGTGCTTTCAATGTGCTGTGCCACCTCACGGCTCAGAAGGCGCACAAGTACGCCAGGGAGTTCGGCATCACCGAGGCTGGCTGCCCCTGGAGGTCGCCCACCAGCAGCACCGAGAGCGACTGGGAGCAGCAAGGCATCGGCAGCGTGCCAGAGGACCCCCACGCCATCGCGCAGGACGACGTCGAGGATCGGCTCGACGACCTGAAGGCGATGCTGCACAACATCCGCGCGGACCTCAAGGACGCCACCCCCCAGGTCGTCCCTGAAGGCGGAGTGGCGCCCGCCCGGTGGGAGCGCGCTGTCCATGAGCCCCCTCCAGCGGGACCCTCACAGCAGTGCGTTGGGACTGCCCAGGCAGTCAGCGTGCACGTATCGGGCCGGACGAAAGGGGGGTGATTGGGAAAGGGGGGGTCTACGAAATTTGCTGCATGCAGCTGGTTTCGGCCTCACCGAGGGGCCCTTTCCTCGATACATAGCCGCCTCCGGCGCCGGGAGGCGCCGGGAAAATCAGCTACGTGAGCTGATTCTCAAACCCCCCCTTTGCTATCCCCCCTTTCGCCCCGACCCGAACGTAGAGTTCGAGGAGATCCCTGCTCTCCCATCTCTCGACGCCACGGCCGAGCGGCACGAGGCGGCGAAGAAGGCGGGGCTCGCCGAGACACCCGAGCGGGGCGACGGCGGCGAGCTGCAGCAGGCCCCTCGAGACACACGAGAAGCACATCATCCATGGCATCAACGTCTACGGCAAGACGACAGAAGGGCCGCCTTTGGGGTCCGGAGGGGCCCCTGGCGTTCGGGCCTGTCCTGCAGGCCCGGATCGGAGAGCCTGCTCTCGGCCGAGGCGCGCCGTGACCAGAGGCGCTCCTTCGTTCCCTACGCGGCGCTCCTTCTGGCAGCACGAGGGCGGAAGTGGTGCCGCCTCTCCCCGCAGATCTCGGCGCGCACGGCCGCCTCGCCGGGCTCCGAGGCGAGCAGCACCAGCAGCAGCAGCGCGCGCGCCGGCGGGACCGAGGACTTCGGCTGCTGCGGCTCCGCATCCAAGGGCGACGCGTGCGCCTGCGTCATGGAGCAGGTGGTGCAGCTGGGGCCGGACGGCAAGAGCACGAAGCAGCATAGCAGCAAGGGCGACCAGGGCAGGCACCTCTACGTCGGCGGGTAGGAGGAGAGCATCGGCGACGGCAAGCGCGCCTACGCCGAGGAGGAGCAAGAGCTGCCGGGGGCCGACGGCGAGAGCACGAAGCAGCTGCGCTCCTAGAGCGACCAGGGCAGGCACCTGAACGTCGACGGCATGGGGGTGAGCAACGGCGGGGGCAAGTGCGCCTACGCCTCGGAGGAGCAGGGGCTGCTGGGGCCCCACGGCGAGGGCAGCACGCAGCAGAACCACAAGGGCGACCAGGGCAGGCACCTGCACATCCATGGGAAGGACTTGAGTATCGGCGCCGCGCTGACGGTCCAGGCGCGGTGGAGGGCCGCACAGACAACCCCCAGGCGGCGCGCAGGGGGCGCGCGCGAGCGAGCGGACGGCCAGCTTGGAGGAGCGGCAGACGGTGCGGGAGCCCACCCTCGCGATGCAGGAAGCGGAGATGCCCCGCGTTGCGGGCGCCTCCTACCGCGGCTTCTCCGTGCAGGAGGAGCTCGCCATGGGGGCGGGCCTAGAGGAGGCCCTGAGCACCAGCGTCGAGCAGCAGAAGGACCAGGACAGCGACTCCGACGTTCCACCCTGGGAGATCGACGACCCAGCGGACGACGAGGAGACTCGGGAGTCCCAGTTGGCCTTCCGGCGGCGCTACCCCAAGAACTGAGAGCTCAGCACCGGGGAGGAGGAGGAGGAGGAGGAGGAGATGAGGAGGAGGAGGAGGAGAAGGATGAGGAGGAGGAGGAGGAGGAGGAGGAGGAGGGGAGGAGGGGAGGAGGAGGAGGAGGAGGGAGGAGGGAGGAGGAGGAGGAGGGAGGGAGGGAGGGAGGGAGAGGGAGGGAGGGAGGGAGGGAGGGAGGAGGGAGGGAGGGAGGGAGGGGGAGGGAGGAGGAGAGGAGGAGGAGGAGGAGGAGGAGGAGGAGGAGGAGGAGGAGGAGGAGGGAGGAGGAGGAGGAGGAGGAGGAGGAGAAGGATGAGGAGGAGGAGAGGAGGAGGAGGAGGAGGAGGAGGAGGGGAGGAGGGAGGAGGAGGAGGAGGGGAGGGAGGAGTGAGGGAGGAGGAGGAGGGAGGGAGGGAGGGAGGGAGGGAAAGGGAGGGAGGGGGAGGGGGGAGGGAGGGAGGGAGGAGGGAGGAGGGAGGAGGAGGAGGAGGGAGGAGGAGGAGGAGGAGGAGGAGGAGGAGGGAGGAGGAGGGCTCGTGCTGGCCACCGGCATTAGCTCGCTGTCCGCCTGCCGCGCAACCAGCGCCCGCGAGCCCGAGCGGGCGCCTGGGTGCTCCGCCGCCTACCGGCTGCTGCCGCCTGCGTGGCGCGAGCGCCGACGGAAGGTCCGATTCCACCCTCTTGTACAGCTCCTCCTCCTCGAATGCTCCTCCTCCTCCTCCTCATCCTCCTCCTCGAATCATCCTCCTCCTCCTTTTCCTCCTCCTCCTTGAATCCTCGAATCCTCCTCCTGCTCCTCCTCCTCCTCCTCCTCCTCCTCCTCTTCCTCCTCCTCCTCCTCCCCCTCCTCCTTCTTGAATCCTTGAATCCTCCTCCTGCTCCTCCTCTTCCTCCTCCTCCTCCTCCTCCTCCTCGAATCCTCGAGTTCTCGAATCCTCCTGGGAGGGGCCCCGGCCCAGGCAGAGGCCGCCTGGAGCCCCGAAGCGGCGGGCGGCCGTGGCGGTCGAGGTCTTCTGGCCCCACCGCGCCTCGGCGCGTCACGCTGCCGTGAAGTCGGGCATGTCACTCTACAGCTCCTCCTCCTCGAATCCTCCTCCTCCTCCTCCTCTTCCTCCTCCTCCTTGAATCCTCCTCCTCCTCCTCCTCCTCCTCCTCCTCCTCCTCTTCCTCCTCCTCCTCCTCCCCCTCCTGGGTTTGCCAGGACCCGGGTTCGCCATCGTTTTTTGACGACCGCGCCGCGGATTTTGACGAGGAGGAGTTTCGTGGGATGTCTGCAGCCGGGAGGCCTCGTCGAAATGCAGGCTCGGCCTCGTCATTTTTTTGACGACCTCGTCGGGGATTTCCGAGTCCCCTGTACCCAGGTCTTACGTCCCCCCGACTCTACAGGGGGAATGTTCAAAAATTTGAAAAAAATCAGATGGGGATGATTTGATTGTTCTTTTATTGCCGATGTTTTTGAATATCTGTGTTGATTCATGGTTTTCATTTGTCGTCGAGCATCCGCCTGTAGGAGGACATGCCCGACCTAACGCTACATACAGTCAACCCGCACAGTAAGGATGGGCAACCTTCCTAAGGGCACTCGTGCACCCTGGCCCAATCTGGCCCGTCCTCAGCGACTTTCGTTGGCCAGCCTCGTTCGAAGAACGTCAGCTTCAGCCTGCAGGGCCCTTGCATCCTTACCGCGTATCCCTATGACACGGGTTAAGTCGGGCCTGTCCCCCTACAGGGGGATTTCTATGAAAAATAAAAAAAATACCCCTCAAAATAGTACAAAAATAGTAAGGGGACTATTTCGGGAGTATTTTTTCATCATTTTGGAGTATTTTGTTGACCATTTAAATTTTCGGTCGAAAGTCCCCCTGTAGGGGGACACGCCCGACCTAAGACACGGGTCGGCTGCATCCGTTTCCCAGTCCCAGAGCGTCAGCGTCCCCCGCGCTTTCGAGCCTCCCGCCGCGCGGGGCGGAGCGATGCTGCGCTCTCCGCTCGCAGGGCGCGCAGCGTGTCGCCGGGGGCCGCCCCCTGCGACACGCGGGGCAAACGTCCCTGACGGTGTCCCCTTGGGCCTCCCAGACGGACCGAGCAGACGGGGGTCGAGGGATCGATGCGGCGCGATCCTCCGACCCCATCTGCTCGGACTCCATGTGGGAGGCCTCGAGTTCAGCACCGTCCAACCTACGTATCCGCTACGCTCGGGGAGGAAAGGAGGCTCGAGGTTGGGGGTCTCGAGCGCTTCGTCGGGTCTCTGCGGTTTTCCAGCCTCGGGGTGCTTTCCGGCAGCTGCGCCTCGCCGAGGGCGTTTTGGGGGTGTCTGGATCTCAGAGCGTGAATTACCTACCCCGCTTTCGCTTCCAGGCGAAACCAGGTCATACCACGCGCCTCCTCGTCCAGCGGCCTGACCAGTGTGGGCCGTAGTGTGGCCTCGCTTTGCATCTCTTGGAAGCGGGGGTGGTCAAAAACGAGGTAGGTTTGTTTGCCCCCGAGGATCGTCCCGACCGGCCGCCGGAGAGCCGAGTCACGGCCGAAGACTCGACCCGATACCGCTGCGCCTACCTCGTTCCCTCGCCTTCTCGGCCTCCTCGGGAGGCCCTCGCCGCCGCGACCGAGTCTGCCCCGCAGTTCTGGTCAGAACGCATCGCGGGAATGGCGGCATCAGCACTCCAGATTTCGTAAGAAAGGGAGGGGGGTCTCATTTCGGGGGGGGGTCTCTTCCAGGCTATCTTGGAGGGCCTGGGGGGTCTGGGGACGATGTTTTGGAGGGTTCTCCCACGGGGGAGGTCTGTCATGGCTTGTCTTGGAGGGTCCAGACCCCTTCCTTTTTTTATTACGAAATCTGGAGTACCTTTTGGTCTCTCCCCATCCCCTTTGGGCCACGCATGGCATCTCAGCCCCGACAACCCACCTTCCAAGGCGCGGATAGACAGGCACACATCTCTACGGGGATAGTCGGGTGGGGTTGGGACACTGGTGAATCGCTCCAAAGTGTCCTGGAACGCTCTCAGCGCTTTCCGGCACGCTCTGAGAATGCCGCGGCGCCCGAGACGTCCTCCAGAGCTGCCAGACCTCAGATACCCGACATCTGTCCTGGTCCGATGTTGTCCCCGTGTTGAGTTCGTCTTACAGCTAAGTAGCGATCGGATAAACGATGCTCAGGATCACCGAGCGCGTTCCGCTACTCGCCAAGTGCCCACTCGCAGTCGTCCGAACAACGAGCGTCTGCCTCGAGGTGCTGGATCGCAGATCCCCCCTCGCCCTCGGCAGATCCAGGCCCCCGGCGAGCAGCCAGTCCGCGAGCAGTGGCACGCGCTTGTCTGCAGGAGGCCGAGATCGGCACCGCCTGATCCTGAGGCTCTGCCCCCTCCTGGCCTCGCCGTGAGGCCGCGCTCCCTCTGCCCCTCCTCTCTGTTAGTTCAAGCTTCGCGCGGCCCGCCTGGCTTCGACCGGAAGAGGTTCAGGAGGGGAAAAACACACACAGACACAATGAATCGTCGATTCCCAGGAAGATGTGGGAAAATAGGGGAAGTGGGGGGGGGAAGACAGAAACCCAGCACATAGGGGAAAATAGGGGGATATCTTTATCTGTGTGCATTTATTTGTGTGTCCCACGGCCCCTTCAGAGGTGCGCCCTCGCCCCGCGGGTCAAAGCATTGCCTGCAGGAGGCCGACCTGCTGGACGGGCTCCTGGGCTCCGGCGGCGGGGCCGGGCCCGGCGGCGGCGGCCGCGGCCGCGGCGGCGGCCTCGGGAGCGGCGGCGGGCTCGGGGGCGGGCGCGGCGGCGGCGGGCGCGGGAGCGGCGGCGGCCTCGGCGGCTTCGGGGGCGACGACCTCGACGACATGCTGGGCAGCCTCGGGGGCCTCGGGGGGCTGGGGGGCGACGACGAGGACTCAGAGCCCCGAATCATCAGGGGTAACTCGGGTCAGGGCTAATTCGGGTTCGTTTTTCAGGAATCCGAGCCCGACTTACCCCGGACCCGAGTTACCCCGGATAATTCGGTCGTCCAGAGCCCCACATCATCAGGGGTAACTCGGGTCAGAGCTAACTCGGGTTCCTTTTTCAGGAATCCAAGCCCGAGTTACCCCGGACCCGAGTTACCCCGGATAACTCGGGCGCCGAAGACTCAAGCAGTGGCGAAGGGTCCCGGCTCGCCCATAGAGCCCCACCAAACAGTGCTCTCAGAACTGTTTGTGCTCCCACGAAGTGTTCTCAGAACATTTCTGGGTGGGACTGTCTTGCTTTAACACATCGGGTTTATGTTCTAAGAACATTGTTTTGGTTCTAAAAACATTTTTGGGTTCTAAGAACATTTCGTGGTATGACGATGGGAATGCCGGGACGGTCGGTCCCTGCTCAAAGGACGACATGGGCCTCTTCGGAGGCGGCGGGAAGGGGAAGTTCGGGGGCAGGGGCAAGGGCAAGAAAGACGGCAAGGATGCGAAGGGCGGCAAGGACGGCAAGGATGGCATGCCGCGCGCGCCCGATCCCAAGCAGGTCTTCGTGGGCAGCATCGGCGACATGTCCGACGAGGACGTCAGGTCCATCTTTGCGCAATGTGGCGAGATTGTGCGTCTGAAGCTGCTCCTGGAGCCAGATTTAAGTCGGGCCTGTCCCTCTACAGGGGGAATATTCAAAAATAGTCAAAAAATTGTCTGGGGACTATCTTTGAAGTATTTATTGGCAATTTTGTAGCATGTTTTGATTATTTTTTAATTTTCATCGAAATCCTCCTGTAGGGGGACACGCCCGACTTAAAGCCAGATGGCACTCCTAGGGGCTCCTGCTTTGTGACCTTCGACACCGAGGAGGAGGCTCAGCGGGCCCTGCAGCTGCACAGGAGCCGGGCGGGAGAGGCAGCCACAGAGGCAAGAGGAACGAGAGGTGTCCATTGAAGATGTCGGGACATCTGGGAGACGGAGGGGATCCTGGAGTTTTTTTTTGTAAAAAAGGAATGATAATATATACACGTGCGTATGTATGTAAGTATGTCTGTATGTATGTACGTACGTACGTATGTGTGTATGTAGGTATGCATGTATGTGTATGTATATATATATATGTATATGTACATACACACACATATATATATGTATATACGTATCAGAGTAAGGGGGCCGAACGGTCATTCACTGTCCCTGGGTGCGTGGCTGAAGTGGACTTCCGCGGTGCGGATTGTTATTGTTGTGGTTGATAGTGTTCGCGCGTGCCAGTAAAAGCGAACAGTATGAAAATCATTGTTGAATTTTCACCACTGAAGAATAATTATTGTTGATCCCCTCCTCCAGTGACCATTGTGTTTGTTGAATGGATGTGCTTCCCCCGGGGCTCGCACCCTGCTTTTTGTTATCAGGGAAAGTCACGGGGCTCAAATTCGACCCCTGGTCGCCAGTTTACAACAAGAACAACAACAACGGCTCCCGCCTGCGACTTCCCCACAATGTATTCCCAAATCGCGCTCTCGCGCGGGACTTCCTCACAATTCATGTACGCATCGCGCTCTCGCGTGGGACTTCCTCGCAATTGATTCAGACGATGCGCCCTCGGCGCTCAGGAATCACGCTCTCGCTTCGGCTTTTCTCACGATTTACTTGGGAATCGCTCTGTCGCTCGAGACTGCCTCGCGATTCTGCAGGACCCACGCTTCAGCAACTCGACCTGCCCGCTATGGGTCTGCCCACCCGATCTGCCCGTCTGGTTCTACCACTTGTTTTCTGTTCCTTGCCCTCCTCCTGCTTATTTCTCTTGTGCTCCATTATTCTCCCTCCCCCTTCGACCCGTCCCCTCTTCCCTTGTTGTAGTGGCTGCACTACATGCACGTGGCAGGTAAGGCAGATATACCCCCAAGGGGGTACGATCGAAGACGACGAGGGCGGGTACCGAAGTTTTGGGATATACGTGTTGATTGGCACGTGAGCAGATAGGACTGTTGGTAGTGTTGTTGTTGCTGTTGTTGTTGTTGCTGCTGCTGTTGTTGTGTTTGTTGTTGTCGCTGCTGTTGTGTATGTTGTTGTTGTCGTTGGTGTTATCGGTGTTGTCGGTCTAGTTGTTAGTGTTGTTAGTGTTGTTGTTGTTGTTGAACAATCAGTTCTAAATCATAAGTTTTTTTTGCAACGCAAGCACTCCTCGCACAACCCGCCAGGCCTAAAACAAATCTAAACATCAGTATTGTTGATCCCCCTCCCAGGAATACAGTGTTTTTCAGGTGCGCTCTCGCGTGGGAGTTCCTCGCAATTGATTCAAACGCCGCGCCCTCGGCACTCAGGAATCACGCTCTCACTACGGATTTCCGTGCGATTTGTTTGCGAATCGCGCTATCGCTTGAGACTGCCTCGCGATTCATGAAGGACCCACGCTTCAGCAAACCGCCTGCTCGATCTGGCCGCCTGGGCCCGACTTCCCGACCCGCCCGTTAGGGTCTATCCGCCCGATCTGCCCGTCTGGTTATACCAAGTGTTTTGCTCCTGGCACCCCTCCTGCTACTCTTTCTCGTGCTCCATCCTCCTCCCTCCCCCCAGTCCCCTCCTTCTATCTGTCCTCTCTTCCCCTGCCTTCGAGGCTGCACGGAATACACGTTGCAGGTAAGACACATATATATATATATATATATATATATATAATAAGTAAATAGACCCCAAGGGGATACGATCGAAGACGAAGAGGGCGGGTATCGAGGGTTTGAAAGAGCGTGTCCTACCGCTGCTGGCGGAAAACCGGGGGGGGGGGGGAAGGGTCACTGGGGGTTCCCAGCCCGCCCCCCCCCCGTCTCGAAAACGGGGGGGGGGGTCACTATCAGTTCGACCCCCCCCCAGTCCATCATGAAGAGGGGGGGGTTCATTACCGGTTCGAACCCCCCCCCGTCGAAAACTGGGGGGGTCACTCGAACCCCCCCCCTCCCCTCGCCGCCGGCAAACGATTCCCGGTCTTCGGGACAGTTGGACAATGGTGGGGATACTGGGACAGTGGTGGGAACAGTGGTGGTGGGGACAGTGGTGCGGGGACAGTGGAGCAGTGGTGCGGACGGTGGTGGGGACGGTGGTGGTGGGGACAGTGGCGAGGGGAGGGGACAGCGGGACAGTGGTGGGGACAGTGGGACAGCGGTGGGGACGGTTGTGGTGGGGACTGGTGAAGGCGGTGGTGAGGACAGTAGTGGGATAGTAGTACAGGGGGGAGAGTGGTGGGGACAGTGGGGACAGTGGGACAGTGGTGGGGACAGTCGGGACGGTGGGACAGCACAGTGGGACAGCGGCGGGGACAATGGGACAGTGGTGGGTACAGTGGGGACAGTGGTGGGGACCGTGGGGAAAGTGGGGAGACTGGGACCGTGGTGGGACAATGGTGGGGAGAGTGGGGGCAGTGAGACACTGGTGGGGGCACTGGTGGGGACAGCGGGGACAATTGTGGGAAAAGTGGGGACAGTGGTACAGTGGTGGGTACAGTGGGGACAGTGGTGGGGACGGTGGTGGTGGGGACAGTGTTGTGGGGACAGTGGGAATGTGGTGGGGACAGTGGGACAGTGGTGGGGACAGTGGTGGTGGGGACAGTGGTGAGCGTGCTGGCGAGGACGGAGGTGAGACAATGGGACAGAGGTACAGTGGGGACAGTGGGGACAGTGGTAGGAACAGTGGGCCAGCTCAGTGGGACAGCGGCGGGGACAGTAAAACAGTGGGACAGTGGAGACAGTGGGACAGTGGTTGGGAGAGTGGGACCGTGGTGAGAACAGCGGTGGGGACAGCAGTGGGGACAGTGCGACAGTGGTGGGGGCACTGGTGGGGACAGTGGGGACGGTGGTGGGAACAGTGGGGACAGTGGTGGTGAGGACAGTAGTGTTGGGGACAGCAGGGGGGGATGTGGTGCGGACGGTGGTAAGGACCCGGGAGTCGTTTGCCGGCGGTGAGCGTGGGGGGGGAGGGTTCGATTCGAATTGGTTGACCCCCCTTGTTTTCTGGAGGGGGGGGGGTCGAACCGGTAGTGACCCCCCCTCGGTTTTCTGGGGTGGGGAGGGCGGGGGGAAGGGGTTTCGAACCGGTAGTGATCCCCCTGGTTTTCTGAGGGGGGGGGTCGAACCGGTAGTGACTCCCCCCGTTTTTCTGGAGGGAACGGGGGGGTTTGAACCGGTAGTGACACCCCCCCGGTTTTCTGGAGGGGGGAGGGGGGGGCGGGGAGGGGTTCGAACCAGTAGTGACCCCCCCCTAAAAATGGCTAGTGCCCCCCCCGGTTTTCGGACGGGGGGGGGGGGGTCGAACCGGTAGTGACCCTCCCCCCTGGTTTTCCGGAGGGGAGGGGGAGGGGGGGGTCCGGGGGGAAGGGGGGGTGGGCTCCAGCAGGGGGGGGATTTTCGCAGGGGGGGGTTGGGCGACCCCCGGACTCCGGAGGAAGACGGGGGGGAAGTTTCCACAGGAAAGCGGCGGTGGATCACGCTTTCTCGAGGGTTTCGAATATACGTGTTGTATGGTATGCCAGCAGGTAAGAGTGAACAGTGTTCAAGTGATTGTTGTCGCAATTGGTGTCGTTGTTGATGTTGCTGCTGTTGTTGTTGGTGTCATTTCTACCGAATAAGTATGGTTGATCCCGCTCTGGGGGGACATTGTGTTTTCAATTGAAGTGCCCTTCCCGGGGCTCGCACGCAGTTTTTGAACAAGGGAAAGTTTAGAGTCTCAGAATTGGGTTGTTGCCCCCCGTATGACAACAACAACCGCTCCCGCCTGATACTTCTTCCAATGCATTGAAGAATCGCGCTCTCGCGCGCGACTTCCAACACTTTATGTAGGGATCCCGCTCTCGCGTGGGACTTCCTCAATTTATTCAGACGATGCGCCCTCGGCGCTCAGGAATCACGCTCTCGCTCTGGCCTTTCGCACGATTTACTTGGGAATCGCGCTATCGCCGAGACTGCCTCCCGATTCATGAAGGACCCACGCTTCAGCAACCCGCCTGCTCGACCTGGTCGCCTGGGCCCACCTTCCCGACCCACCCGCTATGGGTCTGCCCACCCGATCTGCCCATCTGATTATATTACTTGTTTTCTGCTCCATGCCCCCATCTTGCTAATTTTTCTCATGCTCCATCGTTCTCCCTCCCCCTTCCACCCGTCATCCCTTCCCCTGTTGTAGGGGCTGCGCTACATGTACGTGGCAGGTAAGGAAGATATACCCCCAAGGTGGTACGATCGAAGACGACGAGGGTGGGTACCGAGGCCTTGGGGTAGACGTATTGGATGGCATGTGAGCAGATAGGAGCGAACAGTGTTAAACTTATTGTTGTTGGTGGTGGTGTTGCTATTGTTGCTGTTGAATTCTGATCCCCTTTCCGGGCCACATTGTACATTTTCGATTGAAGTGCCCTTCCCGGGGCTCGCACCCTGCTCTTTATCAGGGAAGGTCCTGGTTCTCAGAATTAGCTTGCCGGCCCCTGGTTTACAACAACAGCGACTCCCGCCTGATATTTCCTCACAGTGTATTCCTCATGATGAATGCAGGAATCGGGCTCTCGCGTGGGACTTCCTCGCAATTTATTCAGACGCCGCGCCCTCGGCGCTCAGGAATCACGCTCTCGCTCTGGCTTTCCTCACGATTTACTTGGGAATCGCGCTATCGCTCGAGACTGCCTCGCGATTCATGAAGGACCCACGCTTCAGCAACCCGCCTGCTCGACCTGGTCGCCTGGGCCCGTCTTCCCGACCCTCCCGTTAGGGTCTATCCGCCCGATCTGCCCGTCTGGTTCTGCCATGTGTTTTCTGCTCCTAGCCCCCCTCTTGCTACCCTTTCTCGTGCTACATCCTCCTCCCTCCCCCTTGTCCCTTCCTTCTACCCGTCCTCTCTTCCCCTGCCTCAGGGGACTGATACACATCGCAGGTCAGAAAAATATAGACCTCCGAGGGGGTACGATCGAAGATTTGGGTTTGGGATATACGTGTTGAATGGCACGGCAGAAGGAAAGAGCGACTAGTCACAACATGATTGTTGTTGGTGTTGCAGTTGGTGCTGATGTTGTTAGCGGTGTTGTTGACGTTATTGGTGTTATATTGTTGTGTTTGTTGTTGTTGTCGTTGTTGTTGTTGCTGTTGCTGTTGCTGCTGCTGTTGTTGTTATGTGTTGTGTGTTGTTTGTTGCTTGCTATTTGTTGTCTGTTGCTTGCTTCTTATTTGTTGTCGTCGTCCCGCCCGCGACCCGGCCCGCGACCCACCCGCGACACACCCGCGACACACCCGCGACCCACCCACGACCCACCCGCGACCCACCCGCGACCCACCCGCGACCCACCCGCGACCCGCCCGCGACCCACCCGCGACCCGGCCCGCGACCCACCCGCGACCCGCCCGCGACCCACCCGCGACCCACCCCGCGGCCCGCCCCCTCGCTCTCATCCGCAACTGCGGGGTGCTACACACAGTGGGGGCCCATGCAAAGAATCACCCTGCCTGCCCTGCTTGCCTCCAGGGTGCCCTGGGTTTCTTGGGTTCCGATGGTCTGGCCATGGAAAGCGCGACGCTCCCACACCGAAGCTCAAGGGCCGTCCTGGGGTCTCAGGGTTGGGCTTCCTGTGGCAGGTTTCTTGTGGCCGAGCCCCTACTGTATACAGCGAGCGGCCTGAATAAGGAACACCCACTTGTCAAAAGGGGCTCGGTCGTTCCTTGGGTCTGCATGCGTTCCGCTACCTTTTTGGCGGCGAGCCCCCTGGTGTTCCTTCAGATGTTGGACGCGCGGGTTCATTTTGCCGATGAGGGGCTCGGCCGTTCCTTCGGACCTCGTAGACCTACTTGGAAAAAAGGGGCTTCGTTCCTTATCTATCGTTCCTTAGGTCAGGCCGATGACTGTAGGTCTCCACGGACCCTTCGAGGATGGACGTCGACGGCCGCAGGCTCATCGTCAAGCCGGCGAACGGAGGAGGCCGGCCACGAAAAGGGGGGGGGGCGCGGCGTGCCCCACGGCCCACGGCACCTTTGCTTCGGTGTGTGGCCCCTCGGAGTGTGTCGGTGCCGACCCCCACGGGAGCTTCGATGCGTGACGCTCGACGTCGGCGTGGCCCCTCGGAGTGTCGGTGCCGACCCGCACGGGAGCATCGATGCGTGACGCTCGACTTCGGTGTGGCCCCTCGGTGTGTCGTACCGACCCCCACCAGAGCATCGATGCGGGACGTTCGACTTCGGTGTGGCCCCTCTGAGTGCCGGTGCCGACCCCCACGGGATCATCGATGCGTGACGTTTGATACTTCTGACGTTGGCCACACATGAAGCGCGAGCTTGTTGCGTAAAATAGTTAACGCCTGGCTGGCGCTGACGTTCGACGTCTTGGTCGGACCCTGCCAGTACGCATGCTGACGCCCCCGCGCCCGCGATACGCGTTCGGTGTGGCCCTTCGGAGTGTCGGTGCCGACCCTCACGGGAGCATCTCGATGCGTGACGTTCGACACCTGGTTCGGACGCTCCCAGTATGCATGCTAACGCCCAGATTATCGGCCGAAATCATATCGGGCGAACGGAGGCGTCCGTATCGAAAGTGCGAGGCGTGTCGGATGGCCCGCGGTACTTGTTCTGTGTGGCCCGTCGGAGTGTCGGTGCCGACCCCCACGGGAGCATCGATGCGTGACGTTCGACACCTGGGTCGGACGCTCCCATTACGCATGTTGACGCCCCCGCGCCCGCGATACTCGTTCGGCGTGGCCCCTCGGAGTGTCGGTGCCGACCCCCATGGGAGCATCGATGCGTGACGTTCGACACCTGGGTCGGACGCTCCCAGTACGCATGCTGACGCCCCCGCGCCACTATCCCTGTTAGCAGCGGTATCGCGGGTCCTCTGGTTTCGTTCTGTCCGCCGCTTCGTCGCGGAGCCTCGCAGGTGGCAAGGATGCGGGCAAGGGCTCCGGCGGCAAAGAGCCCAAAGGCTTCGGCGGCAAGGAGCCCAAAGGTTTCGGCGGCAAGGAGCCCAGAGGTTTCGACGCTGGTGGAGCGCGGCCTTCGCGCGACAGAGGAGGAGGGGAGGAACGACAGCAGCGGCCGCAGCCTCGTGGGCCTCGGACCCAGTGGCCTGAGAAATGTTGTACCTCTCTCGGGTCTTCATATGGAGCATATGTGGGATTTCAAAAAATGGCCTCGCCTTCGAGGATCGAAGGACTTGCCATCTCTTCCGCGGCGGAAGGCGGTGGAAGGTCGGCGGAAGGCGGCGGAAGTAAAACGAGGCCGGCTCCGCCAGCGGAAGACGGCGGAAGCAAAAGTAGACCTCCCAAGAGATGACATCATTTGTAGGTTCAGGGTTTCCGGAATCGGCCATACGTCTGCGTCGATCGTTGCAAACAAAATTTCGCTCGCGTGCCTGACCCAGCGTGTCTTAGGCGTCTTCCAGCAGGCTGGCCAAGTTTCTCACCCTCTGCGCACGCACGAGGCGTCAGAGGGCTGTCCCGGCGTTTGCCAGGACTTCGCCTGAATCCTGGGTCAGGCTTCACAGGCAAATCTTTGTAACGGGTTTAGATCATAGAGGCCCTACTCAACGGTCAAAGCCTTATGGTCAACCAGCGCCACTGATTGCAGCCGCCATCATCAATTTCAACCCAAAGCCGTCGAAACTACAACCTCCAATCACCTATCCCCATTGCCGTGCACCTGGACAGTCATCGATCCCATCGCGAGCGCCCTGCTGACATGCAAAATTCGCCGACAACCACCAACCATCAGCCATTACCCACCTCCATTGGATCTTGCGTTGAGTAGCAAGCCGCACTAAACCGTGGCAAAGGAAACCAATTGCAGACAGGATGGAATTCATCTGAACACATGCGGATTGTAAAGTGTGCAGTAGGCACATCAGATGAGAAATAGGCTTTTCAGCAGGTGCCCCATGGCAATGTCTTACCTCGCCATGGTCCAAGGGACCCACAGAAGCTCTGGGACACCTCAGGGCTGTCAAAGATCGACGAAGACTGTGCCGCAAGACAGCCCAGAGTAAGATTTCTGATCGTAGGTGTCTCTACGCTTCGCGAGCCCGCACCAGCGCATCGCATGACCAGTGTCGCCCCCTTTCGGTTGGACTCTTGCAGTGTTCTTCAGGGCTCAGTTGGCGCGTGTCGGGGACCTGTTCTGCCTCCTCTCTTGTTGCTCCTTTGCTATGTGGCTCCGCGCCGTCTTGAAAGCCCTTTGGAGGTGTCCTGGGCCACGTTTCGGGGTCGGCGTCTTGGATGCCCAAATCGGCGATGCTCTGATTTGGTGACCTCTAGGCCTATCCTGACCTGGGGGCCTGTAGGAGTTCCCCGTGGATGTTGGGGCCGTTCAGCATGATGAAGATCCCGGGGTGGCCCGCCCTCTTTGAAAACGACGGCTGAGAGGCTGGCGGGCGACTTCTAGGGGCAGGGAGAGGTCGCTTCGAGGATGGGCAAATCAGGCTGTGGTGGGGAATGTGGGCCGGGTGTCTTTCAAACGGTGTTGGCTCTGAGCGGCTCGTACTTTAACTGGAAGTGCTCTGATACGCCCGACTGGCTTTAAAGCCCATGCGTGCTGAGATTCCCGCCAGTCTGCCTTTAGCCCCGACTATGGTGGGGCCGTTGATTAAGGAATGTGCCCAGGACGCTTCAGACCCAAGAGGGTTCCCTGTCTGATGAGAGCGGCGTTGATAACCATGGCCAACCCACGATTGCAGTTCCACTGGCTTCCAGGCCTCGGATTCCTTATCCAACGCTTCCTCCGTGCGGCATGCCCGAGCGCGGGTGGAGGAGCTCGTGGAGCGGCTGGCCCTCGCCGAGAGGACGCTGGAGGCCTTCGCGGGCGATGCTGAGCTGGCCGACAGGCTCGCCGCGGTGGTGCCTGCGCTGGACGCGCTGGTCAACGGCGAGCAGCCCTCCTGGCTGGCGCGGCTCAGGAGGAACGTCGCGCTGCACGCCAAGGCGGGCGCCATCAAGGGGCGCATCGCAGGGGCGGCGGCGAACGAGCTCAGGAAGGCGCAGAAGCAGGAGCGCCTCGGGAAGCCCCCCTTCCTCAACCCCTCGGCGACGGAGGAGGTGCACGAGGACAAGGCGGGGGCCGCGCAGAAGCAGGGGCATGCGGCTCAGCAGGTGCAGAGGATGCTGCACGAGAGAGAGCTGTCCCAGGCAGCGCCCGAGGACGTCCTGGGCGCGAACTGGCTGGCGCCAGGCTGCTGGCAGCCAGGCGACCCCGAGCTGGAGGCGCGGGCCTTCGGAGAGGGATTCGCATGTGGCTGGCGGCTGGCGGCGCGGCGCGCGGAGGCCTCGGAGGGCCCCCCTGCGGCTGAGGCCACGCAGGTGGTGACCATCTGGACTTGCTGTCTGGAGGCGGGGACGCGGCCCGAGATGCACGGCATCGGGATCGAGCTGCGGCGCCCCCCCGAGGACAACCAGGCCCCGCCCGAGCCCGCGGCGGCGAGCGACCACTCGATAGTGTACGGCGTCCGCCTGGGCCCCACGCTGCGGCAGCAGGGCATCGACGGCGATGGCGAAGTGCTGCCGCTCGCGGCCGAAGGCGGGAGCGGCGGGCCGCAGCTCGAGGGCCCCCAGGGCGCTGCGGCCGCCCGCGCCCGCGACCTCGCCGAGCTCTACGCCGCCTTCGAGGAGGAGATCGGGCGCTGAGCGGTGGCGGGGCCCTTGAATGCCTGCATGAAACCGCCGTGCTCGCGCGGCGCCTACACAGACAAAAAAAATGCCTTCGCCATAGCCGGTGTTCTCAGCAGGCGGGGATTCCCAATGGGTCGCCATTTGGCATGTTGAGATGCGCGATGGTTCGCCACTAACCCCGACTGACTTGGGTGCCCTGGCTTGCTGAGATTTACACCAGCGTGCCACCAGACCCGGCTGGCTCCTGGGCGCCTTCGCGTGTTGAGGTAGATTTCTCCATCAGTTGGTCGCCATCCCCGCTACGCACAATTATTTCAAAGATGCGATTGCGTTGAGAAGTCTTTAGTTTCGCTGTCTTCGGCCCACGTTTTGGTATCGCGTGTCTAATAAGTCGTCCAGCTAGGCAAATGATGCCGGAGAAACGCCCCAATCATAATCTTTTTTGGGCTGTAGGGCTATATGAGATATAGGGCTATTGGGCTATAGGGTAATATAGCTACAGGGCTATAGGGTATAGGGTTATAGGGCTATAGAGCTATAGGGCTATACGGCTATAGGGCTATAGGGCTATTGAGCTGTAGGGTTATAGGGCTATAGAGCTATAGAGCTATAGAGCTGTAGGGCTATAGGGCTATAGGGCTATTGGGCTATTGGGCTATAGGGCTATAGGGCTATAGGGCACCCCCGGGCACCCGGGCACCCCCGGGCACGCCCGGGCACCCGGGCACCCGGGCACCCAGGCACCTCCGGGCACCCGGGCGTGCAGCGAAAATCGGCGGCAAACTTAACCTAACCATGTGAATCCGCTAGGACCCCTACACCAGCTTGCCACCAGACCCGGCTGGCTCCTGGGCGCGTTCGCGAGTTGAGGTAAATTTCTCCGTTAGTTGGTCACCATCCCCGCTACGCACAATTATTTCAACGATACGATTGCGTTGAGAAGTCTTTAGTGTTGCTGTCTTCGGCCCACGTTTTGGTATCGCGTGTCTAAGAAGTCGTCCAGCTAGGCAAACAACACTCCCAGTGATATGGTCCGTGACGAATGATGCCAACGCGAAACTAGAACAGCAGGACGCAGCAACAACGTAGCAGAAACGTACAGCGATGCTGGCGAACCCTAAGCACGAAGTGCGGAACTAACAGGGACGACGACGTCATTCGATTTTGCACGGCAGGACAGGGTATGGAAAAGTAAGGCAGGATTAGTCACGCAATACCACACAAGGTACATGAAAAACACACAAAGCGTCACACCACATCAGTGTTGTGAGTCCAGATACAGCGCGCTAAAGAAACATGAAACGAAACAACACATTACCAACACGGAAGCAACGCAGCTTATTGCAAATGATATCAAGGCAAGCGCAAGGGCAACATCGATGACAGGCCAATCGATACAGACATAACCCTTTTTTCTATGATCGAGCTTCAGCGCCCACGATAAGCGAACACGGCACATGCAACCATGAACTATTCAACCCGCCTTTGAGCAGGGAGTAGCGAACAGTAACGCTACCAAGCCCCGCGTAGCGAATCGCAATCATGCATTAGTGACAACGGGTCAAAAGTAGCACAGTGTCGAGCCAGGCCCAGTGCAACCTAAAAGCAGGACCCATGCCGCATGAAGCAGCAGGAGGGGTGGAAACCACAAAACAGCATTGAGAGTAACTAAGCCGCTTCAGAGCAGCACTACGTCGAGCAGTCGCGAAGCGCCCTGGCTTGCCTATAGGCTTACCAAAGAATGCTCTAAGAACCTTTTGTGGTCTTCACGAAATGTCCTTAGAACATATCTGGCTGTGACTGCCTTGTTTGAACGCATTGGTTTTATATGTTCTAAGAATAGTGTACTTGTTATTGGAACATGCTTGGGTTCTCAGAACAAGTCGTGGTAGGCCTATAGGAATGCCGGGACGGTCGGTCCTTGCTCAGCTGAGACAGCGAAACGCAGCGAAACGCACCGATGCGAATTCGGAGTAGCGCACAGTGCAACACCGCAAAGCAACGAATGCTCCTGTCCAGCGTTGCATTCCTACTGCGTCGCGTCGTGTCGTGTCGCTTGCCTGCCTTGCGAGGACGTGTTTGTTGCGCTTGCCCCGCTTTGAATTCAAAAGGCAACGCAAGGCGAGCGCCACGCACATCTACTCAAGGCATGATCATACATCCATCCCAGGACATGCAGAGCGAACCACGACCAAGCAGCCGACATGGCAGCGCAAGCAGTGGCATCAGAAGCGCAACATGGCCATGCATTGCAGCACTCAGGTTTGGCCTGCAGTTCCCTTGGCCTGCAGCGTCCTTGCAGCACTGGCGTTGGGGGCGCATCTCATTCGGCCTGCAGTCTCCTCGTCTCCCCTCTCCATGCCACTGCGCGCTGCTTGCCGTGGTCTCCCTCCTCCCTGCTCTGCTGCCTCGTCTCTCGCCCGCGGTCCCTCTCCTCCCCCGGGTTGCTCTCGGCTCCTCCTTTCTGCTCTCTTACCGCCTGTTCCCTCTCCCCGCTGTTGCTGCTGCTGTCCACGCGTGGCGCCCCGTGTTTGTTCCACACGGCCTTCGGTATTCACTGCGACGCCTGGCGTTTATGCTTCGTTGCGCAGCTGGGGGGGGGAACAGTGCAGCACTAGACAGGAAGTACAGACGGTGAGTTTGGGACACCTTGAACCCTTGGAACCGATCTGACAGCCTGGAAGGGGGGAGGATGGGGCGAGGACAAATTCTGGTGGGGATAGTTTTGGGACCATGGCCGACCAAACAGCCATATTACAGCAGCACAGGGAGAAAGCACGTAGAAGAGCCCACACAAGAGGGCGGGAGAAGGAGAGGGTGAAGAAATTTGGGATGAGGGACGGGTGAGGGATTGGAGGGGGATTGTTCGAATTATTTGGTCACTTGGACCGTGCAAGAAAGTGAGAGCGAGCGGTCTCACCAGCGTTTGCAATGGTTGGCCCGAACAGCTCGCGAGCTCCCTTCTTGGACAATTGAGCCAAGTCTGGCTGCCCATTATCAAACCCAACCTTTGCTTCAGATGACAGCTCATACATCGGAGCCCCTATCAAAACAAACAATGATAACGAGTATTCCAGACATGTCCACACAACCAGCCGCCAGAGCACGCAATTCCAATGTGCGTGCTGGAGAAGGCTCTGGCTGCGGAGCTGGGGCTGTTGGACAGACATGTTCCATGATAGGTTACAATGCCGCGGCGGCCTGGCCGAAGCTTGATCTTTGATGTCAAGCTGCCACTTCGCGCGCTTCGCATACACCTTGGGCGATGCTTAAGAAAACGTAAGGTTTCGGCCAGAGTCTCGCCTTTTCTTACTGTTTCGATGTAAAGCCTAAACTTTGAATGGGATTTTTGGGTTTTTTATTCAAATCCTGAGACTATGAATTTCTTAACCCATGATTTCTTAAGCATTTCGCAGGGTGTATTCTGACTGCAGGCGAGTCTCGATCTTGGCAGCGCGCGCCCGGGCCTGGCTGGAGCGCCAGAAGGGGGGCCCACGGGCGGCGACTCCGCGGCTCGAGGGCGATGGCGTCACGCCGACGAGCCCCCCCACCTCCTCTCCTCCTCCTCCTCCTCCTCCTCCTCCTCCTCCTCCTCCTCCTCCTCCTCCTCCTCCTCCTCCCCCTCCCTCCTCCTCCTCCCCCTCCTCCTCCCCCCCCCCTCCATGTCCCGCACTCGTTGCGGAGATCTGGACATTGCTGCGCCTTCGTCAGGCCGATCTGGGGCACCAGTCTTGCCTGCAGAGGTGGGCCTCCAGTGTCCGAGCAGGCACATCCCAACCAATCCTTTGGGACAACCCGGCTTTGGCCAAGGCTGGGCAGCTCCCGAGGAGGAGGAGGAGGAGGAGGAGGAGGAGGAGGAGGAGGCCGAGGCCTTCTAACCCTTTCCTGGGGGATCGGGCCGCTCAAGGAAAGCACCGTCCATTCCCGCGGAGGTCACTCGCGGCCCACCCCATTGCCAAGCCAATCTCCCCGCCACCTGTTGCAGAGAACCAGGCACCTCGGGGACTCTTCATGCATGTGTATTTTGGGGCTTCGGCAGGCGATGGAGTCCCTCTGCGGAAACGAAGCCGCCTGGGTCGTCCCAAGTATCTTCGTCAGCATCGCGAGGCCCGCGAGTGCCCCGACGGCGCACCACGGTTCATGTATTCAATTGCCATTTGCCGTGCGCCAGAAGTTGGCACGGTGATGGAAATGGAGAGGGGTCCTCGCACATTGGCGCGAGGATCCTTATTGGGCTGACAGGCCGAAGCGCTGACATACGGCGCGGATCAGCGGTGTCCTCGCGGAGCCCACGTCCCCCGAGGCAAACATCTTGAGCCAAAATAGCTACGGAGGAGGAGGAGGAGCAAGAGGAGGAGGAGGAGAGGAGGAGGAGGAGGAGGAGGAGGAGGAGGAGGAGGAGGAGGAGGAGGTAGGGGAACCAGATGAGAGGAGGAGGAGGAAGAGGAGGAGGAGGAGGAGGAGGAGGAGGAGGCGGAGAAGGAATAGTAATAATACAAATAGTAATAATAATAATACTAAGAAGAAGAAGAAGAAGAAGAAGAAGAAAAGAAGAATAGGAGGAGGAGGAGGCGGAGGGGAACGAGAGGAGAGGAGGCGAGGGGTGTTTGAAGTCGCGAGGTCAGAACTCGTTCCTTCCGTCGCACGGCTCTGGGAGCTCCGAGGACCGCCCAGCAGCCAACGGCCCAGCAGGGCTCGTCTTCGGATTCGCTTCGGACTCCGCTGCTCATGGAGGCCCCCTCCTCCTCCTCCTCCTCTCTCCTCCTCCTCCCTCCTCTCCCCCTCCTCCTCCTCCTCTCCTCCTATCCTCCTCCTCCTACTCCTCCTCCTCCTTCCTCTCTCCTCCCTCCTCTTCCTTCTCTCTCCCCTCCTCCTCCTCTCTCCTCCCTCCTCTTCCTCCTCCTCCTCCCCCCTAGCCTGCCGAGTTCCGCCCAGTCGACCCCTTCCGGCTCGGCTACCACTCTGCCGATCCGACTCGTCTCGATCGCCGATCGGATCTACCGATGCGATTGTGGGCTCACTTGTGAGGGCTCTCCTTGAAGCCCTGCTGCCACACGCGCCCCCCCCGGTGTGTCCCGAGAGAGAGAGAGAGAGAGAGAAAAAAAAAAAAAGAGAGAGAGAGAGAGAGAAAAAGAGAGAGAGAGAGAGAGAAAAGGGCCATCCTCCTCCCCTGCCACGGCCTCCGCTTCTCCTTCTCTCCCCCTCCTCCACAGACGTATGTTTTACAGAAACAGGAGGAGGAGGAGGAGGACGAGGAGGAGGAGGAGGAGGAGGAGCGGAGGGCATTCACAGGGCGAGATGCATCGCCATGGAGCGACCGGGGCGGCCAGCCTGGGCTCCATCACCCCTGGCAGTGGGCGCGGGGCGGCAGCACGGCCACACCCAGGGGCCGAAGCAGGGGCCGCAGCACGCGAAGTGCAGGAGGTACGGGTGCATCCTCCCCAGACACGCCGCACTCCAAATTCGGGGAGACGTAAGACTCGAGTAAGCCGGAACTCGGGATCGCCGACGCTTTTTTGACGAGCGCGTCCTGGATTCTGACGGTCCTTATTTCGTGGGCTGTTTGCAGCGGGAGCTCGCGTCAAATGTTAGGTTGGGTCTCGTCATTTTTAGGATGGCCCCGTCATGACGAACGGACAACACGCACCCATACCCATAGGGGGGTCGTTGGGAGGAGGACTGGCTATGGGTATGGGTGCGGGTTGTCGGACCCTGGAGAACGCTCCCGTTCGAGCGGGGACCCCAATCCGACAACACGCACCCATAGCCCTCTCCGATCCCCCTATAGGTATGGGTGTGTGTTGCTGGTTCGTCACGTCGGGCCAACCCGAGTTCCCCGTACCCGAGCCTTACGCCTCCCCGACAACAAATGTTTCGCCAAGAGCCGAACGGCTTCTGCCGTCCCTCGATCTCCGCGCCGGAGCGGCCACGGCCTGCCCCCAATCTCCCGGGAGGTCTTGGCAGCTGCCTGGATCTGCCCAGATGCGTCTCGGCTTGCCTGCCCCTGCCTTGCTTTACCTGGCCTTTTCCCCACAGGCTCTCGGCCTCGCTCTGAGGCTCCGCCGCCTCATCCCTCCTCTTCTCTGCCTAACTCAAGTTTCGCGCGGCCCGCTTAGCTTCGACCAGAAGAGGTGCGCTCTCGACCCGCGGATCAACAAATTGTCTGCCTGGATCTGCCCGGATGTGTCTCGGTTTGCCTGCCCTGGCATCGCTCGGACGTGTGCATCTTTTTCTCGGCGAGGACCCTGGAGGAGCATCCCGGACCAGCGAGCAGCAAAACGAAAGCGCACGAAACCGAAAACTGCACGGGGAATGGACCTCCGAGCGACGGCAGGCTGCACCTGCCTTGCTTCACCTGGCTTGTTCCCCACAGCGTCGACTGGCGAAGCGTTCCCCGAGCCCTCAAGGGCTGCTGCTTGAGGCGTTGGGCCCCGGAGGCCCCAGAGCCGGTCCTCGGCGCGAGCCGCGCTGTGGGCGGCCACGTGGCCCCCCGCTGACAGGGCCTCGGGGAGCGGAAAGGAGGAGGACGAGGGAGGAGGAGGAGGAGGAGGAGGAGGAGGAGGAGGAGGGAGGAGGACGAGAGGAGGAGGAGGAGGAGGAGGAGGAGGAGGAGGAGGAGGAGGAGGAGGAGGAGGAGGAGGAGGAGGAGGAGGAGGAGGAGGGAGGAGGAGGAGGAGGAAGAGGAGGAGGAGGAGGAGGAGGAGGAGCAGCTTGTTTTCGCAAGGGGCGTCCCTGTGCATGAACTTCGGCTTCGGCACCGCCTGTATCCGAGGCTACGCCTCCTCTCGGCCTCGCTCTGAGGCTCCGCCGCTTCCTCCCTCCTCTTCTCTGCCTAACTCAAGCTTCGCGCGGCCCGCTTAGCTTCGACCGGAAGAGGTGCGCTCTCGACCCGCGGATCAAAAAATTGTTTTCGCAAGGGGCTCAATGTTCCTGATGCGGTCTTTCTGCTGCTGGTTTTCGAGCACGCCTCGTCTACGCAGGCGCTTTGGCGGGGCCAAGAAGGGGTTCCGTTATTTGCGGTCGGGCCGAAGTATGAAATCGAGGTCGGTTCGGGGAGGGTGCCCTCATGTTCTTTGTGCTTGCTGGATGTTCTTGTACGTTCTGGGCACCTGGGCAGGGTACCCTTGAATGCTCTGTGTGTTTTGGTCGGCGGAGGGTCTCGTGTTCTTGCGGGGTGCTCTTCTGTCCTAGGTCCGGCCGTACGTAGCGTTTCTTATTGCAACAGCCCGGCTGTTGCCCAAAAGCGGCCATTGCTCCATGTTTTCTGGAGCCTCGGATCTCTTTGTGCCTCCTTCCTTCCCTCCCTTCCTCGTCCCCCTCATCCCGCCCCCTCCCTCCTTCCATCCCTCCCTCGTCCCCCTTCCCCTCCCTCCCTGCCTCCCTCCCGCCCTCCCCGGGCTGGGGCCACCCCGGGCCAAAAACACCTGCAGCAACAAACGAACAGGATCCTGCAACGCCGGTTTTCGGCTGAGCCGGGTTCGGGAGCCGCCCACGGCCCTGGAGGTGGCTGTGCACGCTGGCCGCGCCGGGTCTGGGAAGCCCTCCCTCCCGGAACAAGTGCAGCGCAGTCTTTCTAGATTGGCTGAGCCGGGTTTGCGCTGAGCGTGGTCAGTCCACGCCCGGCCTGGGCCCAGACGTATGATGTTCCAACCTATTTTAGCCTTGATCACCAGAATGAATTTCGAGCACTAGGAAAACACCAAAACTTGAGGGTTTTCACGTGTCCGGCCCTGGGAGACACTCTTTCGACACTCTTTCGACACTTTCCTGGGTGCTCGAAATTACTTCTGGGATGTGGTCCTTAAGTGCGATGGGAGCAACATAAGCCCAGACCCGGGCGGATGTCGGCTCGGGGCTTGGCCAGCAGCCCACGCCTGCCCTGGCTCGGACGCAAGCTGGGCCGGCGGATCTAGTGGCCAGGGACACTTTTTCCTTGGTCCGTCTCGCGCCTCCGTCTCTCTTGTCAAGCAGTGGCGGAGCGTCCTGTCTCGCCTATAGCCCTGCCAAGCAATGCTCTAAGAACCTCTCGTGGTTTCCACGAAATGTTCTTAGAACATTTCTGGCGGGTATTGTTTTGTTTTGCCACATCGGGTTCATGTTCTAAGAACATGGTTTTTGTTCTTAGAACATTAGGAGCATTTCGTGGTAGGACTGTAGGAATGCCGGGACGGTCGGTCCCCGCTCAATCCGCTCCCGTCCTCCCTCCTCCCTCCTCCTTCATCCCTCCACCCTCGCCCTCCTCCCTCCCTCCCTCCCAGGTCGTGCTGGGCTGGGCTGGAATGGTCTGGGTTGGGCTGGGCTGGGTTGGGCGTTCCCTCCCCCCTTCCTCTCTTCCTCCCTCCCAGTCCTTGCTAGAGGTCGCCGTGGAGGCGCGACGCTAACGGGGCGTCCTGTGGCGCGCAGTCGGCTGACTTATGTGCAGTGCTGCGGTGGGGTCGGGAGCGATGGATTGAGCTGGGGTGGGCTCTTCCCCTCCTCCCTCCTCCCTCCCTCCCTGCCAGTCCTGCAGGATCGGGTTGGGCTGGGTTGGTGAGGCCTGGGATTCTGCTCCCCTTTCTCCCTCCTCCTTTCCGACTCTTCTCCCTTTGCACGGCACGGCGTCCATTCCTGCATCGGCTCCTCATGCGACCCGGGGTGCCTCCTGCCTTTGGGGAACGCGGTCGAGAGGGCGCTTCGGAGACGTATCGTTCGGGCCTCTCTGCCGCCCCTGCTTCCTCCCTCCCTCCCTTCTGGTCCTTGCTGGGGTGGGATGGGCTGGGGTGGGTCCGTGCCGTCGCCTTCGGCGTCTGCGGCGACGTCGTCTTTGCTGTTGCCGCTGTGCTGTCTTCGTCGCTGTTGCTGTGGCTGTCCCTGCCGCCGCCGCCGTGGTCGTCGGCGTTGGCGCTGCCGCCGCTCCCGCTGTCGTCGTCGTTGTCGTCGTCGTCGTCGGCGTCTTCTTCGTCGCTGCGGCGTCGCTGCGGCGTCGCCTTTCCCTGCCGAGCCGTGAGGGCGGTCCGCCGGGTTTCGCCCCCGAGCTCCGCCGCCGGATCGGGGGCCCCTGGTCGCCTCCTGCCCCTGGGCAGTGTTGACGGTGCCAAACGGGCCTCTGTTTGGAACCGGAAAATTCCTGGGGTGGCTGCCGGGCCCGTCGCGGTGGCCGCCGGGGGCGGCCTGGCCCTGCTGGGGCTCCCCGAGCAGTTTTCGAGGTGCCAAGCAGGCCTTGGTATATGGTATTGCGAAAACTGCCCGGGAAGCCTGGGAGGGCCGCTGGGCCCGCCTCGGCGGCCGCCGGGCGCGGCTGGCTGCCAGGGATGTCGGGGGAGTGCCTCCAGGCCCGCCGGTGTGCTCTCTGGGCCTCTTGCTTTTTCGGGGTGGGCCCTACTGGAGCGGAGGTTGGATCGCTCCTTGCCTCCCTCCCTCCCCTGAGGTCTGATAGCTCTTATTTTAAGAACGAATCTTTTCCATATAACATGATCGTTCGGATACTAGCGGGATGGTTCGGGAACTACTTGATGATCATGTTTTGACCGGAAGAGGGAGGGAGGATCCTTCCTCCCTCTTCCGGTCGGTTCCCTCTAGGACGTCGTGTGGAGTTCCTGGGTCGGCGTTGGGCCCCCCTCCCCGCACCCCGCGCCTCTTCCCCAGCGCTCGGAGCTCAGGAGGAACAAAAAAAACACAGACACAAGTCATCGCCGATTCCCCAGAAAATATGGGGAAATATGGGAAGTGGGGGGGAAGACAAAAACCCAGAAGATCTTGGAAAATATTGGGTGCGTATTTATTTGTGTGTATTTATTTGTGTGTCTCAGGGCTCCTTCCGGAGCGGGGGACGCTGTGGCGGCTGTCTCCAGAGCGTGGCAAAGGGGCTCGGGCGCCGACCTGGGCCTCGGCGCGGACCCGTTGGAGCCGGTCGTGGCTGGGGTGGGGATGGCTTTTGGGATGGGCCGGCTGCGCGTGCCCCCCCCCCCCTCAGGGAGCCGTAAGACTCGAGTAAGCCGGAGCTCGGGTTTGCCGACTTTTTTTGACGAGCGTTTTCTGGATTTTGACGGTCCTTATTTCGTGGGGTGTCTGCAGCGGGAGCCCGCGTCAAGTTTCAGTTTGGGTCTCGTCATTTTTATGATGGCCCCCGTCAGGCAACCCGAGTCCCCCGTACCCGTGTCTTACGTCTGCCCGACCCCCTTTTGATCCTCTCTCCCTCCATCAGGCTAGCTTCGTACCTACGTCGTGCGTTGGCGTCGGATGGAGTCGAGACCAGGCGAGGATCCCTGCCGGAGGGCCGCTGATGCCCCCTCCCCAGGAATACTCAAATCCAGCGTTTGCATTCCGGTTTTGGGCGTGGCACCTCCCCAGAGGGAGCCTGGGAAATTGAGGGAGGTTTGGGCACGGTGGCACGCAAGTCCTCGTACCCTCCTACTCTCTCCCAGGGCTGCTTCCCGAGAGTGGTCTCATCCATCCCTGGGCTGACGTTGTGGGGTTGCTGTCGGTCGCCGGTTGGACCCGCAGCTCTCACTAAAGGGGGCTGAGCCAGCAGTCCCAATATGTCACCTCACTGGGAGGTCACCAACCAACCAACCAACCTCGTCCCTCCCTCCCTCCCTCGCCCCTCCCCTCCCCTATACTTCCCTCTCTCCCTCGTCGTCCTCCCACCTTCCCTCCCTCGGCCCCCCTCCCCCCTCCCCCCAAGAGGATGGAGATCGACGACCTGCTGGAGGAGGCCCTGGCAGAGGAGGACGGGCCCCTGGTGCCCGAGGACTTCGACATGGCCTCCAGGCCTTAAGTCGGGCATGTCCCTCTACAGGAGGATAATTTCAAACAGTTTTACAACAACATGTGGGAACGATGTTTCTACAAGTTTTGATTATGTTGGAATAGTTCTGGACTATTTTCTAATCTTTCCTCCAAAAGCCCCCTGGGGGCGATTCGTTTTAACCATGTTTGACAGCTTGTGGATAGTTGTGGCTATGTTGCACGTTTCGTCCGGAATCCGCCTGAAGGAGGACATGCCCGTCCTAACTCCAGGCGCTTCCTCACGGCGCTGATGAACGCGGACCGGGAAAACGGCACGAGGCGGCATCGGAATGGTTTTTGTTCCGTTGATCTTCCCTTCTGCCCGCCACTGTCCTCCTCCTCCACCCTCTCCTCACGCTTCCTATCCTCCCTCCCCCCCGTCCTCCCTCTCTCTCTCCTCCTCTCTTCCCTTCTCGCCTCTCCCTCCTTTTCCTCCTTCGCCTTTCCCTCCTCATCCTCCTGTCCCCCTGCGCCTCCTTCCTCCTGCTGCTGCTGCTCGTCCTTCTTCTCACTTCCTTCCTGCATTCTCATCGGTACAGCGCATTGAAGAGCGTCGGGCCAGCGTTTCGTTTTTAGGCGACGAGGGTCCTTGGGCCTGGAATGGGAGCGATTCCGGCTTGATGGAAGAACCCTAAGGGTGCGCCGCCATTGTTCGCATTAGCAATTCGACGGCCCAACGGGCCAGAGGCGTGCTAAGACCTCCCGTCGCTGCTGTACAGTCTTCGCGCGCGCGGGGCGGCCCCTGGGGGTCCCCGGACGAAAAGTACCCCGGCGAATCCCTTGCCAGAGATTGCTTTTCTCCTGGCCGCTGCCCTCGACGCCCTCCGGAGAGCCCCAAGAGGAGCCAAGAAGTTTCCAAAACGCCCCCCAAGATAGGGCTTGAGGGCTCCGAGATGCCACAAGATCGCTCCAAGACGCCCACCATGGCTTCCAGACGCCCCAGAAGGCTTCCCAAAGCACTCCCAAGAGGGCCCCAAGAGGCACAATTCATTGATTTCCTTTGGTTTTGGACACATTTGGGGGTTTCTCCTTTTTCGGCTTCCCGACGCTCCAAGATGGCCCAAGAGGCTCCCAAGATCGCCCCAAGAGGGTCCAAGAGGACCCCAAGACAGCCCCAAGACGGCCCAAGATGGCCCCAAGACAGCCCAAGAGGCGCCCAAGACAGCCCAAGAGAGCCCCAAAGCGGCCACAAGAGGGGCCCAAGAAGGTGACCAGGAACCGAAAAGTCAAGCCTTCAGTCCCAAGAGGCCCCCAGGAGGCCCCCAAAGGCCCCCAAGAGGCTCCGAGGGCCCCCAAGAAGCACCTCAAGAAGCCCCAAGAGGCCCTCAATAGGCCCAAAGAGACCCCAACACGGCCCCCAAGAGGCTTCAAAACTGCCTCCCACAGGCCCCTGAGAGGCCAACCGCGAGAGCCCAACCAATATCCGTGAGGCCTCTGACCCGCCACCCACCGCCTCCGAAAAATGGCAGCCGCCCAACCGCACCGCATTGACAATAACGCCCCGACAGACCGCAGCGGCGAGGCAAAATGGGCCGGCGGAAGGAGCGAAGCGATATGATGTGTATATGTTTATGTATGTACATACATACATACATGCATACATACATACATACATACATGCATACATGCATACATGCATACATGCATACATGCATACAAACAAACATACATACATACATACATACATACATACACACATACATACATACATACATACATACATACATACATACATACATACACACATATATACATACATAAATGCATGCATACAGACATGCATGCATACATACATACATACATACATACATCCATCCATACATACATACATACATGCATACATACATACATACATACATACATACATGCATACATACATACATACATGCATACATGCATACATGCATACATACA
>CAUYUJ010007525.1:17954-46123 GCA_963575745.1 Prorocentrum cordatum | reverse complement strand
CCTCCTCCTCCCCCTCCTCCTCTTCTCCTGACCCTCCTCCTCCCCCCCCCTTTCCCGTCTGCCGCCATTGATCGGGTGCTGCTAGAAGTGCCCCCTGGCCCAGGGTGCCCCCGAGATTTCCAGGGAGGCCCCCACGGCCTCGAGAGAGCCCCTCGTGAGGCCCAAGGGGGCCCCATGGGGCTCCAAGAGGGAGCGAGAGGCTCGGGGCAGTCTGGCCAGGGGCACCCTTACGACCCCCCCTTCACGTGGACGGCCCACCTGACGTCACCTGGACCTCGGTGGCACCGGGCCTGGCCCGCGCGAAGCAGGCGTGACACCTGCACTCCTGCGACACGCTGGCCTCGGAATGATGCTCCGGCATGCGCGTGGGCCACACCTCTGATAGGAAGGTTGCTGTCGTTTAGGCGCCGGCGACATCCTTCATTGAGCATGTCGTTCTCGCCTTTGCGTGGGCCACATACCTGACTGACAATGAGGCCGTCGCCTAGGCGCTGGTGACATCCTTCATTGAGCATGTCGTTCTTGCCTTGGGGCCAGCCACATCTCTGATGAAAAGTGTTGCTCTGGCCTTGGCGCCAGCTGCAATCTTCATTGAGCATGTCGTTCTCGCCTCGGCGCCGGCCACATTTTCGATGAAAAGTGTTGCTGTGGCCTTGGCGCCGGCGACATCCTTCATTGAGTTCGTCATTCTCGCCCTGGCGCTGGCCACACCTCTGATTGAGGATGTTGTTGTCGCCTTGGCGCCGGCCGCGCGCATGATAGCGATTATTGTTCTTGCCTAGGGTGAGGGGGGAAGGCTTCTCAGAAGCACCCCTGTTTCTTAGAAGGCGCGGGCCCTGTCTCTAGATGCACGGCCCGCGCCTTCTAAGAAGCAGCCTCCTCCTGAGAAGCCTCCCCCCTCCCGCTGCCCCCTTGAGGGCGCCGCCACTCCCGGCACCGGCTGCCCGCTGCCTCCTTGTGCGCTGCCCCCTTGCGCGCTGCCCCCTTGTGTTATGTCGGGCCTGTCCCCCTACAGGGGGGATATTCGACGAAAAATTTAAAAAAAAACCCAAATACCCCCAAATGATCCCCAAATACTAAAAAATAGTCCCCAGACCATCTTTGGACTACTTTTTGATTATTTTTTGGGTATTTTTCACTTTTCGTCGAACATCCCCCTCGTAGGGGGACAGGCCCGACTTGACGACAGGCGTCGGCCGTCCGTGCCCCGTGCGCCCTCCTCCTCCCCGGAGGAAGGAGAAGATCAGGAGGGGAAGAAACACATAGACACAATTAATCGTCGACTCCCCAGAAAATATGGAAAAATATGGGCAGTGTATGGGAAGACAAAAACCCAGAAAATATGGGAAAATATGGGGAATCTTTTTATTTGTGTGTATTTATTTGTGTGTCCTTGGGCCTCTTGAGAAGAGGGGGGGCCCTCTCTCCGCGGCGACGCCCCCCTGGCGAGTGTCGACGTCGCCGCGCGGCCCGCCGCCGCGCGGCCGCGGGGCCCCTTCGGCCGGAGTGCGGCTCGAGGCGGCCCCCAGGAAGGCTTTCCCCGTCCCCGTCAAAAAAACAAGGTGCGAAAGTTGAGGGGCACACTTTTGATTGAGAAAGACAGCATGCACCGGTGACGGGGGATCACCAATCATTGTTCTTCAGGAATCAGAACTCAACAACTAGGGGAACAAAAAGTGACGCAAACATAAAAACTCGGAGGTCCGCGCGGAGTTCTCGGATCGGCGCTGGACCCCCTTCCCTGGCGCGCGGAGCGCGCCAGGGGCGGCGCCGGAGGCGCCGCCGGGGGGCCCCAGCGCCGATCCGAGAAATCCGCGCGGACCTCCGAGTGTTTATGTTTATGTCACTTTCTGTTCCCCTACTAGAGGCACCCCTGCTTCTTAGAGGTCATCGCGCCAGCATCTCATCGCAGAGCGGATGTCGTTCGGAAAACGATGGGTTGTGCCTGGGGTGTCCTGGTTCCGGATTTCGAGTTGAATTTCGTACGGATTTGCTTCTGGCCAGGAATGAAGACCAAGAAGAATCCACGCGAAATCCTCTTTGTTTCTCGCTCGCCGTTTCGAGCAAAAATCCACGCAACAATCCACGCAGAACTCCGCTGCAGCAAGTCTGCAAGGTGGGTGCAACGAGAAATGGGGGGGAAGGCTTCTTAGAAGCACCCTTGCTTCTTGGAGGGCGCGGGCCCTGTCTGTAGATGTAAGGCTGGCGCCTTCTGAGAAGCAGCCTCCTTCTGAGAAGCCTTCTCCCCCTCCCCCTAACCGCCGTCTGCGCGCCGCCAAGAACAGGTCTGCCCGGACTCGCCTCGAAATCACCGATGCCGCTGCCCGAAGTCGCGTCGACATCGCATCGAAATCCTCCCCCCCAGGCTCCAGATCCGCGCCGTCCTTTGGGCGATGTTATAAGCACGGCGGGAATTTCTGCCCCACTTTTCGAGCTCTTTGGATGTCGAACTCCGTCTTTCTCTGCCGTCGCTCTTTCCGCATTTCTGAGGCGACAATTTTCGCCCTCTTTTTTCGCATCGTTTGGGGTGTATATCTGGCACAAGTGTAAGTCGAAAATGAGCCAATGTACGGCGGATCCGAAATCAGGGATTCCGACGTCGCTACCTAAACTAGCCTCTAATTCACCGATGTCGTTACCCGAAATCGCCACGACATCGCATCGAGATCTTCCCTCGTCGCCGCGGCCAGATTCGCCTTGAAATCCTGGTCAGACAGCACTCCGGGGGATGTACGAGGAGCAGCGGTGCCGTTTTGTTGTTGTTGTTGTTGTTGTTGTTGTTGTTGTTGTTGTTGTTGTTGTTGTTGTTGTTGTTGTTGTTGAACACTATTACTTCTTCTAATCAGAAATTTTCATCATTAGCTTTGTTGATCCACCCTTGCAAAAAACAATAGAAAATGAAAATTCTTGTTCTTAGTTGATCAAATTTCAAGAATCCCTTGCAAAAAATAAGGTAAAGTGGACATTCGCGCTCGCAAGACGAAATCCTTCCAAAACCTTAGGTTTCGTAACGATTTTAACATAAAAACATCAAAAACCCAATGGTTTTTTAAGAAAAAATTGTCAAAATGTCCTTCCGCGCGCTCTTGCGGATTCATAGGAAACACACCACTTTTTAAACATTTCTGTCAAAAGGGTCTTTGCGTGCTACTTCTTCAGGTGCTTTGAACTTCTCCAACAACGGTTGCGCGCCTGCGAGGGCCACCATCCCTTGCAAAAAATGAGACGAAGTGCACATGCGCGCGGCCGCCGCGCGCGCATGTCGAAATCCTGCCAAACACAATGCATGCGTCATCCTTGGGACTGTATAACATCAGTGTAACACATGTACTTCTGTAATCGCATCCCCACGAATTTGCCCCAAAAATGTGACCAACTATCTTGGCACTGCGTACCATCTCACGTGTACCGTGTACCACATCATATGTAACAGATGTGATCAACCTCTGTGGGTGTGTACCCCACGCCAGTGTAGTAGCCAGGGTCGTCCGCACGCCACGAAGTGAAGTGTCCCAACGTCATAGGGCGGGAAGCTGGGTGTGGGTGGTCTCGAAGAGTCGTTTGGATATTTGGTAGAGCTTGAACGGCCCCCCCACGAAGTGGGGGTATTGGCTGGTGTCGCAAGAAAACCCTGGCACTGGGGAGAACACTGAGCGTTCGGGTAAAATGATTGTTGTTGTTGTTGTTGTTGTTGTTGTTGTTGTTGTTGTTGTTGTTGTTGTTGTTGTTGTTGTTTCGTTCTCTGTTCACCCCCATCTCCTCTGCCGTTCCAGGTCGAGGTCCTGGACGTGGAGAACCAGGCGTTCCTGGAGCAGAACATCAACCTGCTGACCCGCTCGCTCGCGGACCTTGCCGACGAGCAGGTGAAGATTATGAATTTCGAGAAGATGGCGAGGGGGAGCGAGGGATGATGGGAAGGATGGAGGAGAGTTTTGGGGGGTCGGAGGAGGAGTAGGTTAAGAAAGACGTGGATGATGATGATGATGATGCTGATGCTGATGCTGATGATGATGACGATGATGATGACGATGATGGTGATGGTTATGCTGATGATGCTGCTGCTGATAATGATGATGCTGATGATGACGATGATGCTGCTGCTGCTGATGATGATGATGACAATGCTGATGCTGATGATGCTGCTGATGATGATGAGCATGATGATGACGATATGATGATGCTGCTGCTAATGATGATGCTGATGCTGATTCGCTGCTGATGACGATGGTGACGATGATGCTGATGATGATGAAGATGCTAATAATGATAATGATACTGATGCTGCTGCTGCTGATGATGATGATGATGCTGATGCTGATGGTGCTGATGACGATGATGACGATGATGATGAGGATGATGAGGATGGTGATGTTGATGATGATGACGATGACGATGATGACGATGATGGTGATGGTGATGGTGATGGTGATGATGATGCTGATGACGATGATGACGATGCTGATGACGATGACGATGATGATGCTGATGATGATGATGAGGATTCTGATGCTGTTGCTGATGACGATGATGATGATGATGCTGATGACGACGATGATGATGATGATGATGATGATGCTGATGATGACGATGATGATGATGATGCTGATGCGGATGCTGATGATGCTGCTGCTGATGATGCTGCTGCTGCTGATGATGATGATGATGATGATGATGATGATGCTGCTGATGCTGATGCTGATGCTGATGCTGATGCTGATGCTGATGCTGCTGCTGCTGCTGCTGCTGCTGATGATGATGATGATGATGATGATGATGATGATGATGATGATGATGATGATGATGATGAGGAGGAGGAGGAGGAGGAGGAGGAGGAGGAGGAGGAGGAGGAGGGGATCAGACATTTCTTCGAGGGCGTGCCCTGGGCGCAGGGGGCGATGCAGTTGCTGGGCACGGCGGCCGAGGGGCGCCAGGAGACGGCGTCCGCTCCATCGACCGCCATGGCTCGTTCGGCAGACAAGCGCGTGGGAGGCGCTTGCAATGATCTCGCCCGCCTCGCGGCTTTTGGGCACGCCCAGGTGTACTTAGAGGCCGACCAGGCTTTGTGGTCGGTGCTGCAGCGCTCCATCAGCAGGGCCCTCGAGTGTGATATGCGCGTCTGCCCATGGGAGCATGTGGAGGCGCATGCGTGGAGGCTGGAGGAGGCATGCTGCAGGGCTGTGGGCGTGCTTATTTGAGGTCCCCTGGACGTGCAGACTTGGCGGCCCGCACAGGTTGGTGTGGGGGAGGGGGAAGGCTTCGAAGGAGGCTGCTTCTGAGAAACCTTCCCCCCTCCCCCTCCCCCCCTCGGCGCCGCCGCTGCTCTCTTAATCGATAGGTCTCAGGTAGGGTCCAGAAGTCAGCAAGGAGACTTCTCAAGCCTCTCCTCATCACACTGCGCAGTAACGCCGCGTGGCAATGTCGCAGGAAAAGCCGGCCCGCGTACTCTTGGGCACTCTCCTCGACAAGGCGTCGTTGGCCAACCTCCCGCAAGAGTTCTGGCCCGCACTGGTCCTGAAGGTCCTGAAGGTCCCCCTCTGCGCGACGCCAACGAGCGCGCGCCACTGCAGTGCCTCCGGGAGGCAACAGTCGGAGGGCCCGACTTCGAGCGAGGGCCGCGGCGGCCCTTCTTGGCGACGCGCGCGGCGCACGCGCAGGCAGCAGCGCCGTGCCGTGCGCGAGGCTGCGGCGACTCGATTGGGGCCAACAGGACGACGAGCCTGCACCACGTGCTGCCGTCGAAGAAAAACGCCACAAAACATGTTTTTTTGGCGCTCCGCGCAGCTTTCTTGGGTCCGCGTTGGGCATCGCGGGCGCGTGCCAGGAAGGGGGGGTTAACGCCGATCCAGGAAATTTGCGCGGAGCGCGAAACACTTTTATTTATGGCGTTTTCTTGTATGCCGACGTGCTTCGTGGCGCAGGTGCGGGCGTGCGAGGTGGGCAGCCGACCGACGGGCACAGTGGTGGCGCGGCGCCGATGCGAGGTTGGGCCATGGCATGGCGGCGCCCCCACCAGCGAGGCGTTCATATTCAAGGCTTATGTCTTGAGGGCTGTAGCGCGGGAGTCTGCCCCTGCGGCCGCGGCAGGGCCACCTCGAGCTCAGCGTGGCCGTGCCCGCGGAAGGATGTTGCGAGGTTGGGGCGCGCTGGCGGCTACTGGGTTGCACGCTGAGGTGGGCGTCTACCGCCAGTCCTGCAAGCTTCGAGCAGGCGGCCTTGGCAGCGGGCAGCGGCAGCTTCTGGATTGATTCCGGGCCGCCCCGCCGTTGGCGCGGCGAAGCCGCAGTGGGCGATGTCCACTGCGTGCCGCCTTGGAATTCTCAGGGCGCCGCAGGTCGGCCCGACCTGCGCTTTACAGAACAGGGGCGACAGTGAGCGTTGCGGCGGCACGTTCGATTTCAATTTGCACCGCCCCACTGGTTGTCGCGCGGGCGCGGGCCTTCTGCGACGCCATCGCGCTGCGGTGGCGGTGCTCGTGAACCACTTGCGGGTGACTGGCGCCGTCGTGGCGGTCGACGCCGCCATCCCGGAACCGTGCCGCGTAGTCGACGACGGCGTGGTGCGCGAACGCTTCATGGACCTGGTGGTCTGGTGTTCTGGCGGCAGCCGCCTGTGCTCCTGGGGCGTGAGTATCTCTCGCGAGCGCGAAGTGGACTTACGTGCGCAGTCCCGGTGGGCAGGCTACAGGTGGCAGTTTGTCCCAATCAGCGCCCGCATTGCATGTTTGGACGTTTTCCACTCCCCGCTGAAGGTCCGGCTCGTCGCGGCGTATGTCCCGCGCGCCAAGTTCGCCGACGACCGCGCGCGGCCCATTTCTCCGCTCCCTGATTTGACGCGGGAGGCCGTGCGACGAAAGTTGCATGCTGTATTCGGTGCTGGTTGCAGTGCTCGAGTGGGACCCGCGATGGAGTGCGACAAATTCGAGGGCGCGCGGTGCACATGCGTGTGGGCCTGGGACTGTGCGTGGACAGTGGTGACAGCGGTTAGAAGCCTGGGCTGCTTCGACAAATCCGGTAATAACGACTGCGATGGTAAAACAAGCAGCGCTGTTTGGAAGACTGTGACCGACTGCGTGGCCAGCGACGCCGTCGATCTGGGGTCGCGCCATCTGGCGCTGGATACGCGTGGCAATCTACTTCGTAAGCGGGCGCCTACAGCGAGTATTATTACGAGCAGATCCCAATCGCAGCGCAGGAGGACATCCGAACAATTTGGCTGCCTCGTGATGCGCAGCAGTGCGTCGCCGACGTGGATGGGGCATTTGCGCGGGGCAGTGGGCGACAGTGCAGCTGGGGATCTGCGTGGCGGAATAGAGAATGCTACTTGGGATTCGATGGGGGTGCTGTCAACCGTCGAAGGTTGCGCGCGTGGTGGTTTGGCATGGTAATGATTTGCTGCCCAAAGCTAATTTTGCAGCGGAAGGCACTGCCAGCGAGTAGTGAGGGCTGGTGATCGACAGTGTCCAACCACGAATCAGATTACGTCGGTGGAGCTAGCGCGAGGCTCGCAGAGGTCATGTTCAGAATAAGTATTTCGGGCTGCGACATGTCAGCAGCGTCGCGACAGTGAAGTGCAAGGTCACCTCGCCTCTATGCGGTCTTTTGGTGGAAGCCAGTTCTTGTGGACCGGCGGGCGATTGCAAACGCATTGGCCGAATTCTACGAGAAACTACGCGCAGCGACGCGCGCGAACGCCGCCGCGGGCGCCCCTTCATTCAGCGACGAAGAGCTTTCAACGGGGCTCAGACAGCTGAGATCACAGTAAATCTGCATATGCATCTCAGCAGAGATGCTCAAGCATGGGGGGGGGGGGGGGGGCCTGCGACGCGTGCTGCTGGAACTGTATGGCGCTATCCTGTTGCCTGGATCGCCCGCTCTGGAGAGCTGGCAACGCGCTCATGTCAGCATCTTGGTCAAATTTGGGGATGAGTCTCTGCCTCAGAGTTTCAGACCGATATGCGTAATTCCGCTGATGCTGATGTGCACGTCGTTCTCTCGTTTACTGTGCAATCGTTCGTGGCCGACGCGTGCCAACCTCCAGAACAGGCTGGGTTCCAGCAGACTTGATCTACCGACGACCATCTGTTTGTGGTCAAAATCTTTTGAGATAACGCACGGGAGCGGCAAACTCCAGTTTGGGTAGTCGCGCTGGACTTCAAGAAAGATCTTGACGCATATTCCCACCGCGCACTCTGGAAGGCACTGGAAAGGCAGTCTGTCCCATCACCGTGCGCCGCCGTGATTGCCGAGTCGCGCGCCGGCCGGACAGCTGCGGTGATGACAGACGCATTGATCAGATAATTCCATTGCGTCGGAGACGAAGCAGGGAGATCAATTGAGCTCGCTGTTAGTCAACAGTCTTTCGCAGTGCGTCTTCCGGCGGGCCCATTCGAACGCGTCTGAGCGCAAGTGCGGATTTCAGTTATAATGTGTGTTGGGCGCGCGCGACTAAAGCATTCCTGATTTATTGGCGATGTGATGCTCGTTTGTGGTCCAGTGACATTGATCGAGCGGATGATCGCAGACGTCTGGGGCGTGCTCCAGCGACAGGCCTGGGCACCCGCCACGTCAGCGCGAAGATATTTAGCAATCTTCGCGCCGGCATTCGCGGTCGCTGCCGGCGTGGGATCGAAGTATTGCCTTCCTGTGGGGTGTAGAAATAACTTGGCCGATGCGCTACGTCTGTGGCCGAGCAGAGGTAGAGATAGTGTCGCGGATCGTGGCAGCATGGAACAAGGTCGGCTTGTTCGAGCAGGCGCTCACTACCAAGGCGTACTCAGCGAATGACTATCTGCGCCTATTCAGCGACATTGCTGGTGCAATTCTTTACGCTTCGCGTATCCCCACCAGCCCATCTCACAACAGCAACTCATGCGAAGCATGCCGACAGTCGTGTTTTTCAGGCGTGTGTCCGTTTGGCCCCGCATATCTCCCCTGTTCCTCCTTCCTCCCGCCTCCTTGTACATCCTCCTTGTGGGGGGAGCGGGAGAAGGACGAGGCGGAGGAGGAGGGAGAGAAAACGCTCCTCGTGATTTGAGTCGTTTGGGGTTTCTCGTCCTGGTGTGAGTCGTTCGGGCCCTTCTTCCTGGTGTGAGTCGTTCGGGCTCTTCGTGGTGTGAGTCGTTCGGGCTCTTCGTCCTGGTGTGAGTCGTTCGGGCTTCTCGTGGTGTGAGTTGTTCGGGCCCCTCATCCTGGTGTGAGTCGTTCGGGCCCCTCCTCCTGGTGTGACTCGTTCGGGCTCCTCGTGGTGTGAGTCGTTCGGGGCCCGCGTCGTGGTGTGAGTCGTTCGGGCTCCTCGTGGTGTGAGTCGTTCGGGCGCCTCGTCCTGGTGTGAGTCGTTCGGGCCCCTCCTTGTGGTGTGAGTCGTTCGGGCTCTTCGTGGTGTGAGTCGTTCGGGCCCCTCGTGGTGTGAGTCGTTCGGGCTCCTCGTGGGGCCTCTTGGGGGCCTCTTGGAGCCTCTTGGGGGCCTCTTGGGGGCCTCTTGGGGCCTCTTGGGGGCCTCTGGGGGCCTCTTGGGGGCCTCTTGGGGGCCTCTTGGGGGCCTTGGGGCCTCTTGGGGGCCTCTTGGGGGCCTTGGAGGCCTCTTGGGAGGCTCCTGGGGGCCTCTTGGGGCCATCTTGGGGCCTCTTGCGACCTCCTCAGAAGCGCAAAGAAGCGCTGCCCCCTGAGAAGGACAAAGTGAGCCCAAAACCTTTGTAAAATCAATGATTTTGCTATGAAGGAAGGGGAGCGCGGCCCCCTCAGAAGGCCAAAATGGGGCCAAAACCGTAGTAAAATCAATGATTTTGGCTTCACAGGAGAGGAGAGGGTTATTTCTGTGTCCCCCCGACGGGGCCAGAATCCTCGTGAGGGTCGTCGTTTTTTGGCCCTCCCAGGAGTCGAAAAAGACCCCCCTGACCACCCGCGGGACTCCCTCTCCAGGCCCAGGGGGAAAGGGTAGGGGGAGGGGGAAACCCCTCCCCGAAGGGGAAGAAGGGGGGTTGAGGACAGAGGGGGCTCGCTAAACCACTCACGCCCTAAAGGGCTGGTGGGACTACGTTGCGCGTGTGTGCGCGTGTCTGTGCCGTGGGTACTCGCCGCGGAACATGGGGGCAAAATTCGGGCAGCCCAGCGCCGACTGTTATTCGTGATTGCAAATGCGCCGCGATGCTGGTGCACTGGCGCGGCGGGCAACGGAGAGAACGGTGATGCAGCATCGGCAGAGGGCAGCGCCGACAGCCACGCGCATTCCACGCATTCGTTCGTCAGCTCATCTTCGGGCTTGCCTGTGTACATCGAGCCGTGGCGCGAGTGGGCCACGAGAACTACGCATTTAGTGAACGCATGTTTCCTCAGGCTGGCTACGAGGATTTGGTTGCAACGCGCAGTCGATGGAAATGGCGCTGGGTGCTTGAGCTGGTGCACGACATGCGCGAAGCGAGGTGGAACGCTGCGATGTGGGACCCGCCCTGCTGCGATGTAAATGCCCAGGCGCTGCTGCGACAGCCTTGGATCCGATGGTGCGACGACGTGTCATCGACAGTGCGAGGCTCTCATGCAGGTGGGGTCTGGGAAACGGCTGCCTGCGACGGCGATATGTGGAGGGATATGGGATCGATGTATGTTCGCAAAGCCAACTGATTCGTCCCGGCGCGCCCGCCGCCCCCGCTACACGGGGCGCCCCGTGGGCGACGCCGTCGCCGCTCCGGCGCGCCCCGCCTGCAGCCCAGCGCAGCGTCGAAGGAGGGCGAGAAGGACAAGACCGGGCGCTGCGGCCTGGTCATGTCTCCCTTCGCCATGGAGGCCAGGGGCCGCCTTGGCCAGGCGGCCCTTCATGCGCTGTCGGCGCATCGCCGTGAAAGCGCGGAGCTCGGGCGCCTCCGCCCAGGGGCGACGCGAGCCAGCGCCCTGGGCTTGCTGGCCGACCTGGAGACCGAGGTGGCGCGCAGCGTTGCCCAACCGACGGTGGCCGGGTTGGGGGGCGCGTCGCTCCGCGCGCTGAGCTGGGCCACCGGCGCGCAATAGTGGCGGCGGAACTGCGAGCGCTGCAAGTTATTGGAGGGAGTAGGACGCTTGGTGGATGGCGTTGGTGGCACGGAGTGCGGCCGTGCTCGCGGGGGGGAGGGGGGGTCACCGTGAGTTAGATGTGGTGGATTCCTTCGGACGTCCGGTAAGGGCCGCCCCCCCGACAGCCAGCGGGGGTGTCATCCCCGCGACCGTCGAGGAGGGAGGGAAGGAGGGGGAGCATGAGGGGGATGGGGAAGAGGAAGGGCAGGTACGCGACGCAGCAGTTCTATACGTGTACGGTAGGTTCGCGTCGTGTCGACCAGCGGCGACCCCGCCGCCGACGTTCAACGTTGAACGCCGACGGCGGCCCAGAATCGGTCGATGTTGAACGATCGGACGTTGCGGAGACGGCCGATCGTTCAAGGTTGAACGATCCAGCGCGGTGTCAGGAACCAACGCCCGGGTCGACAAGACACGGACCTGCCGTAGGATTCCTCCTTTCGTCGTCGTTTTCCCTCCTGCTCGCATGTGGGAGTTATTGTTGGAACAAGGAACTCGGCTGTTGTGCCACTTTGGCCGCTACGAAGTCGCCGTCGCCGCCCCGTCGCCGCGTCGTCGTCGCCGACCGTCGTCTGGGCCGGTGTGCCGTTCTGGCCGTTCTGTAGTCGCCTTCGCCGCCCCGTCGCCGCGTCGTCGTCGTTCGTGCGTAGTCGTCGTTCGTCGCCACCGTTGGATTGCGCAACGTAGGTTGCACAATCTAAATTGTACAACGTGGGCCACATGTCGCCCAACATATATTGCACAACATCGACTGCGCAACGTATATTGCACAACATAGCCTTCACCACATAACGATATTTGCTCCACACATATTTCTCCACATATTTCGACTGCATACACTGCGCCACATACATATCAACACGTATATTTGCTTTGCATCACATGCACAACGTAACCACATCGATTGGACGATATGGTGTACAGGTGTGGCATAACATGAATTGCACCGCGTACATTGCACCACATCTATTGCACATGCACAACATACGTGACACCACGTAGGTTGTTCCATGTAGATGTACATACATGTCCACGTAGAGTGCACAACACAGGTTGCACCACATATATTGCATCACGTAAATCGCACCAACTAGATTGCACCACACAAATTGCTTCACACATTGTTTCACATCGATTGCACAACACATATGGTACTTTATTGATCGCACCACGATTTTGATTGCATAATCAGGGTTGCGCAACATACTTTGCATCATTTATATTGCTTCACAAATAGTGCGCAACCTATTTTGCTAGAAACGCATTGCTTGGGGTCCACGCTGGCTAACATGTATCATTGCAAAGCCTGGGCCGCTCCCAGTCGTCCACGCCTTCCTGCCCGCCTCTCCTCTACCCCCCTCCTCTTTCTGCCTCGTCTTTCCCCAGCCGCTGCCATCGTCCCCGCCCCCCTCCGTTCCCCTCCTACCCCCTGGCCTCCTCCTGCTCTTCCTCCTTCTCCTCCTCCCCATCCTCTGCTGGCTATCTGCCCTTCTGGAGGCCTTCCGCCCTTCCTTGGCCTTTCCCCGACCCTTCTTGGCTGCCACCCCCTTCCGTATGTTGGCCTTCCCGCGGCTCTACTCGTTCTTTCCGCTCTCCCCGCTTCCCTCGGCTCCAGCGGCATAGCCCGGACGGCAGGCGTCTCGCAAGGGCGAGGAGAAGGGCAAGGCGGGGCGAAAGGGTGGCGTCCCTCAGCCGAAGCCCATCGACACCATGATCTTGAGCCAGCAGATCAAGACGCATTGCAAGGCTCTTCGAATTGGCCTGGCAAGCGTCGATCCAGTCCTCGGCGCCCGTCTTGCTTCCTGGATTTCGGTCTCGTTCCTCTCTCTCTCCCTCTCTCCATCTTGTGTCGTGTCGGGGGTGGACAGATACCCCAACAGTGACACGTCGATTAGTGAATTGTCCGTTTTCGGTTCTCGAGAGGGCGCCGTGGCCGTTATTTTCCAGGCTCGCACCCTCCAGGTTTGGGCCTCAGGTCGTTTTCACTAAACCACGTTTTACTAAATATGGGTCTGTCCATCCCCGATCGTGACGTATGGCGAGATGCACCCTGTGCCGCCAGCCCCCCCAGGCTGAATTGTCTTGGGGCAGCGTTCGGGCCATGTAGTGGGACTCCCGCGGCCTTGTTAGGTCATCTTGAGGCCCTCTTGGAGGCATCTGTGGGCATTCTGGGGGCCACCTTGGGGCACATTCGGCGGTCTCGACGGCGCCTTTGGCCTTCGAGGGGAACCCTGGAGGATTGTTGGGTAGTCTTGGGGAACTGTCGGAGAGATCTTGAAGTCATCTTAGGACATCCTAGGGGCAAACGAAGACCAGCACGCAGAACGTGTAACGCTTGTTGTGTAGTTGCCCTTGCTCCCCCTCGGAGGTGTGCCGCGGCCCTCTTAGCATGTTCTTGGGGCCCTCTCCAGTCGTCCGGCATTATTTGAGCAATGGGCCATTTTGTGATCTTCGTCCTTTGTTGGAGGGGCCTCGTGGACCTTCTCTTGTGATCTCTGTCCTCCTTTGGGGGGGGGCCCTTGGACCCTCTGATCTTCGTCTTTTTTTTGGGGGTGGTGGTGGCATCTTGGACCCTCTCTTGTGATCTTCGTCCTTTTTTGTTTGGGGGGGCTATCTTGTGATCTTCGTCCTTTTTTTGGGGAGCTTCCTCCTCTGGCCGTCCAGGAGGCCTCTTGGACCCCCTCTTGGCCGTCTGGGCGCTCCTCGGGGGGCATCCTTGGGCAACCTAGGGCGGTCAGGGGGCCTGAGGTTGCCACCCCAAGGCCGCTTCTTGACGCCGCGGCCGCCCCATAGACAGCACAAAGGAGAGAGGACTAGAGGGACAAGGGACAGCTGCACGCAGCAGCCGGTGCGGTCCTGTCCTCGTAGAAGACGAGCAGCACCAGCTCCCCACTGTGCGGGTGCGCGGCGGAGGTGTAGCTGACCGCGGCCGCCTGCGGGCGTCCCTGCCGACCCCTCCCGCAATCAAGACACGCGCCTCGACCCCGACCACCGATTTGGTGGAATGCTCGACGCTTGCAAAACATCATCATCGTCAAAACCGTTCAGCTGCACGCAGCCTGTGTCAGCCCTCACTACGTTGCCCGCGTCACATGGAAGGGCTTCGGGTGGGGAAGCACCCGCCGACGCGGGCGCACGATCCGAGGACCGTCGGGGCAAGCAGCAAGAGGCAGGAGGAGAGAGAGAGAGAGAGAGAGAGAGAGAGAAAGAGAGAGAGAGAGAGAGAGAGAAAAAAGAGAAAGAGAGAGAGAGAGAGAGAGAGAGAAAGAGAGAGAGAGAGAGAGATAGAGAAAATGAGAGAGAGGGAGATCTCGGCGCCAAGACACTCACGCGAGGCAGCGCTCCGGGAAGCAGGCCCACACACTCATTGCGCCGCGGCGCGGCGGAGGCGGTCCGCACTCGCGCTCCGGCGGTCCAGCCCGCGGGAGGCGCAGGTCGAGCGGCGGCGGGAGGAGGAGGAGGAGGAGGAGGAGGAGGGGGAGGAGGAGGAGGAGGAGGAGGAGGATGATTAGAAGACGGGCGAAAGCGGCCGCGGGGCAGGGCAGGAGGAGTGGGGGAGGGCGCTCACGTGGCGGGGTGCGTCGCCGCGGGGCAAGGAGGGGCTCACGCACGAGGCAGCAGTCCGGGAGGGAGGCCCGCAGCCTGGCGCGGGCCCCCAGCGGATGCGGGCGCGCGCTCGAGCTTGTGCTGCCCTGGGGAGGGTCGCCGCCGAGATGGGTGCTCCCCGCGCCCCTAGGTCGACCGCGCGGAAGGGGTGCGGGGCCGCCGCGAGGCTGGCGCGGAGGCGAGCAGCTGATCGGTCGGGCTCGAAAAGTGTCGCAGAATGAGGGGGTCTTGGGTCTGGCCGTCATTTTTCACGATGTTTTTTTTTTTTTTCGCAACGTCGGATCTCAGGGTCCGCCTGTCGGGAGGTCGAAGTGCCGGCCTGCCTGAAGTACTTCCCTCTCCCTGTGAGCGGGATCGTCTCATCTCGTTGCCGACCTCAAGGGCTCCCTCAGCTGCTGCGGGCGCATCCCTGAAACTGTCATCGCCTTTAGGCTTGTCAATCTTAGGGATAGGGATGTGGCTGGACCTGGGGCATAATAGCATCCTTCAAGAACATGACCCTCCGCCAGCCAAGCTGAAGAACATTCGAGGGTGCCCTCCCCCAGGATGCACAAGAACATCCAGCAGACACGAAGAACGTTTAGAGTACCCTCCCCGAACCGACCTCGATGTTATAACTCGGTCCGACCGTGCGCCCGAGGCCGGTTAGGTCGAGGATGCCCTCCCCCAGGATGCACCAGAACATCCAGCAAACACCAAGAACGTTTAGGGCACCCTCCCCGAACCCCCTCCCTTCCCCCCCATCTCCCCCGCGTGGCGGCGCCGGCGTGGTCTTTCAAGGCGAACAACAGCGCCGCTGCTACGATGCTTTCCGGATTTTTCCGGTGGTAGGAGGAGGAGGAGGAGGAGGAGGAGGAGGAGGAGGAGGAGGAGGAGGAGGAGGATGAGGAGGAGGAGGAGGGGAGGAGGAGGAGGAGGAGGAGGAGGAGGAGGAGGAGGAGGAGGCGTGTTCTGCATCAGGACCCGCCCTGGGCCGATCGGCCGTTGCGCTGCCCCCGAACCGACCTCGATCGTATACTTCGGTCCGGCCGTGCGCCCGAGGCCGGTTAGGGAAATGGTCAGGAGGAAAAGAAACACACGGACACAATGAATCCTCGATTCCCCCGAAAATATGGGGAAATAGGGGAAGTGGTGGGGAAGACAGACACCCAGAAACTATGGGAAACTATGGGGAATCTGTTTATCTGTGTGTATTTCTTTGCGTGTCCTGGGGCCCCTTCCAATGGTCTCGGCGCCACACGCCGCCGCTGGCAGCCCGTCGGCGTGGGGCTCCTCTTCGTCTCCGTCCGGAGGCCTAGCGCTGCCTCGACGGTGCGGTCGGACCGAGGTGTGAGGCCGAGGTCGACCCGGGGGGGGGGGGTAGCCTACGCTGGATGGGGTAATCATTGTATCAAGGGGGGGTGATTATAACCTCCCGACTGAGCTTTCCTCCTCCTCCTCCTCCTCCTCCTCCAACTCCCCCTCCTCCTCCTCTTCCTCCTCCTCCTCCTCCTCCTCCTCCTCCTCCTCCTCCTCCAACTCCCCCTCCTCCCGTGCCGACAGCACGTGCCCAACCCCCCCCCCTCAACGGATTCAAGGGGGGGTCGACTATTGTCCCGTCCAGAGCAATGTCCTTTGTGCTTGTTCTATGTTCTTGTGCATCCTGGGGAGGGTCCCCAGGATGTTCTGTGTGTTTCGCTGTAGCATGCCGATGGATTCCCCACGGCGGCGTCCTGGATGCAGCTGGCGCGAGGGGCAAGAGAACAGCGCCTCAGCCACGCGCAGAGGGGGTCGTCAGGCGTCTTCGTCGGTTCTCGGCGGTGTTCCAGCGTCGGGATGCGTTCCAGCAGCTGCGCCTCGCTCGGAGCGTTCCGGGGGTGCCCGGATCGTCCCGAACGGCCGCCGGAGGCCCGAGCTATGCCCCGAAAGCCACACTCGCCCACACGCAGAGGAGTGTAGGGGTAGGGGTAGGGGGGAAGGCTTCTCAGAAACACCACTACTTCTCCGAAGGCGTGGGGGTCTTGCCTGCAGATGGCAGGGCCGGCGCTTTCTCCTTCTCCCCTCCCCCATGCCCCCCTGTCTAGGCCTCCTAGATGGGGTCGGAGTAGACGGGGTCGGATGATCGCGCCGCATCGCCGATGCATCGCCGATGCGGCTCGATGTGGAGCCCGATTTGCTTCACGTCCACGTCGCCGATGCATCGCCGACGTCGACGATGCGTCGCCGATGCATCCCCGACGTCGACGATGCGTCGCCAGTGGATCGCCGATACATCGCCGATGCATTGCCGACGCATCGGCGATGCGGCGCGATCCTCCGACCCCATCTACTCCGACCCCCTCTAGGAGGCCTCTACCATGTGCGTTTTGCGCCTGCACCTCCCTCCGCTGCAGGCGTTGTGTCCCAGGTTCCCTGGGCTCCGGAGGAGGAGGAGGAGGCGGAGGAGGAGGAGGATGGGAGGAGGGAGGGGGAGGGGGAGGGGGAGAGGAGGAGGAGGAGGAGGAGGAGGAGAGGAGGAGGAGGAGGAGGAGGAGGAGGAGGAGGAGGAGGAGGAGGCGGAGGCGGAGGCGGAGGCGGAGGAGGAGGAGGAGGAGGAGGAGGAGGAGGAGGAGGAGGAGGAGGAGGAGGAGGGAGGAGGAGGAGGAGGAGGAGGAGGAGGAGGAGGAGGAGGACCAGAGTGAACTGAAGATTAGTAGTGCTCGCAAGGAACATCCCCTCCCGTCCCATGTTCCCTCCTCATAAGTACTTACACGTGATCCCTGGCAGAACTTGGGTAGCCCTTTGCGTGCGCGCGATCGCTTGTTGAATGAGACCCCTGGCTGTCGCCGATCAGCCAGGGAGCTACGGCGCGGCCCGCGGCGTTCCGGAGCGGCGGACCGGCCGACGCCCGCGAGGGGCGCGCCCGACGCAGACATCCGACGCCGTGGCAAAATCAATGCGACGGTTTTTGACGTCATTGGCCTCGGGAGGCCGCCCCCTGGTCGGAGCGGGCATCCAATGGAGCGACAATTGCAATAGCGTTGGCGGGGGGTTCGAAATGTCCGTTCGTGTCCCCTCCTCTTGGGCCCCTCTTGGACCCCTCTGGGGGCCCTCTTCGGTGGGGTGCCCTTGGGCCGTCTTTCGGACCCAGGGCGGTCTTGGAGCCCTTGCGCGTGAGGAGACATGTCGAGTGCTGGCCGCATGGTATCATTTGACAGGGAGTCGCGAAACAAGCTCAGGGGCGCTCTTAAAATGAGCGCGGCGCTAACGTAAGAACCCCACTTTGAAAAGGAACTGGCTTCGATCCATGGAATGGCTGGGCAGTTCGAAGACGAAGTGCGCGGCGCTAAGGCGAGAGCCACATTTGAAAAGGTACGAGCCTCGATCCGTGTAATTGTTGGAAATTTAGAAGACGAGTGTGCGCGGCGCTCAGGCGAGAGCCACAGTGTGAAAGGGAACCGGCCTCGATCCGTGTAACTGTTGCAACGTCGAAGACGAATGTGCGCGGCGCTAAGGCGAGAGCCACATTTTGAAATGGAACCGGCTTCGATCCTTGTAACTGTTGGAAATTTCGAAGACGAATGTGCGCGGCGCTAAAGCGAGAGCCACATTTTGAAAAGGAACCGGCCTCCTGTGCGCGGCGCTAAGGCGAGAGTCACTTTTGGAAAGCAACCCGCCCTCCATCCTTGTAACTGTTGGAAGTTTCGAAGACGAATGTGCGCGGCGCTAAGGCGAGCCACATTTTGAAAACCACCCGCCCTCCATCCTTGTAACTGTTGGAAATTTCGAAGACGAATGTGCGCGGCGCTAAGGCGAGAGCCACATTTTGAAAACCACCCGCCCTCCATCCTTGCAGTTGTTGCAAATTTGAAGCTTGGCGGTCCTAAATTGCAAGGAAGTCTCAAGCGAAACGCCCGGCTGGCCTACAAACACGCCTGGGAACTGAGACAGGGAGGAGTTACTCATAAGGAGAAGGGATGGAGGAGGAGGAGGAGGAGGAGGAGGAGGAGGAGGAGGAGGAGGAGGAGGAGGAGGAGGAGAGGAGGAGGAGGAGGAGGAGGAGGAGGAGGAGGAGGAGGAGGATGGGAGGATGGGAGGGGGAGGAGGAGGAGACCTTGGCGTGGATGTCAAGACAAGAAATCAGCCCTGTGCCCGCCGCCGAGCACCCGCTTCGGATGGGGGTGCCCTCGTGGTCTTCGCGCCTCGGGCGATCCATCCGCGCGCGAGGGCTCCCTGCTCCGAGCGTGCTCCGCCGCCCGCGCCCCCCCTCGCGCTCCGCGCCCTCCCCTCGTCCTGCGGTGCTCCCACTCGGCCCCGTGGCGTCCCGCGGCTGCCCTCGACCGCGGCGCGGCTCTGCGCCGCTGCGGCCGGAGAGCTCTGGCTCTTCGCCTCGCGCCGCTCCTCGCTCTGTTGGGGCCACCTCCGTGGGGCCCCTCCCCCCCCCCCCAGCGAGGGGGCCCGCGCTCTCCGCCCGCCTCCTGCTGTTGGCCCTGCTTCGGCGGCCGCGGAGGGTGTGTGGTCACGCCGGGGGTGTGGCCCGCGACCTGCGCCGCTGCCCTCGGCCGGGCCTCCCCAGGGCGCGGCTGAGAAACTCCGCCGAGGTCCTCGCCCGTTCCCCCCGAGGGCGCGGGCTGCGGGCCGCACCCTTTGCAGGCCACACCTTTCGCAGTCGCCGACCGTCTCGGCGCGTGCTGCCTTCGCCCGCCCCCGTCGACTCCGCTCCGCGCCGTGCCGCGCCCCTGCCGAGCCGCGCCGCTGCGCTCTCTGCGCTCCCCCCATGTGCTCCCTCCCTGCCCCGCGCTCCCCGAGCTCCCCCTCGCTCCCTCCCACGCGCCCCCCCTCCCCCCCTCGCTCCCCCTGAGCTCCCCCGCGCTCCTCGTCTCCTCCCATGCGCTTCCCCTCGCTCCCCGCCCCTGCGCTCCCTGAGCTCCCGTGCGCTCCCTCCCTCCCCCCTGGCCCCTTGCCCCCCCCAGTGCTCAGGTCTGGGCCTTCCTTCGCTGGGGAGGGCTGCGGCCTCAACCAGAGTACACCCACCCCTTGGCTCGCGGGTTGAGAGTCCTTCGTCATGAAGGCGCGCAGACTGCTGCAGTGCCGAGTCTGGCCGATCGACCTGCCCTCCCTGCCCACCTCAGCATCCCCCTGCCTCCCTGCCTGCCTGCCTCCTTAGATTTCTGGCGGCGTGTTTTTTTCCGCAGCCTGGGCCCCCAGAGGTCTGGACTCCTTCCCGGGGGCCAGCCTTTCATCCCGAGCCGTCTTCGGACGGTCCCAGGGCCTGATGAGGCGGACAGCCGTCGGGACATTCTCGTCGTTTTTGTTTTTTGTTGTTTTTGTTTTCGCTCGCGACGAAAGGAGGTCGAGGCCCTCCCTCTCCCTCTCCCTCGACCTTGAGACCCCGTCGCCGCCACGCTGGTGCCAGGCCATCAACAGCTTCGCGAGCGACTCGTTCGGGAAGCTCTATCTGGTTTTGGGGGGGGCAGCGTTAGAGCAGCGGGTCGGAGGTTAGTGCCGCATTGCATTGACGATGGCTCGGGTATGCGGCGCGACAGGGAGCCTACCCTTGTCAATGCGGACTTCGCCGATGCATCGCCGATGCATCGTCGATGCAATACGATCTTCCGACCCCGTCTACTGGCCCGATTTCGAAGGCCGCCCAGGGAAGGACGGGGGGATCGTGAAGGGGAGGTGGGGCAGCAGGAGGGAGGGAGGGGGGCGTGGGGGCAGGGGCCCGGTTGTGAGTTGGGGACGGGTGGGGATGGGTGAGAGGGTTGGGGTAGACGGAGGGGGGCATGCAGGCAGGGATGTTTGGGGTAGAGCGGGGATGGGTGAAGGGTGAGAGGAGAAGAGGCTTCGGGAGAAGGGATGCGGGAAGGAGGCGGACAAGCAGCGGAGGTGAGGGGAGAGGATCGAGGGGGATGGGGCAGGAGCGGGAGTGAGGAGGAGGAGGACGAGGAGGAGGAGGAGGTGTCATTGGTTGCTGGGCGGGGAGTTCCGCAGAAGGGAGCAGCCAGAGAGAAGGAGAGGGAGGGGGAGTAGAAGGCACATGAAGAGGAGGGATGAGGAGTTGGAGGAGGATGAGGAGCGGGATGGAAGGGAGATGATGCTGCTGATGATGATGCTGATGATGATGATGCTGATGAGGATGATGATGGTGATGATGATTTTGATGATGATGCTGATGGTGATGCTGATGCTGAGGAGGATGAGGATTCTGATTCTGATGATTTCGATGGTGGTGATGATGATGCGGATGAGGATGAGGATGAGGATGCTGATGAGGATGATGATGCTGATGATACTGACGATGGTGCTGATGATGCTGCTGCTGATGCTGATGCTGCTGCTGCTGCTGATGCTGCTGCTGCTGCTGCTGATGAATATGATGATGCTGATGATGATGCTGATGATGCTGATGAGGATGATGATGCTGATGCTGATCCTGATGCTGATGCTGATGCTGATGATGATGGATGATGATGATGATGATGATGATGATGATGATGATGATGATGATGATGATGTGGCTACTTCTGATTCCACTGTGTTGATGATGCTGACGACGAGACTGATGATGATGGTGATGATACTGTTTCTGCAGTTAATGATGGCCAACATGATACTGGCGATGCAGACGCTGATGCTGATGTAGTCGATTGATCAGATGTGGAGGGCCATTGAGAATGCAAATGATGAGGATGAGGATGAGGATGAGGATGAGGATGAGGATGATGACGTGTTGACGATGACGATGACGATGCCAACGGCGACGACGACGAGGACGAAGATGATGATGATGATGATGATGATGATGATGATGATGATGATGACGATGATGATGATGATGATGATGATGATGATGATGATGATGATGATGATGATGATGATGATGATGATGATGATGATGATGATGATGATGATGATGATGATGATGATGATGATGATGCTGATGATGATGAGGATGAGGATGAGGATGACTGACGATGATGGTGGTGATGATGATGATGATGGTGATTTTGATGCTGACGCTGATGACGATGATGCTGATGCTGATGATGATACTGATGCTGATAATGATGATGCTGATGCTGATGATTCTGATGATGATGGTGATGCTGATGCTGATGCTGATGCTGATGCTGCTGCGGCCGCGGCTGCTGCTGCTGCTGAAGATGAGGATGTTGATGATGAAGATGATGATGGTAATCATTAAGATGATGCTGCTGATGATGATGATGCTGCTGATGATGATGATGCTGCTGCTGATGATGAGGATGCTGATGCTGATGATGATGATCAGGATGAGGAGGATGGTGATGATGATGCTGTTGCTGCTGATGAAAGGAGGAGGTGCAGGAGGATAATTATGATGTTGATGATGCTGATGCTGCTGCTGATGATGCTGCTGCTGAGTATGACGATGCTGTTGATGATGCTGATGCTGCTGATGATGATGCTGATGATGCTGATGATGATGATGATGCTGATGCTGATGATGATACTGATGATAATGATGATGCTGATGATGGTGATGTTGATGCTGATGCTGCTGCTGCTGCGGCCGCGACTGCTGCTGCTGATGACGAGGATGTTGATGATGAAGATGATGGTGGTGATGATGATGATGATGATGGTGATGATGATGATGATGATGATGATGATGATGATGATGCGGATGATGCTGATGATGATGATGATGCTGATGCTGATGATGATGATGATGATGATGATGGGGATGCTGATGATGCTGCTGATGCTGACGCCGTTGATGATGATGGGGATGATGATCATGATGATAGTGCTGATGCTAATAAGGCTGAGGCTGATGATGATTATGAGGAGGAGGATGAGGATGGTGATGATGATGCTGCTGATGATGCTGATGTTGATGATGATGCTGATGCTGATGATGGTGATGATGGTGATGCTGCTGATGATGATGATGCTGGTCACGATGATGGTGATGCTGATGATGACGATGATGATGCTATGATGATGCTGACGGTGATGATGATGCTGCTGCTGATGATAATGATTATGATGATGTTGCTGCTGCTGCTGATGATGATGATGAGGATGCCGCTGCTGATGATGATATGATGATGATGATGGTGGTGAAGAGGATTCTGATGATGATGATGCTGATGACGATGATGATGATGATGCTGCTGATGATGCTGATGAGGATGATGATGATGCTGATGATGGTGATGATGGTGATGCTGCTGATGATGATGATGCTGGTTACGATGATTTTGATGCTGATAATGACGATGATGATGCTATGATGATGCTGACGGTGATGATGATGATGATGCTGCTGATGATGATTATGATGATGTTGCTGCTGCTGATGATGATGATGCCGCTGCTGATGATGATGATATGATGATGCTGATGGTGATGATGAGGATTCTGATGATGATGATGATGCTGATTACGATGATGATGCTGCTGATGCTGCTCATGACGATGACGATGACGATGGTGATGATGATGATGATGATGATGATGATGATGATGATGCTGAGGATGATGAAGATGATGATGATGATGATGATGATGATGATGATGATGATGATGATGATGATGATGATGATGATGATGATGATGCGGAGGAGGAGGAGGAGGAGGAGGAGGAGGAGGAGGAGGAGTGGGAGGAGGAGGAGGAGGTGGAGGTGGAGGAGGATGAGAAGGAGGAAGAAGAATAATACGAATGATAATCATACTGATACTGAGCAGAATAATAATACGAAGACGAATAATACTAGATAACAATAATAATGATACTAATACTACTAATCATAATAATAGTACGAAAGGCGAGCAACAACACTAAGACTACTACTACCGATAATGATAATAGTAATCATAATGTCAATGAGAAGAATAAGGCTACTTCTAATACTAAGACTACGATTAATAGGAAAAATAATAAGACTAACACACATACTTTTATTAATCGCTTCGCTCATTCCGCCGGCCCATATTGTCGCACCGTTGTGGGCTAGCCGAGTTTTGGGGCCTCTTGGGGGCCGTTTTGGGGCCTCTTGGGGCCTCTTTTGGGCCTCTTGGGCGCCTCTTGGGGCGTCTTGGGGGCCTCTTGGGGGCCTCTTGGGGCCTTTTTGGGGCCTCCTGGGCGCCTTCTGGGGCGGAGGGCTCGATTTTTCAGTTCTCGGTTCCCCTCTTCAGCCCCTCTTGGGCCCGTCTTGGGGCCTCTTGGTCCGTCTTGGGCGGCACTTGGGCCGTCTTGGGGGCCCTCCTGGGCCGTTCCGGGGCCGTCTTGGGAGCCTCGTGGGCCGTCTTGGAGCGGTCTTGGGGGCCTCTTGGGCCGTCTTGGAGCGTCCGGAAGCCGAAAAAGCCAGAACGCAAAAAACATTGAAAAAAACAATGAAAATCAACGATTTTGGCCTCTTGGGGCCCTCTTCGGAGGCCTCTTGGAAGGCCCTTGGGGCGTCTTGGAGGCCTCTTGGGCTGTCTTGGGGCCCTGTTGGGTGTCTTCGGGCGATCTTTGGCCGTCTCGGGGCCCTCTTGGACCGTCTTGGAGGCTTCTTGGGGACCTCTTGGCCCGTCCTGGGGCCCTGTAACAGAACCCCGGCATCTCTGGCCCGACCTTGCCGGGGACTTGCCGGGACCTTGCCGGGGTACTTTTCGTCTGGGGACCCCCAGGGGCCGCCCCGCGCGCGCGATTTAGAAATACTGTTAACCATGTACCGGAGATCTTAGCACGCCCTGGCCCGTTGGGCCGGCGAATTTATATCCACAAGCAGATTACTGACACGAATAATATTACTACTACTATTACTACTACTACTACTACTACTACTACTACTACTACTACTACTACTACTACTACTACTACTACTACTACTACTACTACTACTACTACTACTACTACTACTACTACTACTACTACTACTACTACTACTACTACTACTACTACTACTACTACTACTACTACTACTACTACTACTACTACTACTACTACTACCTACTACTACTACTACTACTACTACTACTACGATACTAATACTACTACTACTTACTACTACTACTACTGCTACTGCTACTGCTACTGCTACTGCTACTGCTACTACTACTACTACTACTACTACTACTACTGCTACTACTACTACTACTACTAATCAGAATAACAATGATCAATATTACTAATACTGGGACGAAGCAAGCTACGAACATTAATACAACGAATAATAAGAAGATGAGGAAGAGGAGGAGGAGGAGGAGAAGGAGGAGGAAGAGGATGACCAGGACGAGGATACATACGACGATGATGAGAAGGAGGTGGATTAGGAGGCGGAGGAAGATGAGCAGGAGGAGGAGGAGTAGGAGGAGGAGGAGGAGGAAGATGTGGAGGAGGATTAGGAGGCGGAGGAAGAGGAGGAGGCTGAGGAGGATGAGGAGGACGATGATGGTACCCTGCGGAGGACAGGGAGGACGGCCAGGGCGAGGGTGAGGGGTAGGGTGTGAGAGTTTCGACTGTTTGGGCTCCGCTGTCTTCGATGCCTTCGAGAGGTCATGGACATGTCGTGAGTTTCCCCCGTCGCGTTGGTGTTCAATCGCGACAGCGGGCCTTGACCCAGGGGTCTGCTCTGATACCCCCGTGTGGTGATACAGTTCAGGGAGGTGCCCCGCGAGAGCCCCGCTTTGAAAAAGGAACCGCCCCTCATCCGTGCAACTGTCTCCGTCCGTGCCACGGTAGCAGCATCACTTTATACTTTCGGTGCCAGGTTTTGGGGGACGGTCTCAGGCGAGAGCCCCATTTTGATCAGAGACGCGCCCTCCAACCGTTTTACTGCTGGATCTGCTTCCGACGAGTGTGCGCGGCGCCAGGGAGGAGAAGCCAGCTACGAACACGGTTCGCCCTGCATCCGTGAAGTTGTTGTTTTATATGTAACACGAGTTTGCGCGGTGCCAAGGCGAGAACCCCCCCCCATCCGTGTATCATCTGCAACTTAACATACTTGTGCGCGGCGCTGAGGCGAGATCCCCACTTTGAGAACGACCCGTCCTGCATCCGTTCAACTGTCGGGAATTTCAAGTTTGAACGTCGTAATCGGTTTGCGAATCTCAGGCGAAACACCAGACCCGCCCCCCCACACTATGTCTGGCGGTGCGACAAGGAGGAGTTATGTATGAGGAAGGGGAGTGGTGGTGGAGGAGGAGGAGGAGCAGCAGGAGGGAGGGAGGAGAGGGGGAGGGAGGGAGGGAGGGAGGGAGGGAGGGAGGGGGGGAGGGAGGGGGGAGGGAGGGAAGGGGGGAGAGTGGAGGAGGAGGAGGAGGAGGAGGAGAGGAGGAGGAGGAGGAGGAGGAGGAGGAGGAGGAAGGAGGAGGAGGAGGAGAGGAGGAGGAGGAGGAGGAGGAGGAGGGGGGCTGGAGTATGCAATGCACCCTCCCGTCCCACGTCTCTCCTCACAAGTCCATGCAAGTCTTCTTTTCCACTGCGGACGGCGCGAGAAGGAGAAGCCCCTCTCAGAAGGCGGCGGGACTTCTCAGAAGATCTCGCGTCTTCGGAGATGTTTTCCGCGTCTTCGGGGAAGGCCCAGAAAGCTTCTCGGAAGGTCGGGGGACTTCCGAGCCTTCCGAGAAGGCCCGCCGCTGCTCAAAGCCCCCACGCGATCGCCGCCAAGCAAAGGCAAAGGGGCGGGGCCATACAGTTCAGGGAAGTACCCAGCGGGAGCTCCGTTCTGAGAAGGATCTGCTCCATGAAGCTGGAGGCGCCCTGCACCCGTGTTATTGCTGCACACTTCGGGAACTCATGACATCGCGTTTGACGCCTCTGGAGGCCTGTGGGACCTCCGCGGCCAGGGGGGGTGGCAAGAAGCTGCCCCGCGCAGGGCCTTGGAAGGCTTCCCGTGGCCTCCCAGAGCCTCCCCGTAAGGCCGCCCAGAGCCCACGCTTTCCCAGAGTTCTCCTCCTCCTCCACCTCCTCCTTGCATGTGATTCGGGCCGCGTTGGTGCTTCCAGTCTCCCAGCGCGATAGGCCCAGGGGGGAGTCCATCGCGAGCCCCACTCGCCCATTCATTCCCATAGGGCCCCGAGGGCACACGCCGCCCAGGAGCGTGCCCCTGCCGCCGATCAGTCGGCGATGCATCGCCGATTGCAGGCCGAGGTTCCTCCATCTGAGGAGGAGGAGGAGGAGGAGGAGGAGAGGAGGAGGAGGAGGAGGAGGAGGAGGAGGAGGAGGAGGAGGAGGGGAGGAGGAGGAGGAGGAGGCGGAGGAGAGGAGGAGGAGGAGGAGGAGGAGGTGTCGTCGCCCCTCAGAGCTGAGACCTCGCTCGGGATGGAAGTGGACAGAGGAGACGCGAGAAGGGACCCTCCCGTCCTCGCCGTCCTCCTCCGGCCTCCTCCGGCCTCCGTCCTCCTCCGCCCTCCTCTCTCCCCCCCCCCCCCCCTCGCCCTGCGTACAATCCTCCTCCTCCCTCTCCTCCTCTCCTTGCCTCCCTCCTCCTCCTCCTTCTCCTCCTCGGTCCCCCTCGCGAGACCTAAATGGGGTTGCGCTGGGGCGGGCCTTTTCGATGTTCGGCTCTGGCCCATACAGCGATGGAGCGCATAGGCGAGCCCCCAGTGGTGTTCCCCGTGTTTTTTCTTCTTCTTTTTTGTGTGTGGGGGGGCACGCGGGGAGGAGGAGGGGGGAGGAGGAGGAGGAGGAGGACGAGGAGGAGGAGGAGGAGGAGGAGGAGGAGGAGGAGGAGGAGGAGGAGGAGGAGGAGCAGAATCTTGAGCCTCGTAAGCAGGTCTCCGACGCCCGATCCGCCCGCCTTCCTCCACTGGGGCCTCTGGCTGCACCCACATTTCCCCCTTGGTACGTCATCGGGTCATCGGCGCTGCTTTGCTCCGCGCACGGCTCGGCTCTGCGCTGCCCTGCTCCGCTTCGCTCTGCCCTGCCCTGCCCTGCCCTGCTCTGCTCTGCTCTGCTCTGCTGCTGCTCCTCCTTCTCATGATCCTCGTCCTCCTCCACCTCCACCTCCTCCTCCTCCTCCTCCACCTCCTCCTCCTCCTCCTCTCATGATCCTGTACTCCTCATCCTCCTCCTTCACCTCCTCCTTCTCCTTCCTCCGCTCTCCGCTCGCCGCTCTCCGCTCTCCCGCTCTCCTCCTCCTCCTCCTCCTCCTCCTCCTCCTCCTCCTCCTCCTCCTCCTCCTCCTCCTCCTCCTCCTCCTCCTCCCTGCGAGGAGGACTCAGAACTCCGACGTCGTGTTTTATTTCGAAAATTTGGACCCCCGGAGGTCTAGAGTCCCTCCCCCGGACCGGAGTCTCGTCCCGAGTAGTTTTTGACGCTCCCAGGGTTCGATGAGGGCTTCCAGAGGCCGAACATCCGTCAAACACCTCCAGTCGCGATCTTTTTCTCGCGCCTGCCCTCTTCGTCCTCCTCCTCCTCCTCCTCCTGCCTCCTCCCTTCCTCCCTCCCTCCCTCCCTCCCTTCCCTCTCCCCTCCATTCCCCTCCCGTCCTTCCCTTCAGTCCCTCCTCCCCCTCCCTCCCTCCCCTCCCATCCCCTCCCTCCCTCCCCTCCCCGCCCTCCCTCCCTTCCTCTCCTCCTCCATCC
>CAUYUJ010007525.1:7954-12954 GCA_963575745.1 Prorocentrum cordatum | reverse complement strand
GAAGCGAGTAGAGAGTCAACTCGGTCTCCAGGCCGAGGGCAGCTGCCGCTCGACGGAACATGCTCCGCACCTCGTCGGGGGCGAAGGTCCAACGGCCGTCGATCGGGCCCTTGCCGTGCGCCAGGGCCTCCAGGAGCGGCCATATGGTCGGGTTGTCGACAGTCGCGCTCTCGTCCATCTCGCCTGTCTTGCCAGGGCGGTCGAAGCAGGCGTCGTTGACGATCAGGGCCCAGTGGCCGTATCCCAGGGCGCCGTCGGGTCGAGGTCGTATCACGCTCCCCGCCGTGAGGCGGTATGCCTCGCTTGGCCTCAGGTAGGTGTCGAACATCAGCCTGATGAACGCAGCCATGCCGAAGAGCTTCCACGAGATCAGGGCGCCCACGATGGACGCCATCGCCGCTCGAGGTAGAGGGAGTCGCATCTGTGGGGGAACGAGCTTCCGCCATCCTGTCAAGGCGCGAGCCGCCCGTGGGCACGGAGCCCTGCCAACGAGGATCGCGCGCAGGTAGTGCTTCAGAGAGGCCATGAGTACACGGCCCGTGGCGCTGTCGAAGCCGTCCAGAAAGAGGTTCACGAAGTAGGTAACTAGGGTGACATCGACCTCCGCTGCCGTGGAGAACGTCTGGGACGTCCAGCGGCGCCGCTCCTCGAACTTCTTGGCGGCGCCCCAGTAGTTGGCCATGGTCGCGCCCGACGCGGCGGCAGACTCCAGCACCGACAGGGCCCCTCGGACGAGCAGCACTGGCCCAGGATGGGTCCTGGTCCTCTGCTCCGTCAGGGTCGTGGTCCGCTGCCGTCGAAGTTCGGGATGCATTCGCTTGGTGCTCCTCGAAGGTCGGCCCGACGAAGAAGCCTGTCCTGGACGGCGAGTCCGCGGCATTGCTCTCGCTGGGGATCCACCGAATGGCGTGGCGGATGCCCGAGGCCGCCGACAGGGCGCATAGACGGCGTAGAGGGTCGCGAAGGCCTCGGGCGCCAGAACGGCCCTTGCCAGCGGCAAGTGCTAGAGCCAATTTGTCGACGGTGAACAAGATGCGATGATGACGAAGCCGTCCAGACCGAGCCGAGTGTCGCATCGCAAACCCGAGAGCCTCCGCCTCGTATCGCATAATGTCCAAGCCGAACCTCGAGTGACGCGAACTGTGCGTCGTGGCCCAGCCGTCGAAAGCCGTGATCGAGTCGGGAACTTCGTCGAAGCCGTCGAGGGAAGCAGCGTCAGCTGGTTGATGTAACGATGATGCCGTAGACGGAGGGCCCCCGGGGATCTTGGGGGGCCTCGGACTGTGGCTGCATTCTTTGAGGCAATTTTTGTCCACGGCAGCTTCTAACGCAATGCGAGGGTCGATCCCGAGAGCGTGCGCGCGGGCGTGCACGGCGTCGGAGAACCGATAGCGCCATCTCTCAGACAAGCGCCCAGCGGCCGCGGCGACCTCCTGGTCGACGGTCTTGCGGCAGACCCCGATGCCGCAGGGGGAGGCGTCGCTGCAGAAGATAGTCGCCGACAACTCTGCTCTGACGTCGGCCCACCATAGCGGTATGAGGGTGGCTGCCGCGCGCAACTCTGCGATGACCGACGGCCACAGCGGCGCGGCCACTCGGGAGTCCAGGCCCATGAAGCGGTAGACCGAGTTGAAGATCGACAGCATGGGTCTATTGGTGATCATACCCCAAGTACAGTGACCCACCACTGCTGACAAGGCCAGAGGCGATGCAAAGCCACGCCTAAGTAGACCAAGAAGGGCTTGACGCAACCGGCAGAGCCTGTCGATCTTACACCGGACGATGCCGACGTCGCCGAGGATGTCCAAGCCAGTGAAGACCACGCGCTTGGCCGCGGGGGCGAACTCGTCGACGGGCAGACCCCTCGACACGAGCACGTCGCGTATGGCCTGGCAGGCCGTCGTGGCCACATCAGGGTCGAGAGACACGGTGGCAAAGTTGTCTACGTAGCCCGCGCCGATGACGTCAGAGTCCTTCCGCAGCGGAGGGATGGCCGCGCCGTCCACCAGCATGGAGCTCTCGTTGATTCCCGAGTCGAGGATGGCCGTGGTCAGGGCGGACTGGCAGAAGTGGAGGGCCCACGACCAGCCCATCGGCATGACGGAGACGAACGGCTGCAGGAAGGAGTTCGTCCCGATGTTCACGCCGTTGAGCCGCTTGAAGCCCAAGTATCGATTCGGGGCGACGGGGGGAGACAAATATCGATGTAGATGTGGCGGTAACTTCATATGGTAAAATGCGCACTGTATGTCGCCCTGGGCCACGTAGAACTCGCGGTCGGCCTCGAGTGCGCTCCATGCCGACGGAGTCGGCAATCTCGTAGAAGGAGGGGCCGAGAAGGACATGTTGGCTACCCGCGTGTCGAAGACGAGCCGCAAGTTGACGCCGTTGGACTTCTCGACGAAGAAAAACCCAGTAGAATAGGTAGCCTGACGTTCTGCGACCTCCCACTCAAGCATGCCAGCCTGGTCCAGGCGTAGCAGAAAATCAGCATGCTCCCGAGGCCGAAATCGAAGACGTGGATCCACATAGGGCGACCCCAGTCCCGAGTCCTTCCTGAGAGCAGCTGCATCAGCAGGGTCACGTAGCATTTGATGCCTCCACCCTGACAACGTAGAACGATCAGCTTCAGAAGCGATGTCGGCCGTCGGGACAGGCGCCGCGTGCTTCGGCCAGGAGACGAGCTCCCTGTTGTAGGGTCTTACCCGGGACTCTCCAGAGTACCCGGGCGCCGATGCGAGCAACCCTCCGAGGGTTGCCTCGCATCTAAGAGGAGATTCGGAATAGCTAGGAGGTAGTTCAAAATCGCGATACTGTTGAGCAAGATACTCCTCAGCGTCACTACGAGCGCGCGGAGGAAGACCAGGAGGCGGGCTGATCACATCGTTCGGGTCGCAGTGGTACATGTCGTTGAGAGTGGACACCGCGTCGTTGTACCACTCACGCCAGGCCGCACCCTTGGCGGCCCGTCCGCGGGCCGACCCGCCCATGGATGAAGTGCCCGATCTTCGCTCCACAGGAATAGGGTGGAGGGGAAAAACGTCTCGCTGTCGAGGAAGTTGTGCAGCGAGGGGGCAATGAGCCTGGCTGGCGCCACTGTGGCGCGCCCCGCAGCCAGGCCTGAAGTTCTCAGGCGTCATGGCGCCCGCAAGGCCCGCTCCTCGCGAGCCTTGCGGCGCTCTTTGCTGATGGCGGCCTCCGCCTTCATCTGGTCTGCGATGTACTCCAGCAACTTCGGCGAGATGCAGAGATTGGCCTTGGAGACGCCTGCGCCGAGGAAGTAGCTGGTCTCGGGCGTGCTGGAGGCCCCAGCTGCGGCGCCGCCTCTGGCAGCGGCCTTGGCCTTAGGGGCTGCGCCGCTCGGAGGTGCCGATCGCGTCTCGTGCGCCCGCTCCTCCAGGAGCTGGAGCTGGCGAGCGACGATCTCGAACGATGCAATCTCGGCGATCTGCAGCTGGTCGTGCATGGCGGCGAGGTCCAAGACGCGGCAGAGGGTCTCGTGGAGCTTCGCGTGCTCGTCCTCGTCGGACAACGCCATCGACGTAAGCCACCTCTGATGCCACGCCGTAGGCGTGCCCGCCATCGTCGACATGAAGGACAGGCACCAGAGAAGGGTCCTCGGCCCTTGCACAGGCCAGCCCTGCACGGCCGTCTCCGAGAGGGCGTTGACGGTCTCGCCGAACCTCCTCTCGCGCTCGCCCCGCGGGTTGAGCAGCATCGGGGGGGTCCTGAAGTCGCCGACGGGGGCGGGCGCCGCAGGGGCGGCGGCGGGAAGCGCAGCCGCCACTCCGGGTGCTGGCACCTGCGGCAAGGCCCCCGCGGGGCCAGGCGGGACGGCCCCCAGCGCGGCGGCCGGCGCAGCGACGCCAGGGGCGACGCCGAGAGGGGCCGCCGCAGCGGCCGCTGCCGCGGGGGGTAGCGCCAGCGGGGCCGCAGCCCCCGCGGGCGGCGCCGCACCTCCCACGCCAGGTGGTGGCGGCAGGGCCGCAGGCGGCAGGGCGGCCGCAGCCGCAGGGTCCGCCAGCGGGAAGGGACCAGGCGGGGCGCCTGCCACGTTGCCCGCCGCGAGCGCCAGCGGCAGCGGGTCGGCGGGTCTCGGGTAGCCCGCGGCCACCGAGCGAGCGACGGCCGCCCACAGCTCCGCGGCCGTCGGAAGGCGGCGGAAGCGGTGTACCGCGGCGCCCGCCAGGGCTGGCGGCGTGTCGCCCTGGCCCGCGAGCTGCAGGACCGCTCGCACGTCGGGGCCGACGATGATGGGCTCGTCGTGGTCGTCGAAGTCGGGAGTGAGGATGTAGGCACATCCCCCGTTGACGCCAAGCGTGAGGCGCTCGTGCCACAGGGGCACGCCGCCAACGCGGTAGCGCAACACGTGGAAACTGCCCGCCATCACTGCAGCGCTGGGGCGCGGGCTCGGGCGTCGCGCACCTGCTGCGCCGCGAGAGCGGCGATGTCGATGCCGTCCACGATCTCCACCACGGCGGGCGGCTGGTGGGCAGGCTGCCCGAGGAGCCGCCGCGCAGCCCAGGCGCCTCCCACGGCCCCGACGGCGAGGCCGACGGTCAGCGCGGCCACCGAGTAGGCCGTGACGAGGCCCAGGCACGAGGGCTCGACCACGTGCCCGCCCGCGCCTGCGCAGACGCAGGAGGGGCAGGAGAAGGTCGGAGGCGCGGGGCAGGCCAGCTGCGGCGAGCAGGCCCCGCAGCTGGGCGCGGCGGCCCGCGCCGCGACCGTGGCCCCCAGCGCCTGCGCCCCGTACCTCAGGACGTCCGCCGCATGGTGGGCGATGTCTTGCATAACTGAGCAAGACACCTGAGAGACTTGAGAATGGAAGCGCGGCCCGAAAGAAAGCCACAAATAGCCGCGGGCAGCATAATAATGATGATGATGATGATGATGATGATGATGATGATGATGATGATGATGATGATGATGATGATGATGATGATGATGATGATGATGATGATGATGATGATGATGATGATAATGATGATGATGATGAG
>CAUYUJ010007524.1:486885-516065 GCA_963575745.1 Prorocentrum cordatum | reverse complement strand
AAACGCGGCGCCGGGAAAGCTGCGACCTCCGTCGCGCGAACGGCGCGACGATAATTCTCATCGCCTGGCACGCGCCTCGCGCTTGAGTCTGGGCTCGCACAGCTCCTGGCGCGCTGGGCTGCGCTGCCGACGACGCCCTTGTCGCAGTGGGGCCTTCTGGTCCGCGCCGCGGTTATAGCCGAGACCCCGTTGCGCGCGGAGGGCGCGCCCCCCTGCCGTGACTGCCGGCGCTGGCGCTCGCGGCCTGCTAGGGCCCGCCGCGTATGCCGCGAGTGCGTGCGCTGCTCGGTACATTGCCTCCCCTTCTTTCAGCTGACGCAGAGACCGCTGCGCGGCCTGATGCGACTCAACGGCGCGGGCCCTCCTGCCAAACGTAAACCAAACCATCCATCGCAGCAAAGACTTGCGCGCGAGATCAAAGGTCGCAGTCCGCATACCATAAAGCGCGGGCCACTGACTCTCGGCACCAGCAGTGCTCGCTCAATGCCGAACGACCCCGCCAAGCTCCGCCAGCGCGCTCGCGCCGATCATGACGAAACCTTCCGGTCGAAGCTGCGCCAGCCACTGCCGCGACACCGACAACTCGCGCCGCGGGCCTCGCCTTTTCTCGAAATGACCGTACGCGATGCGGAAACTTTCCTCGATCGCGCTTGCCTCGTCCGTTGGGCCCTGGCCCCGCGGGAAGAATTGCGCCGCGGTCAGATTGTCCGCGCCGCCGAGGAGCAACCCAGCGGCGACGCCCGCGCACGCGAAGGGAAGCAAACAACGCATCGCACTGACAAGGTCGACTCGGCCACTTTGCGCGCGAGCGGATGTGCTTGGGTCGGTTCGATCGGCGCGGAAGCGCGCCCCCGTGCGCCCGCTGGCGGAGGCGGCGGCGGAGGCCGCTCGCGATTTGGACAGGCGTCGCTGGGCGCGGCGAGCACGCCGGTTCGACCTGCGCGCCCTCGCTGTCAGGAGCCAACGTGGAAGGGAGGGAGAGCCGCATAGACATCGGCGCTTGGACTCACGTCTCACAACGCAGCGCACGAACCGTGAGATTGACAGCGCTGGCGACGGCGCCGCGCTTCCATCGGGCCCAGGCCCGAAACGTTGCCCCGCCCCCTCCTCGACTGCGGGGCTCGCTGGAGCATCGGGCACTCTTGCGGCAGAATGCAGCAGAGAGCTTTTTGCACTTGCGGCGGGGCTGGGGCGGGGACATAGGACGCGGCTGCAAGGCATGATGGGGAAAGGCAAAGGATGCGAGCGGCAACTGGAGGACGCGTCGCCCTACCGATTCTGGACCCCACAGTGGAGGCTCGCGGGGGCTAAGAGTTACACTGAGGGTTGTCTGGCTAATACTGAGCGCTCGCGAGGCGCGAGCCCAGGTGGAGCGGAACGCCTGGGCGCGCGCGCGTTCCCGCGGGGCCGCCCGCGCCACGAACGGCGCAGCGAGCGTTCCGTCGACTCGCAGCTGAGCCCTGCCGCCTCTCTTGCGCCGAGCGAACTCACGCGCGGGCCGGCGCCCAGCGCTGGCTGGAAGAATGAAAGCTTCCGCGGGCTACGGCAGCGCGCGCGCCCGCGCGTTGCCAGAGCGCGCCGATGGCGCGAGCAGTGCCCTGTCGGGACCGTATACGCGAGACGCGCGAGGGACGACGATGTTGTCCTGTCCGCGCGACCCCGAGGTATCGTCCGATATTTCAGAAGAGACAGGCATCCCCGTCAAGTGAGTTATGATGGAGCCAGCCAGGCGCTGGAGCTCCACATCGCTCGCCGGGGATTTCATCAACCGCGACGCCGACGCTAACACGCCATGGCTTTCATCATGGGCTTGGCGCTTGGCTCGGAAACTTCATGTAATAACCGAACCAGCGCGTCGCGCGCCTTCCTCCCCCCCGCCCCTAGACGCGGCGCGAGCTGTGATATTTCCTTTCTGAGAGCGTCCAGGCGAACGGTCTCCGCCTCGATGTCGGACACGTCTTGCCCGCTTCGCGCCGACGCGAACGCCGCTGCGCTCGCGCGTCGCAGCCCTCGAGCCGCCGCGCGCGCGAGATGGCGGCGCGCGCGTCGACCGCGGCGCGGCCCGCGCGAGGGAGCCGCACGCAGCGCGCGCGCGCCCCTGCGCGGAAGCGCGCCTTCTTGGGCTGGCGCGCTCGGACTGCCGAAGAACTTCGGAGAGTCGGAGAGGTGCCCGCGATTTGCATGCCGCCAACCCCCTCGCGCATTGCAGTGCCGTCGCGGCGGCGCGCCGCGTCCGCGACGCTGAGTGCGCGGCCGCTCCTCTTGCGAAGCGCCGAGTATCTGGTTCGCCGCGCGCGCAAACTTGGACGCCATGTCTGCGTCGGCTTCAGCCTCGCCGACGAGATGGGCAAGTCGACCGCGGAAGCTTTGCGCGTCTGCAAAGCCCCCCCCGCGCAACTCGCCGCGACCCAGGGCGCCGACCCCCTGGACTGGGCGAGGCGCCGCAACTCGCGGCGCCGAGCGGCTGCTCGTAGAGCCGCCATCTCGCGCTGGCTAGCGACGCGAAGCGCGGGGCGAAAAGCAAATCTGGGCGTGCCCTGCGCTCCTTGGAAGGCGCGGACGTCTGGCCCGCTGCCGCTCGTATCCTGCCACGCAAGCGAAGGCCGCGCGCGCGCCAACGCGGTCGCGTTGGTCTGACCCGCGCAGCGAAATCATATTGCACGCGCACGGCCTCGGCCAGGCCAGTTCGGGCGCTCGCGCAATCCACTTCGGGGCAGCCCGCGAGCGCCGTCGCGGAGCGACCGCCCACGCTCTGCTCGGCCGCCGCAGCGGCGGCGCCATGGAGCTGCACGAGCGCAGCGACGGCGCACAACGCGCAGAGAGCCATGGCTGCAGCCCCCCCCCCCTCGGGAAGCGCAAACCTAAAGGCAAAAGAACCTGCCGCAATTCCGCCCCGGGCCGCGCGGGCTGATGGCGTGCGCGAATTTCTGCGTGCGCAGGACGCTTCGCCCATTCGAAGTCGGACCCGCGGCGTAATCGTTGAGCTTCGCCTTAAATGCCAGCGGCCGCCCTGCCTCGCTTGTCAAACGCTTGCGCGTCGCATCAGGCACTTGTCCCACAGGTTGCTGCATGCGTCCAACGCGCGCGCGCGCCTGCGTATGTCTGCGCGCTTCTTGCGGGTGGGCGAGCTCGAGGGAGCGGGAATCGACTGGGAGCGGAATCCTGGTTTCCCTGAGCCACCGTCAATGCACTTCGCCCTGCGCCTCAAGAGATTTACTAAGAGCGCGGCCCGAAAAAAAAAAAAAAAAAAAAAAAAAAAAAAAAAAAAAAAAAAAAAAAAAAAAAAAAAAAAAAAAAAAAAAAAAAAAACAGGTTGCACTGTCGCACTGCGCTCTATGCTGGAATTGCATGCGCCTCGGCAACAATGCACCGCCTCGGCGAGCGGAGAAGATTCGCTTCCCCATCGCTGCAGACCACGGGGTACAAGCTCGACACTGGGCGCTGCGTCCTGGGCGGCGTGCCCCTGTCCAGGATGCGTCGCGATGCGCCCAGACTGCGCCGCGCGCAATGGGCCCCTTAGCACTTGCTAAATTGGGGCCCACAGAGAACGCTGCGATATTCTGGGCCCACGCGCCAAAACCAGACGACAAATCCAACATCCACGGATCACGCGTGAAATTTCGCGGCTTGGCACCGCGCGCGCACGGTCGCCACTTCGCGCGTTTGCGAGCAGCCGCGCATAATGCAGCGCTCGACGCAACGCGCAGCGATGTGAGATCAGGAGGACGATGCGTTTCCTACAGGGGCGCCAGTGAAAGGGACTGCTGAGACCGCGGCGTTGCATCTCATACTGACTTCGAGAAGTGCGAGTGACAGCGTCATGCGGCGACCCTGAGAGTGAAGCCGAGCAGACGTGAGAAATCGGCATCGCCGGTCTCAAAAGTTTCTTTCCCTGGGGTCCCTGTTGGAACCACGTGAGAAGGTGCGCTAGGATTGGACTGCGGCAATGGAAAAAACCAGCCATGGAACATACGCGCGCATCGCCCTCGCCCTCGCGCCCCGTGGCGCAGTGAGGCCTGGTCAGCTAGGAAGCGGTGGAACACGTTTTTCCTGCTCGGCTGCAGCCCCCCCCCGCCCCCTCCCCATGCAGACGTTCGCGCTGCCGGCGCCGTCGCCATTGCCCACCTGGACGTTATTGCAACTACCTGCTGTGGGTGCTCCTGCTGACACCCTTGCGCTTCTGCTTCAACATCCAATTGAACTGATGATGCTGCAGCCGACGCGGCTGCAACTGCAGCTGCAGCTGCGCCAACTCCGGTCGCTCATGCAGCGCACTGGCTGAGCGTTGTGCTCGCGCAGGTGAAGACGCATCTCGCGGCGGCCGGGTAACGACCGCAGGGCTCGCCGTCGCCGACTATATGTCGCCCCCGAAGTCATCCGAGGCACAGGACGGCATCGCTGCGACGAAGGCAACGGACACGGGGCCCCTCGAAGCCATCGCGCAGGTCTGCAACGAAGTATGACCAGTGACGTCCATCGTCGGCGCAGGTGCCACTTCCTTCGCGCGCGGCGCTGCCTGCGCGGCCACGGCGGCGGCCGGCGGCGAGGCGGCATCGTCAGTCTTAGAGCCGTCAAATTCATTACACTCTGATTGACCTGAGCCGTCGTCCTTGGCTCGGCTGGCCCGCGCGCCGAATGGGCCCGCGTGGCAGAGAAGGAAAAGGAGCAGGAGGCGGGACGGAGGAGAAAAAAGGCGGAAGAGGAAGGAACGGTGAGGATTGCGAGAAACAGGAGGGGCCCCAGAAAGACGGAAGGAGGGCACGGAGGAGCAGGAGGAGGAGGGGGCAAACGGCGGAAACCGAAGACAGCTTTCACTGGGCCCCGTGCTCTCGCCGAGGCGCCGGCCACATCTCTCATTCAATATCGTGTTGCCGCTTCTCTCGCGGGACTCCCAGCCTCTACCAGGTCAGCATCCCGTCCTCCAGCATGCGGCCGCCGACTTTCCTCTCAATTCTTGACGCTTCGCGTATCCCCACCAGTCTCAGCCGACCCCGCGTACGGCGGTGGTACCTCATGCTGATTGGTTCAGCCTTCAGCGTGTCGCTTCGGTGCTACCTGTCTGATCGGCTAGGTTGGCTGCGCGGACTGGCGCCGACAGGGCGACTCTTCCGCTGCGTAGCACTGCGGCTGCTTCACCTCGGTGTGGCTGGCGCCCAGGTGCGTTCGCCTTAATGTGGAGCATTTTGCATAATGCATGTGCACACCTCGCTTTCTTTGCGAATTATTACTGCAGGTGCGTTGCCTGTTGTTGCTAATTCGCCTCGCCTGCTGGCCCAGACGACGCCTTCCGCTCCCTGTCCGCCGCCTCGGAGCCGCCGATCAAAAAAGTATCCCCACCAGCCCGTCCAGAATTGATCGCCAGCTTTCCCGAGGCCTGTTGGAGGCTATCCTGAGCCATGCTCGGCTAGAGGCTGTCGGAAGCTATTCTGAGCCATGCTCGGCTATGTCGGGCCATATTCAGGCTGTCTTGAGGCCTCTTGGAGATCTGTCGGAGGTTATCTTGAGCCATGCTTGGCTATGTTGGGCCATTTCGGAGGCCATCTTGAGCTATCTGGGGCTCTCTTGGAGCCATTTTGGGCCAAAAAGGGCGGGGTGGAGAATCTTCAGGAGAGTCTGGGAGGCCTCTCGGGGCCGTCTGGGGCCCCACGGTTCAAAAAAAACAGGGGTCCTCAATTCAGGTCCCCCCCATAGGAGGCTCTCAAACGGCGTCTTGGGGACGTGTTGGAGCGCTCTTCGGAAGCCTCTTGGGCGATCTTGGGGCCGTCCTGGGCCTTCTTGGGCCCCTCTTGGGGCTCTCTTGGGCCATCTTGGGGCCATCTTGATGCCTCAGGGGCCCATCGGAAGCGAAAAGACGATAATGCCAAATACATTGACTTTCTTTAGGCTTTTGAAGCAGTTTGGCTTCTTGGAGGGCTCGAAGGGCACTTGGATCCGTCTTGAGGACTCTTGGAAGTGTGTCGGAGGCTATGTTGACCCATCTTGAGGTATCTTGGGCCATCTTGGAGGCCATCTTGCGACTTGGAGCGCCTCTTGGAACCATCTTGAACCATTTTGGACGCTCTAACGCCTCGATCCCCCCCTCCAGGTCCAGGGGAAGGTTACCCCTCCCCCGAGCAGAGGAAGGAAGGGAAAAAGAGAAAACCAAACTCGCTCTACCACCGTAGCCCGAAAGGGCTGGTGGGACTTCCACCTATAGACTTCCAGCCTCCATCAGCTCAGCACTCCGACCTGTAGCGTCCGGCATCCGACTTTCCACCTTCACCTCCATTCAAGCGTCCACCAACGCTGCGCCCTGAGCCCCGCCCTGGGCGCTACCGCGCACTCGCCTCGCCTCGCCTCCGCTCGCACAATTCCCACACACACACACACCTCATTGAAATTAGCCTGACGGGGGACCCAACCATATGCAGGTGCGAGTACCGCAATAGTGATTCACTTTTTTCGGTGGCGATCCCTATGAGGCAACGAACCGTGCTAGGGGTGTGCCGACATGAATGGCGTGGTACACCACGCGAGCGAAAACGATGGATCTGAGTACGTAGGGAGACTGAGCGCGGGTGAATCTGCGCGCGCGTGCGTCTGACTGTGAATGAATCTGCGTGCGAGCGAGTCTACGTGCATGAATGCGAATATGACAAAGCGTGGTGCAATTGTGTATGAATGTCAATAGTTTGACAATGACTGCCTCTGAGTACTCGTGGCGCTGGGCGTGGCCGCCGCAAGGAGCTTCCCCGGGACACCCCGACGGCATCGCCCGCGCGCCGCGACGCCAGCGGCGCGCCCCGCCGCGGGATCGCGCCCGCTTCCTCCCCTTCCTTTACTCCCTCTTTGCCCGCACACTCAAAAGTCCAAGGCTGCGGGCGCAGCGCAGCGCGGAGTCCCTGCGGCGCGCGCAGGTCGCCCCGGAGGGGTCCCAGCGACGCGCGCGGGTCGTCCACTGCGCGGAGCAAAGAGAGCTAGCTGGCTGGCTGATAGCGGGCAAGGCTCTTGCCGCTGGGCAGAGCGACGACGGGCGAGCGAGGCGCTGGGCAGAACGCAGCACGGAGCCCCCGCGACGCGCGCAGGTCGCCCCGGAGGGGCCCCAGCGACGCGCGCGGGTCGCCCGCTGCGCGGAGCAAAGAGAGCTGGCTGGCTAGGACCTGCGGTGGGGCTCCATATGGGGCCACGTAGCGCTGTACTGGGCAAGGGACACGCATGCGGACTGCGCCACGGGGACCTTCGGTGGAGTTCCCTATGGGGCCACGAAGCGTGTGAGGGGTGTGCCGAAATGAATGGCGAGGACGCATGCGGACTGTGCCACTGGGACCTTCGGCGGAGCTCCTTGGCGGGGACGCATGCGGACTGCGCCACGGGGACCGTCGGTGGAGTTCCTGTGGGGCCGCGAAACGTGTGAGGGGTGTGCCGAAATGAATGGCGAGGACGCGTGCGGACTGTGCCACTGGGGCCTTCGGCGGAGCTCCTGTGGGGCCACGAAACGTGTGAGTGGTGTGCCGACATGAATGACGGAAACGCATGCGGACTGTGCCACGGGGCCCTTCGGCGGAGCTCCTACGGGGCCACGAAACGTGTGAGGGGTGTGCTGAAATGAATGGCGGGGGCGCATGCGGACTGTGCCACCGGGACCTTCGGCGGAGCTCCTATGGGGCCACGAAACGTGTGAGGGGTGGGCCGACATGAATGGCGGAGACGCATGCGGACTGTGCAACCGGGACCTTCGGTGGAGCTCCCTATGGGGCCACGAAACGTGTGAAGGGTTTGCCGAAATGAGCGGCGGGGACGCACGCGGACTGTGCCAATGGGACCTTCGGCGGAGCTCCTGTGGGGCCACGAAACCTGTGAGGGGTGTGCCGACATGAGTGGCGGGGACGCATGCGGACTGTTCCACTGGAACCTTCGGCGGAGCCCCTAGGGGCCACGAAACGTGTGAGGGGTGGGCCGACATGAATGGCGGGGGCGCATGCGGACTGTGCCACTGGGACCTTCGGCAGAGCTCTTGTGGGGCCACGAAACGTATGAGGGGTGTCCCGAAATTATACACCCACAAAGGCCCTCGGTGGAGCTCCCTATGGGGCCACGAAACGTGTGAGGGGTGGGCGACCGCCGAAGATGGTGGAGATGGGTGCGAGGGACGCATGCGCACCCACCCCGCTGAGACCTCTCGGTTGGGTCCCTATGGGGGCACCGAAACGTGCGAGGGGTGTCGCCAAAATGGCGTGTGCGGGAAGCAATGCGGGCACACCACTGGGACCTTCGGTTGGTATCCCTATGGGGCCCGAAAAAACGTGTGAGGGGTTGGCGAATGTGTACTAGTGCGGGACGCTATGCTGGGCACACCCACTGGGAACTTCGGTGGAGCTCACTATGGGGCACGAAAGACGTTGTGATGGGGTGTGCCGAAATGGGTTCGTGCGGGACACATCGAGGGCCACACCTGTGGGACCTTCGGTGGAGCCCCCTATGGGGCCACGAAACGTATGAGGGGTGTGCCGAAAGGGGTGTGCGGGACGCATGCGGGCACACCCACTGGGACCTTCGGTGGAGCTCCCTATGGGGCCACGAAGCGTGTGAGGGGTGTGCCGACATGGGTGTGCGGGACGCATGCGGGCACACCCACTGGGACCTTCGGTGGAGCCCCCTATGGGGCCACGAAGCGTGTGAAGGGTGTACCGAACACGGACGATGTGCGGGACGCATTGCGGCCCCCCACACCCAGTTGGGACCTTCGGTGGAGCCTCCCTATTGCGCGCCACGAAGCGTGTGAGGGGGTGGGCCGAAATGGTATGGTGCGGGGACGCAGGGGCACACACACTGAGACTTCGGTGGAGCTCCCTATGGGGCCACGAAGCGTGTGAGGGGTGTGCCGAAATGGTGTGGGGACCGCATGCGGGGGCACCACCCACTGGACCTTCGTGAGCTCCCTCGCGGGCCACGGAACGTAGTGAAGGGTGTGCAAAATGGGTGTCGGCAGTGCGGACGCATGCGGGCACACCCAATATGGGACCTTCGGTGGGCTCCCTATGGGGCCCCGACAACGTGTGAGGGCTGTGCGAATGTGTGTGCGGGCGCATGCGGGACACCCACTGGGCCTTCGGTGGAGCTCCCTAGGGGCCACGAAAACGTGTGAAGGGTGTGCCAAAATGGCGTGTGCGGGAGGACACGCATTCCGGGACGCAGCCACTGGGGCCTTCGGTGGAGCTCCCTATGGGGCCACGAAGCGTGTGAAGGGTGTGCCGAAATGGGTGCGGCGCCGCCATGCGGACGCAGCCACTGGGCCTTCGGTGGAGCTCCCTATGGGGCCACGAAACGTGTGAGGGGTGTGCCGAAATGGGTGTGCGGGACGCATGCGGACGGCAGCCATGGGGCCTTCGGTGGAGCTCCCTATGGGGCCACGAAACGTGTGAGGGGTGTGCCGAAATGGGTGTGCGGGGCGCATGCGGACGGCAGCACTGGGGCCTTCGGTGGAGCTCCCTGTGGGGCCACGAAACGTGTGAGGGGTGTGCCGAAATGGGTGTGCGGGACGCATGCGGACGGCAGCCATGGGGCCTTCGGTGGAGCTCCCTTTGGGGCCACGAAACGTGTGAGGGGTGTGCCGAAAAGGGTGTGCGGGACGCATGCGGACGGCAGCACTGGGGCCTTCGGTGGAGCTCCCTGTGGGGCCACGAAACGTGTGAGGGGTGTGCCGAAATAGGTGTGCGGGACGCATGCGGACGGCAGCCATGGGGCCTTCGGTGGAGCTCCCTATGGGGCCACGAAACGTGTGAGGGGTGTGCCGAAATGGGTGTGCGGGACGCCTGCGGGCACACCCACTGGGACCTTCGGCGGAGCTCCCTATGGGGCCACGAAACGTGTGAAGGGTGTGCCAAAATGGGTGTGCGGGACGCATGCGGGCGCACCCACTGGGACCTTTCGGGGAGCTCCCTATGGGGGTGAGGGGCGTGTCGAAGGGGTGTGCCAAAGATGGGGTGGGCGCGACGCATGGCGGCCACACCCACTGGTACCTTCGGTGGGAGCCTCCCTATGGCCGGCCACGAAAACGGGTGAGGGGTGGGCGAAATGTGCGGTGCGTTGGTGTCGCATGCGGGCCAAACCACTGGGGCCTTCGGTGGAGCTCCCTATAGGGCCACGAAACGTGTGAGGGGTGTGCCGAAATGGGCGTGCGGGACGCATGCGGGCACACCCACTGGGACCTTCGGTGGAGCTCCCTATGGGGCCACGACGCGGGTGAGGGGTGTGCCGAAATGGGTGATGACGATGATGATGGTGGGAGGAGGAGGGGGAGGAGGAGGAGAGGAGGAGAGGAGAAGAGACGCGGGCCACCGTCTCTTCAAAACGAGGACCCAACAACACAGGTTGGTTGGGACAAATGTGTTCTCGCCCGCGCCCAGAAACATCGTAGGTGCAAGGATCAAGATTAGAAGGCGAACCGCAGCGAGCCTTACAATCTTGTATATATATAAAACACATGTATATACTCATCTATATCTATATATATACACATACATACATACGCATATCCACATCTATTATCTGTATATATATATATATATCGAGAGAGAGGGATATGTCCGTACATCTATGTCTCGGAGGTGAGGGGGTGAGATCGAAGTGGAACGGAGAGCCCCCCTACCGGGAAATCGATTTCGGTTTTGTGTTCGTGCGTGCCGTGCGTGCGGGCGAGGCGAAGCTGCGTGGGCGGGCGAGATCAAGTCTCCTGTGGCTGAGGCGCGGCCGGACCAAATGTCTCCCTTCCGGGCGGCCGGTGGCCCGCGGTGTCCCGCCGGTGTCCCGCGACCGAAAGTCCGTGTGGCTCTGAGGCGCGGCCGGACCAAATGTCTCCCTTCCGGGCGGCCGGTGGCCCGCGGTGTCCCGCCGGTGTCCCGCGAAAGTCCCGCGGTTGTCCCGCGGTGACCGCGGGTGGCCCGCCGGTGTCCCGCCCGGTTGTCCGCGTGATGATGATGATGATGATGGTGATGACGACAATGATGATGATTTGATGATGATGATGATGATGATGATGATGATGGTGATGGTGATGGTGATGGTGATGCTGATGATGATGCTGCTGATGATGACGATGATGATGATGATGGTGATGCTGATGATGATGATGATGATGAGGACGATGATCATGGTTATGATGATGATGATATGATGATGATGGTGTCCCGATGATGATGATGATGATGATGATGATGATGATGATGATGATGATGATGATGATGTCGATGATGATGATGACGATGATGATGATGATGATGCTGATGGTGTCCCGATGATGAGGATGATGATGATCATGATGATTATGTTGATGATCATGATGATGACGATGATGGTGTCCCGATGGTGATGAGTATGATGATGTTGATGTTGATGATGCTGATTATGATTGTGTCCCGATGATGATGATGTTGATGATGATGATGAGGTTGATGATGATTAATTCTGATGGTGATGTGGTGATGTTGATGATGGTGGGTCTCCGATGGTGATGATGATGGATGGATGATGATGATGTTGATGCTTGATGTTGTAATGAATGATGAGGTGCCCGATGATGACGACGATGATGTGATGCTGATGATGATGTTGATGATGCTGATGATGATGATGTCGATGATGAGGATGATATGATGATGATGGTGTCCCGATGATGATGATGATAACGATGGTGATCATGATGGTGTCCCGATGATGATGCTGCTGCTGATGATGATGATGTTGTTGATGATGATTGTGATGATGGTGATGATGATGATGATGGTGGTGTCCCGATGATGTTGATGACCGTGATGATGATGATGCTGTTGGTGTTGATGATGACGACGGTGTCCCGATTATGATGATGTTGGTGATGATGATGTTGATGTTCATGTTGTTGTTGTTGATGATGATGACGTTGATTGTGATAGCGGTTGTGAGATCGATGGTGAGATCGATAGTGCGACCGAATGTGATATCGATTGTGAGATCGATAGTCAAATCAATTGTGAGATAGATCGAGTGAGATCGATTGTGAGATCGATCGAGGGAGATCGATCGAGCGAGACCGATACTGAGATCGATAGTGAGATCGATAGTGAGACCGATCGAGTGAGACGTTCGTTCCTCCCCCCCCCGAACCTCCTTATCACCCGAAGGGTGGTCGTATAGGTATATACACATTTTTTTGGGGGGGGGACAAACATATCACTGGCCCCCTCCCTGCCGTTGCTGGGAGCCCTCCGGGGGGACCTCTTGGGAGCCTCCTGGACCGTCCTGGGGCTCTTGGGTCCCCCGTGGGCTGTCTTAGGGTTCGGTCGGGCATGTCCTCCTGCAGCTGGATTTGAAGCAACAGTCAAATATGATTAAACAATGCCTCAACACTCGTCAAAACATCATCCGACAAATCGTTCCCAGACTTTTTTGCTTCGGCTATCTTTGGATCTTCCTCCTGTCGGAGGATGAGGGGTGAGGAGGAGGAGGAGGAGGAGGAGGAGGAGGAGGAGGAGGAGGAGTCTCCTGGGCGCCTGCCTCCCCGCGCTCGCGCCGCCCCCGCCTGCAGCGGCGGGCCCCCGGCGGGCGCCGCGGGGCGGGCGGCCGGCCCCGCGGCCGCCAGCAGGGCCAGGCCCCCGAGCCAGGCGGCGGCCGCGGCGGCCGACGGCATGGCGCGCGGGCGCGGCATGGCGGCGGGGCCTCGGGCCGCGCGAGAGGCAGCACCCCCCCCCCCCCGGGGGGAGGAGGAGGAGGAGGAGGAGGAGGAGGAGGAGGAGGAGGAGGAGGAGGATGGAGGAGGAGGAGAGGGCAGGAGGAGGGGGAGGAGTAGGAGGAGGATGAGGAAGAGGAGGCCTAGCTGGCAGGGCTCCTGCACATCCTTGAGAGGCCCCCCCCCCGACCCACCCCCTGCCGGTCACAGAGCTCTGCGCGCATCGCCCCTCGCCCTGGCCCTCCAGGAGAGCTAACACAACATAAGACCAGGACGTCGACGTCCTGATGCCCGTCGGGCCGTCCAGATGGGACCTGATAGGTCTGCAGTGCTATCTTTTAGCACTCGGGCCAGGCAGTCCCGACTGGCCTCAGCGGGCCCCCCGAGTGGTCTTGGGTCGGGCGTGTCCTCCTACAGGCGGAACTTGGACGGCAACTAAAAAGAATCCAAACATGTTCAAACAGTATCGAAAATTAGAAAAAATGATTCCACATATTTTTCCACTATTTTTGAAGACTCCTCGTGTAGAGGGGCGCCCGACTTATGAGTAGACCCGGGCGGTCTCCACACCCCAACCACAGCAGTCAAAATAAACTCAGACATAGTCCAACATACTAGGCACAAATCTTCCCCAGAGTATTCTGTCAACTATATATGAACATTCCTCCTGTAGAAGGACATGCCCGATTTTCGCACGAAGGAAAGAGGAGGGCTGCCGCGGATCCGGGGCGGCACACACAAGAACGCGGCATTGCGGAGAGGCCGCCGCTGAAAGCGTCTGCACCTTCCGATCCGTCGATCCATGCCAGCCTGAGCCCCCGAGCGCAGGAGCACCACCACGCTGCGCTCGGCACTGCCATCTCCCCGCCGCCGCCGCCGTCGTCGTCGCCGCCGTTGTTCGGGGGCGCTCAAGCATGGATTAGCCATCCATGGATTTGGCGCACGGTAGCCAAATCCATGGGTCGGGGGAGGTGTGTTCCCCAAAACGCGGCCGGTGCCGCCTCGCTTGGCGGCGGAAATCCGCGATTTCCCACGCCCCCTTGATCCATGTTTGCGATCGCCTGAGTCATCGCCGCCGTCGTCGCCGTCGTCGTCCCCCTTCAGGCTCGGCGGCACCCGGCCGCAAAGGCTTCCCGATAGGACCCCTGAGCCCCTGGGGGCTGAGACATCCGTATCTGTGCCCCCTGGCACGTTGAGGCGTGGCAGAGTGCCATGGAGGAGGAGGAGGAGGAGGAGGAGGAGGAGGAGGAGGAGGAGGAGGAGAGGGGATGAGGAGGAGGGCACGGAGCGAGGAGGAGGAGGAGGGGAGGGAGGAGGAGGAGGAGGAGGAGGAGGAGGAGGAGGGGGAGGAGGAGGAGAAGGGCCAGGGGGAGTGAGGAGGAGAGGAGGAGGAGGAGGAGGAGGATGGAGGAGGAGGAGGAGGAGGAGGAGGAGGAGGAGGGGAGGAGGTAGGGAGGAGGAAGGAGAGTGGAGGAGGAGGAGGCGGGGAGGAGGAGGGGCCGGAGGAGGACGAGGAGGAGGAGGAGGAGGAGGAGGGAGGAGGAGGGGCAGGAGGAGGGGGAGGAGCAGGGAGAGGATGATGAGGAAGAGGAGGCCTAGGCTAGGGACGCCATTCTTGAGAGCCCCCCCCCCCGACCCACCCCCTGCCGGTCACAGGAGCTCTGCGCGCATCGCCCCTCCGCCCTGAGCGTTCTAGGGCGCTTCCCTAGCGCTCCCCCTCCCTCCCTCCTCCTCCTCCTCTCATCCTCCTCATCCTCCTCCTCCTCCTCCCCTCCTCCTCCTCCTCCTCCTCCTCCTCCTCCCCCTCGCCTCCTCTTCCTCCTCGTTCCTCCCTCTTCCTCCTCCTCCTCCTCCTCCTCCTCCTCCTACCCAGGGGCGCCCAGGAGGCCTGGAGGATGGCTTCCAGGACGGCCGAGGCAGGAAACCGGGGCCGCCAAGACGGCCCGAGATGCCTCCAAGACGGCCCGAGATCACAGGCAGCCCATATAACAAGGAAGCGCGATAGGGATCCAGGGACCTCGGGAAGGCCATGTCGACAATTTGCGAGCGGGGCGCGGCCAGCGACAGCGCGGCCAAGCATGGCCGAAGGGGACGGATGCAAGGGCCACCTTGGAAGATCGCTCATCCATACTATTCGGGTTGGCTGTACTCTGAGACGGCCCGATATTGACTCAAGACAGCCTCATAGGCCCCCAAGACGGCCCAAGAGGGCTCCAAGAGGACCCCCAGTAGGGCCCGGAGATGCCAACAGATCTCCACTGGCAATTGAACAATTTCGTGTGCGCACGTTTTCGGGTTTCCGTCGGTCAAGGCCGGACCGAGAGCCCTTCAATGCGGCGAAACACGGACCAAAGAGGCCCCCCAGAAGGTCCAAAAGAAGGTCGAGCCTCAAAGACGGCCCGAGAGATTTGCAAAACGGCCATGTAGCTCCCTAAGAAGGCTTGGCACCAGGCAGCCCAAATGCGCCCAAGAGACCCCGAGATGCCCCAAAAGGCCTCCAACAGGTCCCCAGAAGACCCAAATGCTCCTCTGCGCTGCAGCAAGGGGAGGAGGGGAGGAGGGGGAGGAGAGAAGAAGATACAAAAAAGATGACGACACCGAGGACGAGACACCGACACGAAGTGGAAACGCGCGTTGCATGTTTTGGCTCCCCTGAGCCCTGGGACATGATATGTCAAGCGTTACGGCGTCCTGTGCGCTCTTCGACCCGTCGCCATTTAGAGTGCTGGGTTGGTACGGTGACGACGGGACTTGCAGCAGGCAGCTGGATATGATCCTCAGCCTCCCAACCTCAATGACTTCGTATCCTGCCCAGGACGATTCTTTCCTCACCCCAACATTCTGTCAGTGACGTCTTCCCGTTTTGCGCACCAGACTGCCCTCGACCTTTCCCCTTAACCTCGCCCCATCTTCATGTTTCCGCCCTCTGCTCCCCCCTGTCCATTTCCATTCTGCTTCAGGTCGGGTGTTGCTAGAAGTGCCACTGGCCCAAGGTGCCCCCAGGATTTCGGAGGGGGGGCCCAGACGGCCTCCAGGGCGCCCCTTACGAGGCCCAGAGGGCCCCAGGGGGCTCCAAAATGTAGCGAAAAGCTGGGGGCACCTTGGACTGGGGCACTTCTAGCGACACCCGATCATGGGCCGTGCAACAGCTTGCTAGTCCACGCGCGGCATCCACGAAACTCGCCGACCCCTGAAAGACGCCGCGGCCCGCCGTGCACCGATGCTCGAGCTCGGCGCTGGCCTTCGCATGCCGTGGTACCTCGGCGCTCGCTTCGTGCCGGGGTGGCAGCTCGTTCCAAAAGGGGCGTGCTGCTGGACTCGGGGCGGAGATTGAGAGGCCCTTTCTTCCGGGTGCCCCCCCATCCTGTCCGCCAGGTGTGTCAGGCGCGGGTCCAGGTGTGGAGCCCGAACCTGGCAGGGGTGATGGCATGCTTCGGCCGAGACGGACACTCTGAGTGCGGTGACGGGTTGTGTTCCTGAGCCTCCAGAGAAAACGCCCGCGACGCGACTTGAACCTGCCCCCCCCCAAGCGGTCTCTGCAGCTAATCTTAAGTCGGTCGTGTCCCCCTTACAAGCGGAATTTGGAAGACAAATGAAACATATCCAACACATGTTCAAACATATTCAAACATAGTCTAAAAGTCGTGCTCTGGCTATGTTCTGACTTTTTGAAATTCCCCCTGTAGAGGGACACGCCCGACAGGAAGCTAAGATGGCTGTCTTTAGGGCGGATTTTGCGGACTCAACCGACTCAACCTGTTTTTGCATCATCGTCATCATCATCGTCATCATCGTCGTCATGATATTCATCATCGCCCGCGTCATCGCCATCATCATCATAATCTACGCGCCCACCTTCGCTACTAGACTGGGTCCGAGGGACCAAAAGCATTGTTTTGTTTGCTGGTTGGAGCGAACGTAAGGTTTAAGGTGAGAGAGAGCGGGTTTCCATAGGGAACAACATTGGGGCGGCTGGAGCCGCTCTCCCCCAAGGAGGGATGCATCCCCTTGACGGGAGGCCGACCGACCGAGGGGCGATGCATCCCTCTGGCCGATCCCCCCCCTTGTAACAGAGGGAAATGCCTCCCTCATGCGCGACCAACCACGGAGGGGAGATGAATCCCTCATGCGCGAAGTGTCGCGCTCGAGGCTTCGTCGCTTCGCTTACCCTCTTGGCCCCCCCCCAGCTTGCTGAATGCAAACCCAGGGCGGGAGGGTGGGAAAAATCAAATCGCAAGGTCGCGCGCGGCGCGGGCAGCGAAGGGGGGGGGCGCCCCCCCCCTCTCTTCGCCCCTGCGCCCCGAGCTGTATGCGCGGGCGACGTTTCCAAGGTGTCCGCGCGCGTACATCATGAAGCACTCACCCATGCCTGCCCGGGCCTAAAGTGCACCCATAATCTACGCGCCCACCTTAGCTACTAGACTGGGTCCGAGGGACCAAAAGCATTGTTTTTTTTGCTGGTTGGAGTGAACGTGAGGTTTAAGGTGAGAGAGAGCGGGTTTCCATAGGGAACAACATTGGGGCGGCTGGAGCCGCTCTCCCCCAAGGAGGGATGCATCCCCTTGACGGGAGGCCGACCGACCGAGGGGCGATGCATCCCTCTGGCCGATCCCCCCAACGCTGCTCACCCCCGCGCCCCGCTCGCTCACCCAACGCTGTTCACTTACCGAGCAACACAATGTATAACGGCGCGTCGCAGCCACACGTGGGGGCTACCCGCGGGCGAAGCGCCATGCGCTCTCCAAGCTGCCCGTCCAAATACGACTGTCCACGCCGATTCGCTTTGCTGGAAATCGATGTCGCCTCACAAACGCGTCACTTCCTAGCTGCCTCGAAATCCCGTCCGACCAATTGGTCCCCGAAGGCGTGAATTCCCACCACGTGGTGATCGAACGGCGGCTCGCCAAGAAATTAGTGAAAGCAATCGACCGATCCAGCGCGGCCGGCACCGCGCAGCCCTTGACGTACGAATGCAGAGAGCTGGTATTGTCTATGAAAAACAGCACGCGGCGGTTTGCCAGCCGCTTAGCGTGGCGCTGGTAGATGATGGGCGGCATCGCGCCCTCACACAGCGCGATGGGCTGGCCGCCCTGCCTCAAGCGCTCCTCACAGTAGCCCCACATGCCCAGCAGAGCCCCGTCAAAAACGCAGAAGCCAGCTTGCCGATAGCCGTCGGCGCAATCTAACAACACGTACCCCCCTGTCGGCCACGCGTCATTGTCAGCGCGCGCGTCAGAAGCAATGAGAATCAAAGGCTCGCTTCTCGGCGCGATCTCGGCCACGCGGCTCGGCATGTCTTGCAGAATTATATAAAAGAAATCGAGGGCGCACCAGGCAGTTGCTCAGGGTCCAAGGCGGCTGATCTGTGTACTGCCGTTGCCTCAGAGCCCCCATGCCTGCTTTGCCCACGCCGTGCCACGCCGCTCTGGCGATGAAGTTGAGGAGGCCTCTCAACTTGCTGGCGTCTCCGGGCGTGAGCCTGCCCTCGCTGCGCCTCGCCGCAATGAACGTCTTCGCCTTTTCGACGAGAGTGTCGCGCGCCCTGAAAGATATGACATTCGAGTCCAGCGAAGGGCCGAAGGTGTGCACGACGCCCAGAAAATCGCCGGACGGGCTCATCCTCCTCGTCTTCGAGGGAGCCACAGGCGTGCCCAACTCCGCGCAAAGGCACTGTGCGGCCTCCTGACCAGCGCCCCCAGCTGATTCAAAATCAGTAATATTCGCGTCGTCCACATACATGGCAAGCAAAAGCGACAACACGCGGCGCTGCACTGCCTGCAGGAATCCTCCCCATCGCGCGAAATGCATGACTGACGCGGAGAGACCGAAAAGCAACGCCCACGCCACCTGGAACCTCCATTCTCCCGTGACAGGATCGCGGACCGCCACGACGTTCAAGCGCAAGTGATCTGGGTGCACTGGGACTGAGCGATAGGCCGACGGCAAATCTTCGCCCCCCGACACGAGCCTCTCGCGGGCCACGTCGGCACCAGCGTCCGCACACGCTTGCCGGACCACCCTCGCATCGATGACAGGCTGGAATGGCGTACACATTCTTTGCCGCTCACAAAATGCCGTCGCTTCGTTCTGCCTACCCCGACGTCCGTCGTCGATTCTCCTCCTTTTTCCAGAAGGCTGAATATGGCAAAACGCAGGAATCGGCGCCCACTGCCCCGCGCCGAACTCCGCATCAATGTCCGACTTGCTTCGCAGCGGTGCCGCCCAGCCTTTCTTGCACTCTTCCTCGCAGCTATCCCAGAGAAATTGGCCCTCCTCACTCGCGCGCTGGCGATCCAGTTCCGCCAGCAAGACTTTGGACTCTCCAAGCAGCGAGTGCACGGGCATGGGAGCTTCATACTCGGATGGTTCAAAAGCACCCGTATTCTCCATTACGCCAGTGATGCCAAAGCCGGTGACAAAGCGCAACGCCAGCTTTTGGTCTGGCCACCGCGCGAGCACCACCAGCACGGCAATGAGTCCGGCGTGAATATGCCCCGCCACGGCGCGCACAGTCGGACTCTGCCACTTCAAGAGCTCCGCCGTGAGGGGCTTGCACCGGCGACTAAGCTCTTGCAGCGCGTGCATGCTGCGCAACCGAAACTCCCTCAAGTCGCGCAGCTCTGCGGCGGTGGACTCCGCCGCAAATTTCAAGTCATGCGGAGCAGCAACGTCCTCATCGAACGGTAACTTCCCCCGCTTCGCGAAATCAACCGCGGCGCGGAAATGCTCTTCCTCATCCCGGCTGTGGCCCAGGAGAGGCGGCAACGCGTGCTTGGCCGAGAGCGCCCCGGCCTGTCGCCCCGCCGCGGCTTCCAGCATGGCAGACGTGCCCTGGCCTGCCGTGCTGCCAACTGGTCCAGCGATGCTGCGCTCGTCTAGCCACTTTGCGAAATCCACGAACGGCGACTGATTGACTAGATCTTCCAATGACGGAAAAACAAAACTGCTCAGCCATTCCCTGGGGAACATGCTGACGACGCACTGCCGCAATTGGCGCTGCGACCACATCACGGGGAAGTGCCTCGATACCCGCGGCGCCTGCGCAAACGAAGACGCGCCGTCGCTCGGCGCCCCGCGCTGATGCGCTCGCGCCTGCGGTGCCGACACATCGGACTCCTGCTCGCCCGATGACTGCGCTGATTGCGCCTGGCCGAGAACGCGCGCTTGCTGCGCGCGGAAACCTGGCTGGGCGCTGGGTGCGCCCGCCTGCGCTGGCGCAAAGAAGCCGTGCTCCGCTGGACAGGCAACGTGCCCCCCTGCCTCGGCGCTGTCCTCCGCCCTGGCGGGGCCCCTTCAATGCTGCGACAACGCGCCCTGCTCCGGGATCGGCGCCTTGCGGCACACGGCGGCGCAGTGATTCCTCATGCCGCAGACGCGGCCGCTCTTGCTCACGATCATGGAGCATGCGTGCTCCAGATTCTTCGGGCAGGGCTCCGGGCACGACCCCCGATTGAAATTCTTGCACAGCTCCTTTCCGTTCTTGAGGTGGGTCGCCAAACCGGTGCTCGATCCCTTCTGCGCGCCCTTGGGGTTGCGCTGCCCGCGCCCTGCACCCGCGCCTCCCTGCTGCGCCGCAGGTGGCGGCGGGGCGCCCCGCGGGGCTCCGCGCGCGAAGTCCGCGGCAGGCCGCGCGTCGGGGGCTGGTGCGAAGCCGCGTGCGGGGATCTCCCACATGTGCTCCCTCCTTTCGAAGACATCCTTGATGATCTTTCCCAGCGACATGGACGTGCGGCGATGCCTGCACGCCGGTGGAACGTTCGCGACACTAGCCCCTCGCAGCTCGCGGATCGCGGCGCGCCTGTCAACCCACTGCTGTCGCTCCTCCTCATCCCGCTGTTGCAGCCACTGGAGGGCCTGACTCGGGGGAAGGATGGTGGCACACTGTGCGAGCCTCCTGTGGTAGGCGAGCACGACATCCAGCGGCACCTGACGCGCGACGGACCGCCGGTTGCCGCGCGCGATGCACCGCGTTCGCGCCTCGACGTAATCCGTGCTGTCGCGATCCATTGCCTCTGGTTCCGCTGGCTGCGGATCCAACTGGACGACGCCTGCACGCGCCGCGCGCGCTGGAAACGCCAGCGTCGCGATGCACAGCGCGCTGTTGCGCCTGCGCGCGCGTGCGCCAGCATCAGTGTGTGATGCAAATTGACATACGTTGCCACGTCTCTGCGCGGTTCCGTGTCGAATTCGTTCGCTTGCTCCCCTGTGACGAGGACTAGCCCCTCCGCAATGCGCTGCCGCTTCCTCGTCATGGTCAGCTGATGCGTCAACGTCTTCACGCGGAAAACCGAATGCACCTGCGGACGCGCGCGCGAACGACCGCGCGGAGACGCGCGCAGCGCGCACAACGCCAACGCGTGCCTGCAGCAAACGCCGCGACAGCTCCTTTGAGATTCTGCTCACCAAGTGATCGCACGGCTCAGTCTTGACCCCGAACCCCAGGCGATACCTCGCGTAAAACTTGGCGCGGATGTCTTTCAGGTCACTGTTGGGCAGGAGCGCATCGAGGTCATCATCCTCGACGCCACGCTTCTTCCGCGTGTCGGAGATCGTTTCGGCCTGCCTCGCCGCGGTCCAGGCCTGGCGCAGCCGCGACGCTTGAATCCCTGGGAAAGAAAGGCCCTCGATCTTTTCGATTACCTTGGTTTCGACTTCCTGCTCCGACGTGAAGAAGTGTGTGAAATCAGCCATGCTCTCGAGGCCCGCGACTGACACCAAGTGGGTGGCCACCTTGGGGTCCAACCGGAACGCGTTGCACAAAAGCGTAAACAGCTGTTCCGCGGCCTCGCGGCCTCCCGACACAGACGGCAGCTGCAACGCCTGCCCGCCGATCGAAAGCGCCATCGCGCACGTGAGGACAAGTCGCAACGCCTCGCGCCCTCAAGATCGCTGGCACGTCTGCTCGCGCGCTGAAAGCAACGGCTTGCGCATGGCGTGCGCTGGCGTTATTGCGCGCTGCAACATGCGCTCACAAACTGCTGATGCAGCAAAATGCGCGGACATGGCCACGCCGCACCGCTTGTGCGCTCATACTGCGCTTGCGCGGCCCCAGCGCAGGCTGCTGATGCAGCACCCGCGCACGCACGACAACTCTACGATTTCCGCTCGCGTGGGTCGCGCTGGTGCAATATACGCGCGAAAAGCGACCGCGCGGACATGGCCGCGCTGCAATGCTAGTGCGTACGGCCCTGCGCCCGCGCGGCTATCGCAAGCACGGCATCCCGGGCCGCCAGTACCGACGGCTGGCACGCCGCATGTTCCAGCTCATGGGCTGCTCGGGCCAGGAACGCCGCGCGATTCTGGCACCTGCGGCATACCAGATCACCGTCGGTCAATCTTCCGACCCACGTGGGGGAAGCCAACGTGACGTCGCACGCGTTCGTCAGCTGCTTCCCGTTGACTAAGACAGAAGTCTTCTCCGCCTTTCGTCGCTTGCGTGATCTGATATGCGGAGAGCCGCTGACTTCAATGGCGACGTGATGACGCTCATTCGTGACAATCCAGCCTAGCTCGGCGGGAATGCCGATCGTTGCCCCGTCGCAAACCTTGGGCAAAGCGCACAAGCGACGCGCGCGCTCGCCATGCAACGGCGCTGGCGAGAAGACCGCTGCTGATGCGGGGTTCAGTCTGGCTGGCTGCGACGGTGGCGCTGGGTGCGCCTGCACAGCGACCGAACGCTTTGCTCGCATGACGCGGCTTCGGGCGCTATTTGCGCCGGCCTGCGGGGCGCCCGCTACCGTGTCTCCCACGGCCGATGATGGCGCGGAGTGCGCCTGAACGAAACGGCGGCGCTGCACATGCGCACATTACGCTCCCCCCCGGCGCTGCGTGCGCCTGCACCGCTGTTGTTGCTGCAGCGGGCTGCACATACGCCCGCGACGGTGACGCTGCCTGCGCCTGCGCGGTAAAGAAGCGCTCCGCGCACGACGACCCCTGGCGCTGCGTGCGCCCGCCTGCGCTGATGCTGCTGCAACAACGTCGCCCCCAAGGGCTGACGTTGGCGCTGCATGCGCTCGCGCTGCTGCTGCAGCTGCCTGCGCATACGCCCGCGACGGTGACGCTGCCTGCGCCTGCGCGGCAAAGAAACGCTCCGCGCGAATTACAAAGCCCCTGGCGCCGCATGCGCCCGCCTGCGCTGCTGCTGCAACAACATCGCCCCCAAGGGGTGACGTTGGCGCTGCCTGCGCCTGCGCTGCTGCTGCCGCAGGGGCAGCTCCAACCGCTGGCGCCGCTGCTCCCGCAAGCTCCCCGGCACTCGGCTGTGCTGCCGGCTTTGCCCGCTCGACGGGCAACGCTGCGGATGACTGGCTGTCTCTTTCCTCATCGCTGCCGATCTCGCCTTCCTCTAGCGCGCGTTTACCAGCGATCCCGCGCAGGCGCTGCGCCCGCCGCGGCCGCTGCGGCGGCTGGGCAACGCGGCGGCCCCGGCTGCGGAACTGTCGCCTCAGCGCTGCGCTCTGCTCCCCGTAATTGGACGCGGTGAACGCGCCAAACCGCCGGCGCGCCAGCTCTTTCTTTACCGCCGGCGGCAGAAACTTCGCGGGCTCGGGCGCGCCCTGTGCCGCCAGCAGCTGCATCGCGCGGCGCCGCGCGCCCGCTGCGACCTCCTGCGCGGCTGGCGTATCCCACCAAGCTTTGACCCCTTCGAATCGCAGGGGGGCTGGCAAGCTGGCCACGGCCTCGTGAAACACTTCGTGCATGTACAGACGGACGAAACCCTGCTGCTCACGTCTGGTTCCAGCGCATCGCAACGGCATCATGTTCGGGGCGCCGGTGCTTCCGCCACCATCGCGGGGCGTCCAGCCCCCGCCAACAACGCGCTCTGTCCACGGAAGCTGCACGCTTTCCGCCAACGTCGGCATGAAACGCCTCAGGCTGTACGACGTGATCAGTTTCCTCTCGAGCGGTGAATTCAGACAAAGGCCGATCTCAGACTGCAGAAACTTTGAGAAGTGCGCGAGACGCCAGAGCTGCCCCGTATCCTCGTGCGCCGCGAGGCCCCTTGGCAGGGGGGCGCCTTCGCCGGCAGCCCCTGCGCGCTTATGCCACGCGTCCCAGAGCACATCCGCTGCGCAACGCGGCTCCGCGGTCCGCACCAGGCACCAATCGAAACATCCGCCGCGCTTTCCGCGGTAACATCTGAACCAGGCCAGCGCTCTCGTCCTTTCAATCGGGTACGACCGTGACAAATGCTGGAATCTCAGCCACCCGTGGCACAGCGCGATCGCTGCAGCGGCGGGAACCTCGAGCCAACCGCGCTGCGCTGCCTGTGCGGCAAGTATCTGATGCAGGAACGATACCATGCACGGCTCGAGCACGGTCGCTTGCCGCAACTCTCCCCCCGCTTTGCTCGCGGGCCGCGCGTCTGGCTTCATCGCGTCTTCGAGCGCGAACGGCGCACCGAGATACTTCTGCAGCCACTTCAACCGATTCCACACGCGCACCCCGGAGGCTTGTTCACCGCACATATGACATATGAACTCGTCCACCATCAGTGTGCTGCCAGCAGCCTCCGCGGAGAGGGGCTCGAGCTGCCGTGCTCGGGCCCACGCCTCCCATCTCGCCCAGACGCGCAGCGCGTCCCGGACCCCCGCGCTCGCGAAGCGCGCCAGCCTCTTCGCCGCCGCGGACCCGGGTCCGCACAAGCGCTGCGCCTGGCCCTCGGGGAGCCCCCGCGCCAAGCCGTGCGCTGGGCCCCAGGACGCGGACAGCTGCACCGCTGCCCCGGCCGCGCTGGCGCGCTGCGCGGCGTCCGCCTCCTCTGTGCCGGAGGCGCTCGGCGCCGCGCGCTGCACGCCGCGCCCCCCTCTTGGCGGGCGCAAGCCAGGGAGGACCATCGCCAGCGCGCGTGGCGGAGCGTCCGCCTTGCGCGCGGGCGGCGCTGACTGCGCCTCGCGGGCCACCCTGTGCCACGCTGCCACTCGCGGATGCCCCGCGAGCTGCCGAGCTCGCCGCCACGCCTCCTCCTGTCCCGAGGCCGCGGCTGCCTCCACCGTGGTAAAGAAAAATGCCAGGTCGTCGACGTCCTCGATGCCTACCTCCCTGACGAAACACCAGAAGCGAGCGCGCGCGTCGACCGGCAACGTACTCCCTATGGCGGCCAATCCACATTCGCCTGCCATCGCCACCGCCAAGCAAATGGATGCGAAGCGCAAAAGACAGCAGAGAAACCCGAGAAAAAACAAATCGCAAGGCGAGCGCGGCCACCGCGGCCCGTCGCCCCCCCTTCCTCGCAGCCCCTCGGCGCGGGCAGCGAAGGGGGGGGGCGCCCCCCCCCTCTCTTCGCCCCTGCGCCCCGAGCTGTATGCGCGGGCGACGTTTCCAAGGTGTCCGCGCGCGTACATTATGAAGCACTCACCCATGCCTGCCCGGGCCTAAAGTGCACCCACCATATCCTCATCATCGTCATCATCATAATATCCATCATCATATCCTCGTCATCGCCATCATCATGTAGTGATGATGATGATTAAATCATGACCCGCATGACGATGATGGCGGCGTGAAAATGTTGATGCTGATGATGATGGCGACGATGACGAAGCCGATGATTGCGATGATGATGGCGATGAAGATGATGATGCTGATGATGATGCTGGGTACTGTGGCAGTCTAATCGGATTCGGATACTGTTGCAGCCTAATCGGAATCGGAAAGCACCACAGCCTCCGTGGAAGCGGGCCACCGCATTTCGTCAAGCACCTCCGTGAGGTCGGGCAGCGCCACGGGGACCCGCGCCAGGTGATCGGCCACGACGTGGTTCACGACGTTGAAGAACTCCTTCGGGCCAGGCGTGGCGTCGATCCTGCGCGCCCTGTACTCCCGAAAGACGTCGGAGCGGATCGCGACGGCGATCTGCAGCCTGCTGTCGTCTACGCGCTGTTGCAGCTCGTGGTGGGTCGCGTTGTGCTCGAGGGAGGACAGGGTGCCCATGTAGAAGGGCCCAGGCTGTTGCTCGAGGGTGACGACCCTTCCGCAGGAGGCTGTGCTCGAGAGTGACGCCCCATCGGGTGCTCCCCCTGGGATCCTCACTTGCACGGAGCGCGCCCCGAAAAGCGTCGCGGCCGCGTGCAACAGGGGGCATCCGCCATCTGTGCGCCGACCATCGCCCCGTGCGCCTGGTTGCGTGAGCTGGATCGATGCGTGCGCGAACGCGTTGTCGGCGAAGTGCACTGTCATGGTGGGCTTTCCGTTCTGCTCGACGATGGCAGGTGGCATGCCGTCGGCTTTGACAGCCTCGCGCATTTTCTCTCCCAGCTGTTGCAGCCGCGGGCGCATCTTCTTCCGCGGCGCTCGCACGAAGGCGGCCATGTGGGGCGAGGGGGCGATCTGCAAATTCCCGTCCTCGTTGAGGCTGCGGCGCTTCGGGGGGCTTTCGTCGTCCACGACGCCTGCGACCTCTGTTTTCAAGCCCTGCGCCGCCTCGTCGCCTCGGACGCATTTGGAGACGGTTGCCCCCGTGTCCAGGCGCTCCTTGGCCAAGTTCTGCCAGCGCGGGTCTCTCTGCAAGAAGCGGAGCAAGTCTGGGTCCAGCTCCGCCTCCGCTATCGTGCCCGTGCTGTTTTTCCCTGCGCCATGGGGGCGCGCGCGTCGAGCTGGGCGCCAGCCGGCTGCAGGAAGCGACGCGCCCTTAGACGGCTGATTGTCGCTCTGGCGCCAGGGTGCCAAAGCAGGCAGCTCTCGGCGGCCTTCAACGAGTCTGGGGGGCAGCCTGCAAGTTCGGCAACGGGCCAGCGCCCTCGGCCGTCGAGTGGCTTCGCTGTTTCAGCCTTTAGCCAATCCTCGCCCGACCGCTTGAACCACTCCTTAAAGAAAGGCAGGTTGTCCAGCCACGGGGCGGGATCCTCGGAACCGTAGTCTCCGGGCCCAGGCTCCTCGCCTGGGATCCCCAAGACCTCCCTGAAGGTATCCACGAAGTCTTTCGGGTGCACTCATGGCTGCCCGACCGCGCCAAAAGTCTCTGGTTGGAACAACACCTGGCGCGTGTGCAACTCCGCGATCAGGCACCCGATGGATCAGATGTCCAGGTCCTCTGAGTAGCACTGGTTCCCCAAGAAAACGTCTACCGCTCTGTAAGCGGGCGTGCGTACTCCGAGGTCGTCGCAGGTCGGGCTGCAGCGCAGTTTCTTCTTCAACCTGTCGTGGGAATCCGCCATCTCCACACGGCCGAGGTCGCCGATCACCACCTGCGGAGAGGGGCGGATGGAGGAGAGGGGAGCGACGGCGACTGAGCTCCCCCTGGAGGGAAGGGCGGGCTAGAGGGCACGACGACGGCATCTCGGGGGAAGAGTGGAACCTCCCTTGTTAGAACTCGGTGTGAGACCTAACATGAAGGCTAGCGAGGTGCAACATGATAGGCTGACTATGGCCTCGTATATTAGGGCTCCGTCGGAGCTCTAACATGCTATGTTAGAGCTCCATGGGAGCTCTAACGCGCTATCTTAGAGCTCCATCGGAGCTCTCACATGCTATGTTATAGCTCCCTGGGAGATCTAACATGCTAGGTTAGAGCTCCATGGGAGCTCTAACATTCTATGTTAGAGCTCCATGGGAGCTCTCACATAGCAGGTTCGAGCTCCCTGAGAGCTCGAGCGTGGCAGGTTACAGATCCCAAGTGGCTCGAGCATGACTCGAGCATGGCATGTTAGAGCTCCCTGGGAGCTCTAACATGCTATGTTAGAGCTCCCTGGGGACTCTAACATGCTATGTTAGAGCTCCGTGTGAGCCCTAATCGTCATCATCATCATAATCGCCGTCGTCGTCAGCATCATCATCGTCATCATCACCGTCATCGTCATCATCATCGTCGTCGTCGTCATCATCATCATCAGCATCGTCATCATCATCATCGTCATCATCACCATCGTCATCATCACCGTCATCATCGTAATCAGCATCCCTCATGGCCCATGGCCCTCCTCTTGCTCGCCCTTTTTCCTGCTATCCTGCTCCTCCTGCTCCTCATCCTCCTCCTTCTCCTCCTCCTCCTCACGCCCCCTCTCCCCCTACCCCCTCCCCTGGACCTGGACGGGGCGCCCCGCGGGTAGTTGGAGAGCCCAAGATGGCCCAAGACGGCTCCAAGAGCGCATCGGGGAGCCCAAGATGACCTCCGAGATGCTTCAAGATAGCCTAAGATGCCTCAAGATGGCCCCGAAGATTCTCCAAGGGCCCCCAAGAACGCTCCAAGACGGCTCCAAGAGGCCTCGGAGACCTCGAAGAAGGCCCACAATATGCCAAAACCCTTTAACAACTTACAGAAAATATGTGATTTGTGCCTTCTCGCCTTTTCGCTTCCGACGACCATCCGAGGCCCCAAGATGGCTCCAAGATGGCCCAAGAGCGCCCAAGAGCGCTCCAAAAGCGCCCCAAGAGGGGTCCAGGATGCTATTTTGTGGGTTATGCCATGTTAGAGCTCCCTGGGAGCTCTAACATAACATGTTAGAGCTCCCTGGAGCTGTAACATGCCATGTTAGAGCTCCCTGGGAGCTCTAACCTACCCGCCGCCGCCGCCGCCGCCCCTCAACCGTTTTACAATCGATTGCGCAACGGTTAAGACCCCCCTCTCGCCAGGGGGGTCTTAACCGTTGCGCAATCGATTGTGAAACGGTTAGGCGCTCCGCCGCCGCCGCCGCCGCCGCCCCTTAACCGTTCCGCGATCGATTACGCAGCGGTGAAGACCCCCTCTCGCCAGGGGAGGGCCTTAGCCGTTGCGCAATCGATTGTGAAACGGTTAAGCGCCGGCGCCGCCGCCGCCGCCCCGCAGCCGTTTCGCAATCGATTGCGCGGCGGTTCAGCGCCGCAGCCGCCGCCGCCGCCGCCGCCGCCGCTTCGTAACCGCTTGACCGTTTCACAATCGATTGCGCAACGGTTAAGACACCCCTCTCGCCAGGGGGGCCTTAACCGTTGCGCAGTCGATTGTCAAACGGTTAAGCGCTCCGCCGCCGCCGCCGCTGCCGCCGCCGCCCCTTAACCGCTTCACAATCGATTGCGCAACGGTTAAGACCCCCCTCTCGCCAGGGGGGGTCTTAACCGTTGCGCAATCGATTGTGAAACGGTTAAGCGCCGCCGCCGCCGCCGCCGGCCGCCGCCGCCGCCGCCGCTTTAACCGTTTGACAATCGATTGCGCAACGGTTAAGGCCCCCCCCGTCTCGCCAGGGGGGGCCTTAACCGTTGCGCAACGTTGTCCTCCTCCTCCTCCTCCTCCTCCTCCTCCTCCTCCTGCTCATCGTCCTGATCCCCCTGTGCCTCGTGCCCTGCGTCCCCGTCTCCTCGCCTTTCTTCTTCTTCTTCCTCCTCCTCCTCCTCATCATCATCATCATCACCATCACCATCATCATCATCATCATCACCGTCATCACCAGCAGCATCAGTATCGACATCCGCAGCATCATCATCATCGTCGTCATCATCATCATCGTCATCATCATCATCACCATCATCATCATCACCACCATCATCATCATTATCATCGCTGTCATCATCATAATCAGCGTCCCCC
>CAUYUJ010007524.1:481885-484385 GCA_963575745.1 Prorocentrum cordatum | reverse complement strand
CAGCATCGGCGTCCGAGCTGTTGCAGCTGCCACGGCTTGGCGAAGCTGCCCTCGACGAGGCCGCCGAGGCCGCGCGGCTCGACGGGGCCGCTCTCGACGAGGCCGCACGGCTCGAGGATGCCGCTCTCGAAGAAACCGCCGCGGCCGCTGTCGAAGAAGCCGCCGAGGGCGCTCTCGAAGAAGCAGGGCTCGGGGAAACCAAAGGAGAGGACGAGGTCGCAGGGCTCGGGGAGGCCGCAGGGCTCGGGGAAACCGAAGGAGGGCTCGGGGAAACCGCAGCAGCGGACGACGACATTACCTTGAGCCAAGTCCTACGGACCACAATGGTGACGATGGTGATGGTGATGGCGATGCTGGTGGTATGGATGGTGATGATGATGATGATGGTGATGATGATGGGGATGGTGATGATGGTATGGTGAGGGCGGTTGTGATGGTGATGGTGGTGATGGTGATGATGGTGACTCTGGATGAGATGAGCACCACCATCATCACCATCACCATCGCCACCACCATCATCACTACGATTTGATAACCACCATCATTACAATCGTCGCCGGCATCAAAACACAAAAGCACTCAACCGACTCAACCTAAACCCGCCCTAAAGACAGCCAGTAATCAACGTTGACGAACGAGCATCCTGACTGGGCCCGTACCCTCCGCCCCCTGACTTCCGAGTCGCCCAGGCTGCCCACGTGCGCGGCGCCTCCAAGGCAGAAGACGAGGGATCCAGGGATCGAGGGATCGAGGGGGCGAGGGATCGAGGGATCGAAGGATCTAGGGGGCGAGGGATCGAGGGATCGAGGGGTCGAGGGTTCGAGGGATCGAGGGGTCTAGGAATCGAGGGATCGAGGGGTCGAGGGATCGAGGGATCGAGGGATCGAGGGATCGAGGGGTCGAGGGATCGAGGGATACGAAGGATCGAGTGGTCGAGGGATCGAGGGGTCGAGGGGTCGCGGGATCGAAGGATCGAAGGATCGAGGGGTCGAGGGATACGAAGGATCGAGGGGTCGAGGGATACGAAGGATCGAGGGGTCGAGGGATCGAAGGATCGAGGGGTCGAGGGATCGAGGGATCGAGGGGTCGAGGGATACGAAGGATCGAGGGGTCGAGGGGTCGAGGGATCGAGGGGTCGAGGGATCGAAGGATCGAGGGGTCGAGGGGTCGAAGGATCGAACGATCGCTGGAGCGGAGGCAGCGCGATCCGCCGAAGCAGCGTGGGCCACCTGCGGTGGCCGTGCTTCCCCGCGGCAGCCGCCGCCCTCGCCCAGCATTGTAGCTGCAGCGGCGCCGCAGCAGCACGACCCCGAGCAGGAGGGGAGGGAGGGGCGAGCGACGACGACGACCGTGTGCAATGGCATCTTTTAACGGGCGAGGAACGGTATAAAATAAACTTTTTCGCTGTCGGGGGCGCCTGTCCCTGGGCGGCTGGAAAGTTTACATCCTTACGGTGGCACCGTAGGGGTATAAACTTTCCAGCCGCCCAGGGACAGGCGCTCCCGACAACGAAATAGTTTATTTTATACCGTTCTTCGCTCGCTGAATCTTGACGCGCTGATTGCAACCCATCGGCGCGCCTAAGTAACACGAACGCGAGTGTGTGTGTGTGTGTGTGAGTGTGTGTGTGTGTGTGTGTCGTCTGCGCCGGCCGCACCGGCCCACTCGACGTGGAAAGCTTCCGCGTCTGAGTGCCCTCCTCCTCCTCCTGTCCTCCGCGCGGCCGCCCTTCGCCCCTTTTGTCTTTGTTCCCCCTCCTGCACGCCGGCCAGCTCGCCCTTCGGTCGCCCCGAGTCGCCACCCGCTGGAGCAGCTGCTCTGCCCCGCCGCTGGCGAAGGAAGCGTGTGACCAGCCTCGCACGTATCCCTATCCCTAAGATTGACACGCCAAGAGGCGATGACAATATTAGGGATTCGCCCTCAAAAAATAAGGGAATCCCTACGATTGGCATCGTGATGAGGAGGTGCCCAGCACAGGGATAGGGATATGTTCCAGGCTGGTAAACACCGTCCACACCACGTGCATGAGAGTCCAGAATCGAATCGACAAGTCGGATCGGAAGTCGACATGAATCGGATCGGCGGAAATCGGCAGCCGAGTCGGGAAAAGTCGGATCGGCAGACATCCACAGGCTAATAGGCCTCCATTTATGAATCGGATCCCAAATCGGAATCCGCAATCGAATCGAATCGGAATCGGAACCCATCGAAATCGAATCGAATCGAATCGGAGGGATCGAAATGAGCCCTGCACGTGCCTGCCAGCGCAGGGATCCTGGTCGCAGCCTCCACCCGCCACCCGCGCTCCCGCCAGCCCAGGGTGCTCGCCCCTCTCTGCGCTGCGTGCTCCTCGGCCTGCTTTTTCTAGGGGGAACACAAACCTACCTCGCTTTTGACCACCCTCGCTTCCAAGAGATACCAAACGATGCCAAGCTGCAGCCTGTACTGGTCAGGCCGCTTGACGAGGAGGCGCGTGGTATGGCTTGGTTTTGTCTGGAAG
>CAUYUJ010007524.1:449385-476885 GCA_963575745.1 Prorocentrum cordatum | reverse complement strand
CATGATAAGCTGGCGTGTCGGGAAACGCAGTTTCAGCCAGAACTGCTCCAGGAACGTGGCGTACAACCTCCAACAAGGTTCTCAGTCGACCATTCTCTGGCGGCCCCGTGGACGAGCCGGGACGCTTCGCCACTGTTATAACGAGGGCGGGGCCGCGTCGAAGCAACACATGATGGGCCTGTTTTCCACCACCATGCCTGAGGCCCCGCCCGCCCGCGCCCTGTCTCCCCAATTAGTGCTTCGCGCGCCCCGCCTAGCTCTTAACCGGAAGGGGCCCGCTCCCGACCCGCCGACCAAAAATGTTTTCAACACCACCACCACCATGAGTCGCAGAGGGGGGGAGGGGCAGGGTGAGGAGGGGAAAGAAGAGGAGGAGGAAGAGCCCCTCCCCCTCCTGATCATGGTGGTGGCGGTGGACCAAGCGAACCCACCAACACAAATGCCGCCGGAGCTCCGGGCCCTGGCGGCCCGCGGCGGCGCGCCCCGGCCCCGCAGGGGCGCCGCCCGCGCTCAGGCCCTCGGCGCGCCCCGCGCGGCCGCCGCCCGGGCCTCGCGCAGCTGGCCCTCCACGACGCCGGCCAGCCGCTCCTCCTGTCGCGGGCGGCCAATGTGAAGGGGCCCCAGGACACACAAACAAATACACACAAATAAACATATTCCCAATATTTTTCCCATATTTTCTGGCTTTTTGTCTTCCCCCCCACTTCCCATATTTTCTGGGAGTGGACGATTAATTGTGTCTGTGTGTTTTTTTCCCTCCTGAAAGGAGGGTGGCGTCCAGCCCTGACCTGCCAGGAGGGCTGAGAAAGAGCACCAGGACGTCGACTTCCGAAGTCCTGGCGAGGTTTGAGGCAGTCCAGAGAGATCTATATAGGTCTGGAGTGCTATGTTTTAGCACTCTGGCAGGTCTGGGCAACGAGGGGTGGCCCAGAAATGCCCGCGTCGTCACGAGGGGTAGCCCAGAAATGCCCGCGTCGTCAAAAAATCACCGCGGGCCATCTTCGGCCGGGTTCGGCCTCCAGGGGCCCTCGCCAGGCCCCGGGACTGTCAAACATCGGCTCGGGATGGAAATCCGGCGCTGCTGACACAAGCGTGCGCGCTGCCACGGTTTACCCAGCTTGCGCGTACTGACAAGTGCGCATATGACGTACATACAAGCCATGCGCAGGTTACTTACATGCCACGCATATTCACATATAAGAAATTGCCAAGAGAGACATGACATGGCATTTTCCCTTCCCACGAAAAAAATGTCCCCATGCAGTGCGCCACGTGATCAACATCCGCTAAATTGTTTAGGGGTGTCTTCGTTATCATCTTTCAAACAGCATCGTTTGACCATGCACTTCAAGTTACACCGCGATCAGAAAATAACGCAATTTTGCGTTCGGTAAACAAAAACTGGAGTTTGTTGTTGCTCACGTCTGCATCCTTGAAATATCCGTTCTAAAGCAACGAATGTAATACAGGGGGGCTGATCCACAAGAAACCCACCGCAAGAAACTCAACCCTGAACTCCGCCGAGGTTTCTTGGTCCATGGTTGGGTTTCTTGCGCTTCGTCTGCAAACGAAGAAACTCAGGGCACCGTGGCCCAAGCGATTTCTTGACTGATGGCGCCAAGCAACTTGACATCAAGAAACCCAAGGGCCTTGCACAAGCAGAAAGGCGACGACTTCTCCTGAGGGAAGAAGTTGTTTGCCCATTTGACTCAAGCCAGGGGGGGGGGGCGAAGGAACTGAGGGCACCCTCAATGCAGCAACATGTCTTTCGATATCGGGAAGGCGCCCAGAGTGTGCAAGCGACCCCAAGTCAGACTAACAAGCCCTCGCAGATGGATGTTCGGCACAATTTGAACAACCAGAGTGGCGGGCGAAGAAACCCAAGGTACCCCGAATGCCCGGGAGCTTCTCTTGGAGGTTCTGGCGCGCGCCCCGAAACTGACCGATGCCCAGGAAACCCAGGGTGCCCTGGCATTTGCAGTTGCTTCGAGATTGCGGCGACCGTCCGTGCCGAAAGCCAGCCAGAGAAACCCAGGGAACCCTGACGAAACGTAGGGTATTTCTTGTTATGGGTCCCCACTGTACGTAGTTTCAACGTGTAATCACTGATCGAATCACCATAGCAAGAGAACAAGCGTCTAAGTCTTTTTTGGTGGACCCCACAATCTTTTGTAGAGAACACGCATGCAAACCAAACTTGCACTTTTCGAATGCACATGTCTGTTCTTGTTCGTTTGAGCGTCTCGTCGCCCCTCCCGCGACTTAAATTCTCTGTTTGAGCGTCCTGCAGGGCAATAACCATCATCTGCAACAACGAAAACTGCCGCGACCCCTCAATGGAAAATCAATATGGGACTTTGGGGTGGTGGGCCGTCTTGCATAATCGTCTTGCGTTGCGCGGGAGGCAAATTGTTTGCGGTTTCAACAGTTCCACGTTGCGTGCGCTGTCGTTGCGGCATGTGAAGTTGACCGCGGAACAACTGCGCACTCTCGCGCCATATCTGCCAGCCTTGACGCTGCGGGCATCCACGCAAGCCCAACCAGAAACGATGCCCATGAGAGCTGACTAGCGAAGCGCGGTGGCGCCAAACGGTGGTGAAGAGGGAGACTCAGGGGGGCATCTTGGAAGCATCGTTGGGCCAGCTTGGTGGCCGTTAGACCCCCATCGTTAATTTACCATGTATGGTAGGTAGCCGCTAGAACTTGCCAAGATGTCCCAGTAGGGATACATAGACATGTAAAGACTAGTTATGGTCTCGATCAAGGTCTCGCTAAGTTATGTATATCCGGTAAACACTTCATTATCCTCGCGAAGACATGCCAAACCCGAAAAACATCTGTGGGGCAAGGGCCAGGACCTCTGTGGATCCAGGACGTCGCATGTCTGCGGATCACAAAAACTTAGGTCGGGCATCACCTCCTACAGGCGGATTTTGGACGACACGTTTTTCTTTGTAAAAATAAAACAGAATAATGATCGTCCTCAGACTACATTTTGACTATTTTTGAATATCCCTCCTGTAGAGGGACATGCCCGACTTAACACACGTCGTGCCAGAAACACGTGCGCGGACGAGAGGCGTGGACCAACGGACGCATTGCAAGGAGACGAGGGGGCCATACACCGACAGACTAGCCTGCTTCGCCCTGGCCTTCAGGCCGAGGGCACGAAGGGTCGCTGGACTTAGGTCGGGCATGTCCCCCCTAGAGGCGGATTTTAGTCGAAACATAGCAAATAGTTCAAACAGTACCCCAGGCGAATCAAACACACTAACAACATCGTCACCAGACTATGTTTGCTTAGTATTCTTGAATATCCCCCCTGTAGAGGGACGCGCCCGACTTAACGCTGGACTGCACGAACCTGGAGGGCGCCCGTGCGAGGAGCAGGCCGGACGTGGTGGACGTCCCCCGGGCGCCCTGCGGAGGCTGGAGGCGCCTCCACGGCGGCTCGCAGGCGAGGGGCGCACCGGGGAGAGATGCCGCGGCCCCCGCCACGATTCGGCGGCGAGCCCGGGGGGGGGGAAGCGAGAAGGGGCCTTCTCAGTCGGGGATCTGACCCGGGTCAGTCCAGACCCGGGTCAGCAGGAAACCAAACAACTGCAATGCAGGAAAGAAAGCTGCAACGCAGGTCTTCGCAAACCCGGGTCAGCCAAGATGCGCGGCCGCCTCGCGGCCACGAGCGGCTCGCTGACCCGGGTCAGCCAGAGGGGGTCTTCGCAGGATCCTGCAGGATCTGGTGCCCTGGCTGACCCCCGTTTGCATTGAACCCCATCTCTTGAACCCCGACTCAGAAGGCTCGGACGTTCCCCGGCCTTCCCAGAAAATTCTCTGAGCCTTCCCCAAGACGCAGAACACTGCTCGGAGGGCGCGAGAAAGCTTCTGAGAAGACCCGCCGCCTTCTGAGAATAGGAGGAGGAACAACGGCAGAAACAAGAACTTTTGGCGCTCCGCGCGGATTTCTTGGATCTGCGCTGGACCCCCCTCCCTGGCGCACGGAGCGCGCCAGGGGCGGCGCCAGAGGCGGCGCCAGGGGTCCAGCGCAGATCCAAGAAATCCGCGCGCAGCGCAGCGCCAAAAGTTCATGTTTACGCCGTTCTCCGCTTCCACGAGAAAGCCTTCTCCTTCTCACTTCCCCCCTTCGCTCGCCGCCGAATGAGATCCACCCCCTCGCTGGACATTACCCCTCGCTTGGACGACCCCCCCCCGGCTCCTCCGCCCGCACGAGGCTCCAGATGCGCGCCTCTCTCGGCGGCGCGCCGCGGGGGAAGGTGATCAACAACGGAAGGATTTGTTCTCGCCATTGTTCGGGCGTCCATTCCCGTGCATGTTTCGGTCTCGTGCATGTCTTTCTCGCACGGAAAGGGCCTCCCAGGAGAGCCCAGAATCGAATCGACAAGTCGGACCTGCGATCGAAATGAATCGGATCGGCGGAAATCGGCAGGCTAGTAGGCCTCCATCGAGTAATCAGCATCCGAATCGGAATCCGAAATCGAATCGAGTCGGAATCGGAAGCCATCGACATCGAATCGGATAGAACCGGAGGGATGGAAATGAGCCCACGCCTCCAGGGGCCCCGACGGGGTCAGAAAACTGCTGCTCCTCCTCCTCCTCCTCCTCCTCCTCCTCCTCCTCTCCTCCTCCTCCTCCTCCCTCCCCCTCCCCTTCCCCCTCCCCTCCTCCTCCCCCTCCTCCTCCTCCTCCCCCTCCCCCTCCCCCTCCCCCTCCCCGTCCCCCGTCCCCCTCCCCCTCCCCTCCTTAGGATGACAAGCGGGTCTCGAGCAGGGGGTCCAGACCGGCCCACGTCCTGGAACATACCCATGCCCACGGCCTCGCGGGCTGGGCCTCCGGGCCGCGACCCTGGTGACACGTGGCGTGTTGGTTGACGGATGTCTCTCGCCGAACGTCATCGTGCCGACCATGTATGCACCGCACCGCGCCCCAGAATCCAGACCGCATGTGTCCGCCGCCAGTGAGAAGTAAGAAGTGAGAGGGGGCAACAAAAAAGAGGAAGAGATACCGATACCGATACCCGTCCCTCATCGCCACGCCTAAATTCGCATGGGGATTCGATTGAGGCTGATCGAAGTGGGTACGGAAAGACCGGGTTGCGATGCCCAACCGCGAATGCTGTCCCGAACCGACAGCGGCCGCTGGTGGGCAGGCGACCCTCCTTGCCGCAGGGGGACAACGTCCACGGCGACGCAGACAGCGAACCCTGCTCAGAACTGCCATGAACTGCAGTCGGTGCCCGTCCTCTTTCCTTTGCCTACCCGTTCTGATCGCACCGGCGTCCGTGCGGGTCTTCGAACGGTGCGGTGACAGGCCGTGCGGTGACCTCAACACCCCCAGAAACCTCACCGCGCGGCCCGTCTCCACACGCTCTTGGGACCCTGGGGGCCCCCGTCGCCCGAGACGCCATCGGGGAGCAGCCCACGTCGCAAAACCGGGCGGCCATCCCGAATCCCAACGTTACGAGAACGGCGCCCGTGCACCTTGCCATCGCTCGGACGTCCATTTCGCGTGCATTTTTCGGTTTCGTGCGTGTTTTTTTGCTCGATGGTCCAGGATGGTCCTCGATGGTTCTCGCCGAGAAAAAATGCACACGTCCGAGCGATGCCAGGGCACCGTACCATGCCTCGACTCCGTTCGGGCCCCGCTCCGACGTGGTACGGTTCACAGCTTGGGGGCTCCTGAGAGCCGACAGACTGTGCACCGCACCGTTCCTGGGTCGAAGATCGGCAGCGCCTCAGGAGACGCCAGCGCGGCGCTGTGCACAGGTATCGTCCGCGGAAGCGTGCCCCTTTGAGACGCAACGGCTCTCCCGCGTGGCCCCCCAGTCCGCTCCGAGTTTGGCCTGGGACCCCTGCGTGTGTCCATCCCGACCCGCGCATCGGGGCGAATCCCCAGCTCACAGCGCGAAACGAAACCCACGAAGAACGCTGGGACGAGGTGAAGTCTGAGGAGGCCACTTCGTGGAGGTATTCGCCAGAAAGATTAAAGGTTAGTAAGTCCGATGCTGTCACTGAGACAGATAGGAAGCCCAAAGTAAGGTCGGATTTGACGGGATGGGACTGTGCTGGATTTGACGAGTTTTCGACGAAAAGGCGAAAAGACGAAAAACGAAAAGGCGACCGGGAGGCCCAGAAAAGACGAACAACGCCGGGACGAGAAGGCGAACCACGCCGTGCCCATTGTGTCCGTACTGACCTCGGCTGCCATGATGCGCGACACGCAGCCCGCAGCGTGACGACACGAAGCTCATCGACACGCAGATTGAACAACTACAGCTGGCCAGACACATGTGCCAAACCGTAGGCCAGTGCGCGTTGAGCCAACACGCAGTGTGTTTGAACTGGACGTCTTGAACACAATGCGTGTTGCGATTCAGCACGGGCACATCAGGGCAGCTAAATTACCGAGACACTGAGAATGCCTCCCAGAAGATCGACGGTGTGCCTCGAGATGTCCACACCAAGATCGAACATGGTCCGCGAGATGCTATGCATCGCGACTGAGGCTCTGCAGCCAAATTTGCGCCCAGGAGAAGCCTCCAGGAGGCCAAAGGATTGCAAAAAACCAAGGATTGCAAAAAACCATGAACGAAGGATTGCAAAAAACCCGGGCACGGGCTTGAGAGCGCCATACGAGTAAGGGTTTTTTGCAATCCTTCGGTTTTTTGCAATCCTGGTTTTTTTGCAATCCTGGGTTTTTTGCAATCCTTGGTTTTTTGCAATCCTTCGGTTTTTTGTAATCCTTCGAAAAGATGAGACACGCCAGGACGAAACAACGTGAACGCGCAACCCGGACCGTGTTGGCACGGAGCTCAACATGCAGACAAACCAAACTCAGGTCTGGCGCGACACGCTCGCCAAGGCGTGAGCAAACGAGCGCCTAGCCAACATGCAGCGTGCCCAATCCGACGGCTTTGAACACGGCACGTGCTGTGTTTCAGCGCTGGCGTATCTAAAGGGAAACTGGGACACACAAATAAAAACACACAAATAAAAGGATTCCCCATATTTTCCCATATTTTCTGGGTTTTTGTCTTCCCGCCAAATTCACATATTTTCCCATAATTTCCTGGGGATCGACGATTAATTGTGTCTGTGTGTTTTTTTCCCCTCCTGAGTATCAAGGCAGCTAAGGTACCGAGATACTGACAATGGCCCCATCCCCCCCGAAGATGCCGACAACGAGATCGACAATGGGCCCCGAGACGCGGATAGCGACATCGGCAACGAGGTCGAACATCTGCCGCGAGAAGCAAACAATCGCGAGTACGGTCCTGCAGGCACTGCTCCGCCCAGGAGAGGCCTCCCAGGAGAGGCCTCCAGGAGGCCCAGAAAGCACGGGACACGTCAGGACGAAACGACGAAACGCGCCCACACTGTGGAGACCAGCAAGCACCGATGCCGCTGCTCCCCGGACCTCGCCTGGAGCGCGTTCTGACGAGGACTTCGAGGCGAATCCGGCGGCGGCGAAGGGAGCCTCCCGGGAGGCCCACCAACGGGGAGACGAGCGACGGGCCGCTGTGTGGGTACTCTTTCCTCCTCCGAGGCGCCCAGTCCGACCGTACGGTTAGGTCGGGCACGTCCCCCTACAGGGGGATCTTGGACGAAGAATCAAACATACCCCAGGAATCCTCCCACATAGTAAAACATAATCAACAAATCGTCCCCGTACTATTTTTTGACTATTGTTGAATCTCCTCCTGTAGAAAAACACTCCCGACTTAATCGTACCGTGATCCGCAACTCAAGCCAAGGAAGCCGCCCCTGGAAGGCCTACAGCTCGAGTCGAGCCAGGCGCCCTCTGCGCGAGGGGCGCGCGTGTGGGCGATCGGAGGAGCCGCGGGGGCGGCACGGGGGGGGCCTTCTCCCTCTCGCCGATCCTCAGAATGAGCTCCTCTGGGGACGGGGAAGTGGACGAGGCGGAGGAGGAGGAGGAGGAGGAGGACGAGAGAGGAGGACGAGAGCGGAAACGAGGGAGAGGGACGACGGCGGAGGAGGAGGAGGAGCAGCAGCAGCAGCAGCAGGAGGACGAGGGAGGGGGACGAGAGAGAAAGATGAGAGGGGGCGGGGAGCCCTCCGGAGGAAGAGAAGGAGGAGGAGGAGGAGCAGCAGCAGCAGGAGGATGAGGAGGAGTTGGTAACGGCGTGGCGACGCAGATGCCTGTCTGTGTCGGGGGCGGTCGGCCAGACGACAAACATTCGGGGCCCAGCTCGAGGGCGGCAGACCCCAGGGACTACACTTAGGTCGGGCGTGTCCCCATACAGGCGGATTTTGTATGACAAATCAAGAATACCTAAAGACGCATATACACAAAAGAAACTTGAACATGGTCGAACAATCGTCCCTAGACTATTTCTCACTATTTTTGAATTTTCCTCCTGTAGTCCTTCACTTTTCAATGACTAGTCGTTTCGGTTTGAGTCTGGGGACTGCGGCGAGAAGCCGCCTGCGAGTTGGCGATGCACGCGAAAGCTGGGTGCGGGGCGACGGGGGTGGCCTTCCTGCGGAGGCGGGGGAGCTTCAAAGAAGGCAAAAAGCTTCTCAGAGGCCAGCCCAGCTCCTGAGCGGTCTTCTTATGAGCACCCAGGCCCCGTTGAGAAGCGCCCTCCCCGCCCCGCTCGCACCACCACCACGCGCGCACCTCGAGCACAGAACTCCACCCGACTCCGCATGAAACGCTGCATGGCCATGGGCTCGGCTGGGCGAAGGAAGGCGTGTGCCTGCACCGGGCCTCCTGGAACTTCCTGGACCTGCCGACACCAAGCGGAGAGCTCCAGCAACCACCTGGACACCTCCAACAACTTCGAGATGCCTCAGAAAACCTCTCAACGCATCCGAGGGGGCCGAAAGGGCATGGACTGGCTCAGGCACGGGGGCAGGAAGAGTCGTCGCCGAATCGACGGCCCATCACCGGCTCTTGCCGCTGCGCCGCTCTGCTGCTCACCGAGTCCGAAGGAGTCCTCTCGACCTCTGGGGAGGGCCGAGCGGCCGTCGAGCACGGCACTGCCATCCGCTTCACGCCACGACACCCTCCGGGTCCCCGATGCGGCAAACCTAGGGCTCCCAACTTCGCGCTTCGCGCTCCGCGAAGCGCGACAGCGCGAATAACTTCGCGCTCTCGCGCCGCCCCCCCACGAGGAGGAGGAGGAGGGAGGAGGGAGGAGGGGGAGAAGGAAGAGGAGGAGGGAGGACGAGGAGGAGGGAGGAGGGAGGAGGAGGAGGAGGGAGAAGGAACGAGGAGGGGGAGGAGGAGGAGGGCTCCCACGAGGGCGCGAATAACTTCGCGCCCTCGTGGGAGCCCTTGCAAACGCACTGCGCCAGGCAGACGGGCGCGGGGCGGGGGGCGCTGGCGGGCGCAGCGGCTCATCGCCGAGGGATCGGTGGCAGAGCCGGGGCCCCCCCGACGTCGAGGCCGCGCGAGCTTCCGGCAGGCGTGGGGCGCCCGAGCCCCGAGCGGCGGAAAGAAGGAGGGACAACGACAGCGGGAGGAGGAGGAGGAGGAGGAGGAGGAGGGAGGAGGGAGGAGGAGGAGGAGGAGGAGGAGGAGGAGGAGGAGGAGGAGGAGAGGGGAGGAAGGGGAGGATGGGAGGAGGAGGGGAGGATGGGGAGGAGGAGGGGGAGGATGGGGAGGAGGAGGGAGGAGTAATTAGGAGGGGAGGAGTTGGAGGAGGAGGGGGAGGGGAGAGGAGGAGGAGGAGGAGGAGAGGAGGAGGAGAGGGGGAGGAGGAGGAGGAGGAGGAGAAGGAGAGAAGGAGGAGAGGAGGAAAAGGATGAGGAGAAAGAGGAGGAGGGAGGCGAGGGAGGGAGGGGGATGAGGAAGGAAGGGTGGGCAGGAGAAGCGTTCTGCCACCCCCTCCCCCCCGAGCCCCTCCCTCGCACAGAAAAATAATACGCGGGACGAACATGGGCTTTTGCGCGGCACCCACTTGCGCGAGTCACTGGCTTCGGATGCAGTCTGGCAGCCTCCCAACACCCAGGGAAGGAGGAGGAGGAGGAGGAGGAAAGGGAGGAGGAGGAGGAGGAAGAGGAAGAGGAGGAGTAAGAGGAGGAGGAGGATGAGACGGACATGGAGCAGCAGGGGAGGAGGAGTAGTAGGAGGAGGAATAGGAGGAGGAGGAGGAGGAGGAGGAGGAGGAGGAGGAGGAATAGGAGGAGGAGGAGGAGGAGGAGGAGGAGGAGGAGGAGGAGGAGGAGGAGGAGGAGAGAAGGAGGGAGAAGGGCGACAGAGGAGGGATGAGGAGAAGGAGGGAGGCAGAGGGAGGGAGCGAGGGAGGCAGAGGGGGGGGGAGAAGCAGGGAGGAACGGTGGGGAGGAGGAGAGCTCTACAAACTAGACCATGTGACTGCACTGGGAAACCTGTCTGGAGCGCCCGCATAGGAGGACGGCCACATGCGACAGCGTCGCCCCCTCTCCCTCCCGGCCGCCATCCGCGCCACATCTATCCCTGGACCCCTCCCGGGGGCCCACCCTCACCTGTCTTTTCCCGCGCGGACCCGGCGACGGCGACAAGAGAAGCACCTCCGAACAAAGGACCGAGACATGCCAGGGAGGACCCCCGAGTTCTGCAGCGCCCCCGCCCTCACCCAAACAAGAAGGCGCCCCCCACCCCGCAGAAGCTCTAGACAAATTCCCCTGAGATCTGACTCTGCGAGCAAACATGCAACATCGTCGCCAAAAAACTATCGCCCGAGCTCTGGACCCCATCTTGCTGCTTCACCCTTCCAGCCGGATCGATATGTGAGGGTCCTGCGGCCCGAAGCCAGGCGAAAACGCCCGCTGTGAAAAAGTTGCAACGCCAGTATCTGGGGGTCCACACGACCCGCTGCTCATCATCGGCTGCACGCAAAGAGTGACCCTAGGCGAGGGTGACCCTTGGGCCGCGGCTTAACAAAATACGCGGGGTGGCCGAACCCAGGCGCGTAAGCCGCTACCACCGCTTCGCGTTCAGCGATCGGGGGACACCAGTGGGCCGCAGCAAAGGTCACTCAAAACAAGGGCTCCCAACTTCGCGGTTCGCGCTGCGCGAAGCGCGAAGTGCGAATAACTTCGCGCTCTCGCGCCGCCTCCCAAGGGAGAAGAGGAGGATGAGGAGGAATCGGAGCCGAACCGCGAAGCGCGAATAACTTCGCGCCCTCGAGGGCGCCCTTGCAAAAGGTCACTCTTACTAGAGGAGGGAAAACTGCATAAACATAAACTTTGGGAGGTCCGCGCAGGTTCCTCTTGGATCTTCGCTGGACCCCCCCTCCCTGGCGCGCGGGGCGCGCCAGGGGCTGCGCTGGAGGCGCCGCCCGGGGGCAATCCAAGAAGTCCGCGCGGAGCGCCACAAGCTCATGTTCCTGGCCTTTTTCCTTCTTCGGCGCACGCCTAGCCGACAGCACGAGGTCTCTTCTGCCTGGCCATCGCTCGGACGTCCATTCACTGTGTTTTTTTTTGATTTCGTGCGTGGGTTTTCCCCAAATGATCAAGGATGCTCCTCGATGGCCCTCGCCCAAGGAATCATGCACACCTCCGAGCGATGCCAAGCTGGCCCAGCGAAGGCAGACGCCCCCAGAATCGAATCGACAAGTCGGATCGGCGATCGAAATGAATCGGATCGGCGGAAATCGGCAGCCGAGTCGGGAAAAGTCGAATCGGCGGGAATCGGCAGGTTCGTAGGCCTCCATTGAGGAATCGGCGTCCAAATCGGAATCTGAAATCGAATCGAATCGGAGTCGGAGGCCACCGAAATCGAATCGAATCGAATCGGAGGAATCGAAATGAGCCCAGCGAAGGCCCCCCGAGGGGCCGACGACGGCCCGGCCCGGCACCTCCCGCCATCGTGCCCTCCCGCGGAGCGGCGAGGGGCGGCTGCGGCAGCGGCCCCCCGGGCTCCCCCAGCGAGACGTCCCCGAACTCGGCCAGCAGCCCCTCCAGCGCCTCTCGCGGGACGCAGGAGCAGATGCTGTACACCCTGCGAAATGCTTAAGAAATCATGGGTTAAGAAATTCATGGTCTCAGAACTTGAATAAAAACCCAACATGTCCATCAAAATCTTAGGATTTACATTGAAACGTTAAAGAATAATCGAGACTCTGGCCGAAAACTTAGGTTTTCTTAAGCATCGCCTAAGGTGTAGTGCTGTGGTGCTGTGTGTGCCCTCCTCGGAGGCGAGCGCCCGATCCGAAGGTATGGCCGATTCTGGAAACCATGAACCCAAAAACGTTTTGCTTCCGCCGCCCTTCCGCCGAGGAAGAGATGGCAACTCCTTCGACCCTCGAAGGTAAGGCCTTTTTTGGAACGCCGCATGTGTCCTCCTCAGAGGCGTGCGTCCGAATCAAACAGATCGTGCAAGCATCTCGTAGTACATCGTTTCCCGGGCAGTGTGGCCAGATAGCGCCCGCCACGGAGCTTCTACTGTAAGATTTCTCAGCGCGCGCGTCGCCCCTGGATGGGCGACGCACACATAGTATCAGTAGATTGGGGTGGCGCCGATCTCGTGTCGGACAACATGTAGCGGAAGAGGAAGGGTATGAGACAAACTTTCCCGTGGTCGGGGACGCCTGTCCAAGGGCGGCTGGTGAGCTTGCACCACCACCCGCCACCGTGGGGGTATCAACTTTCCAGCCGCCCTGGGACAGGCGCCCCCGACGGCGGACCAGCTTTGTCTGTACCGTTCTTCGCCCCCTAAGACATGCGGGGGGTGACAAACGAGGGAAACCGAATCGGCTCACGCATGCCTGGTTTCACCGGCGCCTCCCGGCGCTGGGCGCGCCCATGCCAGTATCCAGGACTGCGCCCCGGCGGCAAGGTCAAGACCAGCTGCATGCAGCAGTTTTCACAGCGCGCCCCCCCATTTCCCGATCCCTCCCCTGACGAGGGGGAACGTCAGGTGGAGGGACAGAATCAGGAGAAAGCATCGAGCTGGAATCGACGATATATCGCCCATGGCTCGGCGATGCGCCCCCATCTTGTCGGGCGGGGAACGGCTATCGGCCCCCTCTCGGCGATCAATGGGCGATTGGGGGTCGAAGCATCTACCCCTGAGCCTATCCCGATTCAGAGAAAACAAGCCCCGGATCCCACAATCGCAGATTGCCCGAGGACTCGAGAATCGGCCGAATGCTTCGAGATATGGTTTACGTTCGTCACTGTTCCCTTGGTAAAGCCTGCCCGGAATCTCCCTCCCCGAAATCGGCGCTCGCGTTCTCGGGGTTGGGCGCCTGTTCTGATTCATTGATCTCCCTCCCAAAGTTGCCCGAACCGATGGATCTCTCCTCAGACCCCGACTTCGCACATGACGTGGACCCCCAGGAGAGTCTGGACACCTTCCCAGAGACTGGCTTCTCTCATTCCGAGGCGGATCCTTGGCCCAACGAGGGCCCCCGGGGGAGGATGAGCATAGAGAGACAGACACGTCGTCGCGAGCGATGTCGCGACGCGGAGAGGTCCAGATCCGAAGGTGACCCCACTCGACGTGGCCCCTGACCCCCCCCGCTTATCATTGGGACGATGCGTACCCCCTGAGCCAATGATGGTCGTCCTATGGCGTTCGGGTCACAGCCGGGTCTGCGGCGGCCGTTCGGGGCGATCTGGGCATCCCCCCGGACGCCCCTTGGTAAGGCGCAGCCGCTGGAAAGCACCTCGAGGCTGGGAAACCGCCGAAAGCCGGCGAAAACGCCACAGACCCTCGAACCTCGAGCATATTCTCCTCCACCTTTGCAACCCCCTCTCTTTGCACGCCCGCCATGGGGACGGAAAGTATGGGTACGATGCCCAACAGCCTTGCCTGCTCATGTGGAACAAAACATTCTGCAGTTGCTGTCCCTCGGAGCCCGTCTGACAACAACTAATGTCTTTTCTGTCTTTTCGATTCCAAGTCTTGTCTTCTTGGACAGCCAGGGCTGCTAAGTGGACAAGGTCTGCAATCGAAATGGCAAGACCTGCTGTTCGATGGCCCCCGACGGACAACAAATCTGGTTCCAAATAAACAAGGCACCGCTGTTGGGCATCGTACCCGTACATCGGGGACCATCGATGGCATAAACATGAAATTTCGGAGGTCCGCACTGATTTCTGCGCGCCGGGGTGGTGCCAGAGGCGCCATTAGGCGGGGTCCAGCGTCGATCCACATCAGCGCGGACCTCCAAAAGTTTATGTGTATGCCATTACATGCTTCCCCGCATACAGCCAAGATACTAAAATAAGGAACGACCCCTTTCGTTGCTCCTTCGGATTAACGAAAGGGGTCGCACCCCCCCTCCAACAGCAACGGAACGCACGCAAATTAAAGGAGCTGGATGTCAGCAAACTGACGGTATTAGGACGCCCGAGTTATCTGGGATCTCTACGGTCCGGGGTATCTCCAGTTTGGGCCCCCGAGGCGCGAATCTGAAGCTATCCCTGACCACCCTCCGCCCTGATGATTCTGGAGCGATGGGCGCCCGAAGGATCCGGGATAACTGCGGTCCGGGGCAACTACGGCTTGGGCCCCCGAGGCGCGAATCTGCAGCTACCCCTAACCGCCTCCAGCGCTGATGATTCGGGAGGGCGACCGAACTATCCGGGATAACTGCGGTCCCGGGTAACTCTGGCTTGGGCCCCCCAGGCGCGAATCTGTAAAGCTGCCCCTGACCGCCACCAACCCAGATGCTTCGGGGCTCTGGACATTCTGAGCGTGCAGACTAGAAGAAGAAACAACTGTATGAGCATGAAGAGTTTGGCGCTCAGCGCGGATTTCTTGGATCCGCGCTGCTCTCTGGCGCGCGGAGCGCGCCAAAGGCTAAGCGCCGGAGGCTCCGCTGGGGGGCCTGGCGCGCCGCCAAGAGATGTCCGGGCGGGGCGCGACAAGCTTCTGTTCATGGCGTTTTCTCTTCTTCGACAGGCAGCTTTAGGGGCACAAAAAAAGGCAGAAACATAAAAACCCGGAGGTCCGCGCGGATGCGCCAGAGGCGCCGCCGGGGGGGCCCAGCGCCGATCCGAGAAATCCACGCGGACCTCCGAGTTTTTATGTTTATGCCATTTTTTGTTCCCCTAAGCTCGGGTCGGGCGAAAGGGGGGGATAGCAAAGGGGGGGTTGAGAATCAGCTCACGTAGCTGATTTTCCCGGCGCCTCCCGGCGCCGGAGGCGGCTTGTGTATCGAGGAATGGGCTCCTCGGCGAGGCCGAAACCAGCTGCATGCAGCAAATTTCGTAACCCCCCCTTTCCCAATCCCCTTACGGGGCATGAAAACGACCACAGCCACTGCCTTTGTTTTGTTGCCGCCTTCCAGCCCCTTCTTCGAGCAGTGGCTGTGGTCATTTTGCGTTGAGCACAACCACTGCTTCTTTTTCGGCCGGCGGGAAGGCGGCGCAAACAAGAAGCAACGGCTGTGGTCATTTTCCCGTCCAACACCCCTTCCGCCCGGCCCGATCAGCTTTCGTCTGCCGGTCTCCGCGCCTCCCTGCCCTCGGCGCCGGGCGCCAGGCCCTCCAGCACCGCCGCGCCCGCCTCCGCGCCAGAGCCCGCCGCGCCCCCGCAGGCCATGGCTCTGCGCGCGTGCCGCGCGCGGCGGCGCCGCGCGGGCGCCGCCGCCGAGACCGACGACCGCGGCGGCGACTCCGAGGACGACGACCGCGGCGGCGACTCCGAGGACTCCGAGGACGACGAGGAGGACGAGGACGACGAGGACGAGGACGACGAGGACGACGAGGACGACGCCGAGGACGAGCACGACGACACCGACGACGCCGACGCCGGACGCCGAGGGCCACCGGGTGCCTCCCGACGCCGAAGACGGCCGTGGCGAGGACGGCGCCGAGACGAAGACGGCGACAGAAAGCACGCCGCCGACACCGACGACGGCGACCGCGGCGAGGACGACGCCGCGGCCGGCGCCGACGACGGCGGCGATGGCGGCGGCAGGGGCGCGGCGCCGCGTGCTCTGCCGGAGCGGCCTGAGCCGAACCTGCCGCGGGCGGGCGGTGCCGACGAGGTCTTGGCGCCAGGGAGGGCAGCGGGCAAGGCCGGGCACATGGGACGGGAGTGCAATTCGACTAGGTGATCGACTGTAGGATTCATTTACCGCGAAAATTGCATTTTGGCCGAATCCAGCTTCTTTTAACACGCGTCGACCGCTGGTAGATCTATAGGCATTCTACGTACGTTTACGTAGACTTGGCGATAGTGCCAACTCTGGGGTAACTTAATTCTGCAGTCGATCTCCATCCTACTCGAGCAATGAGGCCTCAGGGTGCCGGCCAACCAGACTCGGGAGCGGAGGGGCGCCTCAGGCCCGGCATTGCAGGCAGTAGCGCATTCGTGGCTCCGACGGGGCTGGGCACCAGGAGAGTGGGCGGGAACGGGGGATGGCTAGACGACGACGGCGGGGACGACGAGGACGAGGACGACAAGGCGGCGAGGACGAGGACGACGACGCACTCCGAGGGCCCCAGAAGTCTCCCGAGACCTCTGCCAGCCCCTGCGGCCCCAAGGGCCCCCCCGGGCGGGGCCCGGGAGGCATCTGGAGGTCCTGGAGGGCTAGAAACTTCCAAAGCTTCCGAAACGACTCCGACGAAGATGACGACAAAGACGACGACGACGACAAAGACGACGACGACGACGACGATCCAGACCCCTCCCAGGGTCCATCCTGTCCCAATTTCCGTGGCGGGCCCGGCCGTAGCGTCGAGAAGTGCGCCAGGGAAGGCCTCCCGCCGCCTCCACGGGGGCCCTCCTGCAGCAGCGGCGCCGACGGCCTCTGCGGCGCTGCTGGAACATCCGACGACGTGCTTGCTTCGGTGCGCGGCCTCAGATCGGCGGCGAGCGAGGGGGGGAACACGAGAAGGAGAATGCCTTCTCAGCAGACGGCGGGACACTTCTCAGAAGCCCCCCTGGCCTGCTGGGAGGTTTGTGCTGTGTCTTCGGGGGAGGCTTGAGAACACTTCTCAGAAGCCCCGGGGACTTCCGAGCCTTCTGAGAAGGCCCGCACCTTCTCGCCATCGCTCGGACGTCCATTCCCTGTTTGTCTTGCGGCTTCGTGCGTGGCTTCTTCGCCAAATGATCAAGGATGCTCCTCGATGGCCCTTGCCCGCGGGAAAAACGTACACGTCCGAGCGACGCCAGGCCTTCTCGCTTCCCCCCCCCCCCCTCCCGGGCCTCGCGGACGATCCGAGGACCCGCCGATCCTTTCCCCTCCCCATGGGGGTACACCCTGCGAAATGCTTAAGAAATCATGGGTTAAGAAATTCACAGTCTCAGAACTTGAACAAAAACCCAACATGTCTATCAAAATCTTAGGATTTGCATTGAAACGTTAAGAATAATCGATACTCTGGCCAAAAACTTAGGTTTTCTTAAGCATCGCCTAAGGTGTACTCTCCCGCCCCGGGCCCCGTCGGCATGGCGCCAGGGCCCGACCACGGGCCCCAGGGCCGAGAGGTCGAGGAGCGACGGACGCGCGAGAAGAGCAGAATAGCACCGCAGCTGCACACGACGAGAGCGTTCCTGCCGGCAGGACGCCATGGGGCAGGTCCTCCGTCGAGGAGGAGGAGGAGGAGGAGGAGGAGGAGGAGGAGGAGGAGGAGGAGGAGGAGGAGGAGGTTCTTGGAGGACTGCTGTGGTCAGAAAATGCACAACCTGGAGAGGTACGCCACAGACGTCATCGTCACGCGCTACGAGCAACAGATTTGGACAGACGCCCGATCTGAGCCCAGACCACAGCCTCCACGGGGGCCCAGACTCACCTCTCCTGCAAGGGATCTCACGGGCAATCACTGTTTTCACCTATGGGCGCGCACGGGAACCCCCTCCATCCCGACGTAAACCCAGCGCTTTCAGCAATTCGTTGATCTCAAAGCTCAGCAGCGGAATTCCACCAGCCCTTCAAGGCGTGAGTGGATTAGGGCGTGTCTTCGTCCAACTCCCCTCCTGCCCCTTCGGGGAAGGTTTTACCTGTCGCCCTCCCCCCCTTAGGTTTGGACGGGGCGTGTCGCGAGGGGCTGGGGCGTCCAAAATGTCCTCGGCGAGGAAGCCCAAATCATAGATCATATTAGGTTTGGCCACATGTTGGCCTCCTGGGGGGGGGGCCTAATCAGGGAGCTCCCCTCCTTTGATGATCGATCTCCTCCAAGATGGCGCAAGGATGGTCCCCAAGGCTTCCAAGAGAGCCCCGAGAGGGCCCCAAGAGGTGCCCAGAGGCCACAAAAGGGCCCCCAAGCGGCTTCCAAAATCATTGATTCCTGGGGGGGGACCCTGATTAAGGAGCCCCCCTCCTGTGATTGCTCTCAAGAAGCCCTCAAGAGGCCCCCAAGAGGCCCCCAAGAGGCCCCCAAGCGGCTCCCAAGAGACCCCCAAGAGGCACCCAAGACGCTTCAAGAGGTCTCGGCGAAAAGACCCAAGTTGGCCTCCTGGGGTAGAACTCTGAGTAAGGAGCCCCCCTCCTTTGATCGATCTCTCCCAGGATGGCCCCAAGATTGCCCCCGGACTCCCAAAGGTGCCCCAAGACGGCCTCAAGACATGCCCAGAAGGCCCCAAGAGGCCCGCAGAGGCCCCCAAGATGCCCCCAAGGTGCCCCCGATAGACCCCCAAGAGGCTCCAAGAGAACCTCCGGAGGCACCGAAGACGCCCCAAGAGGCCTCCAGGACATCCAAGAGACCCCCCTAAGACACCCTCGAAAGAAGACCGAAGAGACTCCGAGAGGCATCCAAGAGGCCTCTGACTTTTCTGCTCTTCCTCCTCCTCCTCCTCCTCCTCCGCCTCCTCTTCCTCATTATCCTGTTACTCCTCCTTCCTCGTCCCTTCTCTCCCTCTCCCTCTCCCTCCTTCTAACTTCTCCTCCTCCTCCTTCTCCTTCTCCTCATCCTCCTCCTTCTCCTCCTCCTTCTCCTCCTCCTCCTCTTCTCGCTCCTCCTCCGATTCCTCCTCCATCCTCCCCCTCTTTGGGTAGGACGTCTTACCCAACCCTTTATTCCAATGCATTGAACTCCACATCCCTGATTAGAGCAACTCGTCTGGGCATCGTTTCTGCATGGGCTGGTGGGGTTACGCGAATCGTCAAACATGTCCACACTAGATCCGCCATCGCGCTTGTAGCGGTTGACGCGTCGGGCCCTTTGGCTTCTGCTTCTGCGAAACATCACTGCAGGCCCCTCGACGAATCGAGCCGAAGATTGGCTCATTTGTGTGGCCAAGTCCCTCCCCTTTCTGCCATCCAAAATAAAGCGCCTGGGGACGGGGGGGTCCATGGAGCCTCCCTTTTCTGCCATCCAAACTAGAGCTCCTCTCTTTTGTCATCCAGAATAGAGCGCCTGGGGACGGGGGGGGGGGTCCGTGGAGCCCCCCCCTGCTCCCGCCCCCAAGGCCCCGCCCCCCCCCCCCCGGCGCCCGCCCGAGCGCGGTGGCGGAATCGCGCGGCAGCGCAACTGGACACTGGTTGCGCATGTGGTCTGGAGGCCGCTGGGGGGCCTGAACGGATGGAGCCCTGGAAAACCGGTCAGATGAGAGGATGAGGCCAAATCCGCTCGAAATCGGTGCCCAGACCAGGGGACAACCTGCTGCCTGCTTACACCCCCGATTCATGTTTCGCTGTCCCGGGGCCCAGAGAGGACAAAAAACTCCTCCCCAGCCCGAGAGCCTCGAACCGGCCGGCCCCTCCTACACCCTGCGAAATGCTTAAGAAATCATGGGTTAAGAAATTCAGAGTCTCAGAACTTGAATAAAAACCCAAAATTTCCATTCAAACCTTAGGATTTACCTTGAAACATTAAGAATAATCGAGACTCTGGCCGAAAGTTTAAGCTTTCTTAAGCATCGCCTAAGGTGTACTGGCCAAAACCCAGGGTTGGACCACCTCGGACCCCGAGGCGGCTCCAACCTGCGGTAGCGTCGGGGATCTGGGTCAACCACAGCGACGCTTGATCGGGGATCCTCTGACCCGGGTCAATCCAGACCCGGGTCAGCAGGAAACCAAAAACTGCAATGCAAAAAAAAAAACTGCAACGCAGGTCCTCGCAAACCCGGGTCAGCCAATACGCGCGGCCGCCTCGCGGCCACGAGCGGCTCCCTAACCCGGGTCAGCCAGAGGGGGCCCTGGCTGACCCCCGTTTGCACTGACCCCCGTCTCGAGGCTCCCGACTTGAGCAGGGACCGACCGTCCCGGCATTTCTATATGCCTGCCACGAGGTGCTCTTAGAACCGACATCAGTTCCAAGAGCAGAGACAATGCTCTCTGAACCTGAGCCCTATGTGCTAGAACCGGACGGTCTCAGCCAGAGAAGCGCTCGGAGAACACCTCGTGCAGACCACAAAGAGGCTCTCACAACCATTCCCTGGCGGGACCTGTAGGCAGGCCGGGACGCTTCGCCATTGCTCGAGACGCCGCCTGCGGCTGCCCTCGGCGGCGGCGGCAGCGCGGGGGGGGGCCGCAAGGGGAGGCGCGCGCCTCTGTGGCGAGGCGCGCCTCGCCGTCCAGGAGCAGCTCAAGGCGGCGGTGCTTCTCGGGCTGGGAGAGGGGGTAGTCCCAGACCTCTCTCGCGAGGGGAAAAATCTCCCCCCCCACCACCACACATGTAGGACGGGGGGAGGAGGGAGGATGAGGAGGTCCTCCTCCTCCTGCTCCTCCTGCTCCTCCTTTTCCCTGCCTGCCCAGGGGTAAGCGCGTGTCGTTGGGTAAAGCACACCCCCTCGGGCGTGGCCAGAACGGTCCGTCTTCTCCTCCTCCTGCTCCTCCTCATCCTCCTCCTCCTCTTCCTTCTCCGCCTCCTCCTCCTCCTCCTCCTCCTCCTCCTCTCCTTGATCATCCTGCTTCTCCTCCTCCTCCTCCTCCTCCTCCCTCCTCCTTCTCCTCCTCCTCCTCCTCCTCCCCCTCCTCCTCCTAATCCTCCTCCCTGCTGAGATATTGCGATGCGAAAATTTGCAGCATCGCTGGAAGTCACGACTGGAACCCTAAACCCCATCTTCCTGCTGCACGTCTCGAGCCTGATCGATGTGTGATGTCCCAGGACCCGAGACTGGGCACGAGCGCCAAAGGGGGGACAAAAATACAACGCCTGGATCTTAGGGGCGTCCCTCCACCTGCTCCTCCCTTCTCCGTGTTCCTCTGCGTGTCCCTCGCTCCTCCTCCTCCTCTTTCTCCTCCCTCCTCCTCCCTCCTCCTCTTCTTCTCCTCCTCCTCCTCCCTCCTCCTCCTTCTCCTCCTCCTCCTCCTCCCCCGACCCCTCCTAAGGCTGGGCCTCTCTCCGAACCCCTCTTCTGTAGTCGGGTCGGTGCTGGGCAGAAGGGGCTTTGAAGATCAGCTCCGCCCACCCCACCCTCAAAAAATGGAGGCGGGCTCGAGCTCGGTCGTCGTGGGGTCGCGCACGACGGCCATCCCAGGCCTCTGGCACCCCCCACGACAAGGCGGCCACGCATGAGGCCACCGACCCCCTCCTCTGGAGGACCAGTCAGTCAGTCTTCATCCTGCCCATCCTTCGCCTCCTCATTCGCCTGCGACTCCTCCTCCTCCTCCTCCTCCTCATTATGCTCCTCCTCCTCCTCCTCCCTCCTCTCTTCCTCTCCTCCTAGCTGTCCTGTGCCCGAGCTTTGGGCATTGCACACACCAACTTCAGGACAGCATTGTGTGTGCGAGCCTTTTTTTTTGGCTTCGGTATCTTTCTCGCATAGCCAAGAATGCTTGGCAGCTTCGCAGCAATGGCGGTGGGGCGTGGTCGACGCAGGCTCCCTGGAGAGCAGGGTCGGCGGCGGCCAGGGCTGGGCCATCGTCCGGCCAGTGGGACACCCAGGTTGGCGGCGACGGCCACTGGAACTGGTCTCCCTCCCGCCAAGACACTGTGTCGTGGTCAGGCCGCCGCTGGCGTTGCGAAGCTTGTGGATGCAAGAAGAACCTCGAGGGCTGGATCGCCTGCAAGCACTGCGGCGAGATGCGTGCAGGATTCCCAGGTCTCGTCGGGCAAGGCTGGCCGAAGTCGGGAACCCACTGGCCTGCCCTCAAGCCTGGGCCTGTGCCTGCTCCTGGCGGCCCTGGCGGTGCTGGCGGGCATCCAGGTGGCTCATCTTCAGCCCAGCTGTCCGAGTCCGAGCTGCGGACGCTCATCGGCCTGTGCGAGAAGTCTGGCGACGGCGAGGCGGCCTCCCGTCACAAATCGGCGCTCGACAAGCTGCTCCGCACCTCCACTCCTGCCCCCGTCCAGCAGCGCGCGGCCAAGGCCCACAGCAGTGTGCAGTACTTGGAGCGCAAGCTGTCCACGGAGCTCGACAAGCTCACCAAGCTCGAGAAGCAGGTGGAGGAGCAGAAGGTTGCGACGGCGGCGGCTCAGCAGTCCTTGCAGGCGGCCGACGACAACTACAAGGACCTGGTCCGCGAGCTGGCTGGGAACGTGGTCGACCCCACCCCCGCAGAGCCGCTTGGACGCGCCAAGGTGGACGTGTCGGAGCTCATGCAGGGCTCGTGCAATGTGCTGGATATGGTCTCGTTGGACTCGATCTTCCTCTTCGACGAGGGCGAGTACGAGGTTTCCGACGACGACGAGGAGCAAATGGCAGCTCGGCGGGCAGCGCTCAATGAGCAGTTCCGCGAGGCGTGCAACTCCCTCTTCAAGGGGGCGCTGGAGAAGGCCCAGTCTGCTCGTGAGGAGCAAGCTAAGCATGTTCAGCGTCTTGGCAAGAAGAGGAAGGGCGAGGACGGCGCGGCCGTTGCTGGCGGCGGCGCAGGGTCTGGCCAGGCTGCTGCGACCAACGGCGCGGGCACGGGCCCTGACGGCCGCACGGCTGCCAGCACCGCGGCGGGCCCGCCCGACGGCGAGGGGGCCAAGCAGCCTGGCGACGCTGGCGATGCACCTCCCGACGTCCGAGCACGTGCTGAGACAGCCCTGGGCCCCACCAAGCGCCCGTTGCCCCCTCCCGCGTGACTCCACTGTGAGCGCGGGCAGGGGGGCCCATCATCCCATTTCTTCCCAGCCTCCACGCTGCGCTAGCTTGAATCGAGCGGAGCTCGAGGATCGCCTGGCCCAGTCCATTCGTTCTCTTGATAAATATATAGCTTCGCTGTTGTGTTCCGCCAACAGCACCCTAGGCGTCTGCAAACAGGGGGACTTTTGCAAAACGCGGGCTGGTGTTCAGCCCAATCTTGCGTTTTCCCCTGTCGGTCCGCAGACTCCTGGTCCCTCAGGTTCGTTGTCTCGACCTGAAAGTTTTGAAGTTTTTAGGGCCCCCCCCAGCCCCTGGGGGGGATGCCATTAACCTGAAGATAGTCACTTGCAACTGCACGGCCTGGAGTTATGCTAAGGATTGGCTCTTGCAGACGGCGGCGCACGTGGTGTTGCTCCAGGAGCACCACTTGCTCGCGCACCAGACCTTAGATGCTCAGCGCTGGGCCCTTAATCACGGTTGGAAATCGATCTTCGGGTGTGCTAAGGCTTCGTCCGACTCAGGTACTTCAGGAGGTGTGGCTATTCTAGCTCGTGCTGGCCTGGGCCTTCATTGGCCCCCAGGGGGTTATGTGGTTGAAGACTTTCGTGCCGTTGCAGGGGTTGTTCATGTTGGGGACCTTCCTCCCATCCTGTGCATCTCCTGCTACTTGTCGTGCTGCGAGGGTTTGTCCGACAGGAATTTGGCCCTGCTTTCGAAGATCGGTTCGATTGCCAGTAGCAGCCTCAGCAGTTTTGTGATCGGAGGCGGTTTCAATATGGAGCCTTCGCTGCTTGACGACTCCAATTTCGTTCAGCAGTTAGAGGGCCAGGTGATCACGGCAGGTTTGTCCACTTGTCTTAGCTCAGCTGGTGGAAAGGTGTATGATTGTTTCGTGGTCTCTGGTGGTTTATCTAAAGGTATCAGGGATACGTGGGTCGACAGGTATGCTCCTACGTCTCCCCACTCGCCCGCGGGGGTCGATTTCCATACCAGGTTAGCCGATCTTAAAGTTTTACAGTTCAGGAAGCCTCCTCCTTTGCCTGTGGAAGTCCCTGTCGGGCCTGGACCTGCTCCCCAGGACTGGGATTCCACGCTGGACTTGGCTTATGAAGTCCTTGAATGTGCCCGTCGGGGTTCTCTGGATGCTCACTACGGGCTCACCGACTTGTATAAGCGATGGGCCAACCTTGCCGAAGCTGAGCTTGCCAATCAACTTCAGGTTAAGCTCCCCCAGACTGGGTGTCGAGGAGAGATTCCCAAGGCCTGGTGGGTTCCTGTCTTGGGGCGTGACCAGCGGCCAGCTCGGCATCCTGAACTTTTTGTTTGTAGATGGCTTTCTCAGAGTTTCAGGGATTGGACCACTTCCTGGAGGACCTTGCATCGCAACTGTTCTGGTGGGATCCCTATTATGAGTGCCAAGAAGGTCGCCGTTCATACAGAAGCACATGGGGTCTGGTGCTATCTTCGAGGCCCACCGTAGAGTCTTGGGCTTCATTAGGCAGGACAAGATCACCCTGGAGGCCATAGGCGGCGTGTCCATCGAGTTAGCTGACCTACTGGACTCGACTGCCAAGGCGGCTCGAGCTGCAGGTGAGCGGTCGTGGAAGGAGTGGCTTCTAAGGGACATAGACCAGGGCGGCGGCCGCAATGCTCACGCCTGGACGCGTCCTGTAGAGGCTTGGGTTCCCTCCACGACCCTCAGTGCTGCGGGCCAGGTGGTTTCCGATCCTCGTTCCCTTCTGCGCGCTGAAGGGGAACGCTTTCAGAAGCTATGGCTGGCCGAAACTGAACTGTTCGAGTTGATGGGCCCCAAGCCCTACCAACCCCTGGAACATCTTCCCCTGGTTTCGCCTGAGTGCTTGAGGGAGAAGAGCAGGGGTTACTCCAGGCGGTCAGCTGTGTCTGTTGACGGCTTTCACCTTCGGCATTACCCGCTGCTGTGTGACAAGGCCCTGCAAGTTGTCTCGTTGCTTTTCGCCATCATGGAGACGATGGCCGTCTTGCCTGAGCAGCTGCGTTTAGTCATGCTGGCAATGCTGGCCAAGCCGTCTGGCGGCCTCCGCCCCATAGGCATCTTGACCTCGCCCTACAGACTCTGGGGGAGATGCAGGAGGAGGGAGGCGATGATGTGGGAGGAGGCTAACCAGCATGCTATGTTCGCTGCCTACGGTTTCAAGTCGGCTTCGGATGTTGTCTGGCGGCAGACTACTAAGAGTGAAGCGGCCGTGCAGCTTGGCAAGTGCTCGGCGCCCCTCCTCTGGGACATGTATAAGTTCTACGAAACCATGGATCTTGAGGACCTTGCTACCAGATGTGATGAGTCGGATTTCCCCCAGGTTGTTTCCAGGCTCTGCATCACGGCCTATCGGGCCCCCAGGTACTTAAACATCAGCGGTTTCATCCAGGGGCCGTTCCTGGCGATTCGTGGTGTCATTGCGGGATGCAGCATTGCCACCAGTTTTGTCAGGGCCTACTACATGAAAGCCTTTTTGAATGTCAAGCTGCATCCGTCGTCCAGCCTGGATCTTTACATTGATGACCTGGGCCTGTCTGCTCAGGGTAGTTTCCATGAAGTTTATTCGGCCATCACCGTCGGGGCTGTGGGCTTGTTCAAGGCTGTGGGGGCCGATATTAAGTGCAAGGTCGCTCCCGACAAGGCGAGCCTCGTATGCAGTCAGCGGCGTCTTGGGGAAAAACTCCTGGCCTTCTTGGGTGTCTGGGCTGGTCCTGGGGGGACCTCCTCGGCTGTCAACCTGGGGACTGACGACACCGCTGGACTGCCTAGGAGGGTCAAGGGCCGATGTAGGAAAGCCAAGCAGCGCCGCTCCACCTTCGACAAGCGTGTCAACAGGATCTGCAAACAGCGTCAGGTCCTGGGCCGTTCTGCTAAGAAGATTTTCACCAGTGGGGCTTTGGCGGGGATTAATTTTGGCTGCGAGATCCACGGAGTCAGCGACGCCGAGCTTGGTTACATTCGCCGTCAAGCGGGTAAGTGTATTAGACCGTCTTGTGGCGGGCGCAGCCTCTCTTCTGCTTTGGTCTGCGAGGACGACCCCACGTACTATGGGATGGTCGCACCTATCGTTCGTTGGGGGAAGGAGGTATGGGCGGCCCAGTATCACCAGTACTTGGGGGGTATGCCTCATAAGGAGCTCAGGAGGTGTTGGTCGTCGGTATTCGAGGGTAAGCTGCAGCCCAAGACATGGCGATCTGTCGCTGGCCCGATCTCTGCCCTCTTCTTGTCTGTCAAGCGCATCGGTTGGTCCATGCCCAACTACGCCGCTCTCGCCACGCACGACGGCACATCAGTCTCTCTCACCTTTGTCAGCCCAACCCTCTTGAAGGATATCCTCAGGCGGGCGGTGGTGAGGGACCTGGAAATGCATGGGAAGTAGCTTGGATGTTGGGTGGGATCGGGCTTGTTTTGACATCTGCAAGAGCCAGCTGCGTTCGAAGAAATATTCTGCACTGGAGAAGGGTTCGATCAGGAACCTGTGCTGCGGTGGAGCCTGGACAGCCGACAGAGCCGCCAAGGTGGGCTACCAGCTCAGTGACGAGCAGTTGCTCTGCCCACTATGTCGTGCTCATCCAGACTCTGTGCATCACAGGCTTTACGAGTGCCCCGCGGTGTCTGAGACTCGCAGCGAGCTTATTCCTCCAGAGATCCTTGAGATTGCCCCGGGTCCGCTGTCGGATGGGGATCGCATCCTTTTCGATCGGGGGATCTTTGAGCATCCAGAATCGTTCTGGCCAAGGGCCCTTAGCTCGGGGGGTGGGGCCATCCTGCCAGCTACTGAGGAAGAGGACTTCTCGGAGGCGCTCGCTAATGGGGACCTGCAGGGCAGTATCTATGTCGACGGGAGTTGTTTTTGGCATCCCATCTCAGAACTTTCAAGGGCGGGCTGGGGGGGTTGCATGGTCTCCCCCCAAGGCTCCCTCTTGTGCGCCCTGCATGGCCCTGTGCACCACCCGATCAGCCAGACAGCACCAGCTGGGGAATATTGTGCCCTCGCCATGGCCGCTCTCCATATTGTTGCTAATTCTGAGGTTTTTTTCTGACTGCCTTGCGGTAGTTAATCATTTCCGCCTGCCCCCTAGCGAACGTGTTTCGTACAGGAGGCGCTATGCTAGCCAGTTTCTGTATATCAATAATGCCCCGTTCGTCCAGTCAGTGGTGAAAGTTAAAGCCCACCAGGACAAGGACGAGGTAGGCATTTCGGATGATGAGAGAATCCGTAGGTTTGGTAACGATTTTGCCGACAAAGCTGCGCAGCGCGGGGCCCGCTCTCACCCCCAACCGTCGCCCGACGAAGAAGAGCGAGTGAACCGCGCTGTCAAAATTAGTAAAGTAGTGTGCCGACTAGCGGCCAAGTTGCTCCCGATGTGGCCACGATTGAACTTGGAGGACGCTCCGCTTGTCACTCCTTGCCGCACCACCCGAGGTCCCGAGGAGCCCGTGGTCCAGCATCAGTGGCAGTGGCAACACTCAGTGTGGAGGTGCGTTGTGTGCAGGTTAGGCTCTCGTTCTTGTGTCAAGCCGCCTGGTGGATCGTGCATCGGCGAAGCCAGCGCAGATCTGGACATCGCTGATTCTCTTTTGCACAGCGTTGTGATCCTGCCGTGCA
>CAUYUJ010007524.1:441885-444385 GCA_963575745.1 Prorocentrum cordatum | reverse complement strand
GGAGATCCAGCGCGAGTCGCGATCGCGAGGGGGAGAACTACAAGAACACACATATTGCGGTGGCACCGTATGGATGCCTCCTATGTCATCTTGCTGGCTCTTGCGCGTCGACGCTGGCCGACGCTGATCGACACTGATTGACGCAAAATCAACGCACATTGACGCTACATCGGCGCTTTCTCATCGATTACCAAACGCCAACGCACACTGAGACAAACATTGCACAGGCATGCAACGCTCCCGTGATTTGCGACCGAAGGAAACCACATACAGTAGGAGCTCGGCCACAATAAGCCTTCCACAAGAAACCCAACGCTGAGACACCAGGACGTCCATTGTTTTGTGATGTGGGACCGCCACGCTTTCCATAACAAAACCATCGAAGCCCAAGAAACCAGGGGCACCCTGGAGGCAAGCATGGTGTTTCTTGGTCGGGGCTGCCACTGCTTGGTCGGGGCTGCCACTGCACTGCATGAGCGTCAACTTCTGGAGCTCCTCTCGGGCTCGTGGATTTTTCTCGGATCGGCGCTGGCCTCCAGACCCCCCCCCCCGCTCAAGCACCTGGCGCGCGGAGTGTGCCGTGGGACGGCGCGCAGCCGCCAGCGGGAGGGGTGGCCACGCGCAGATCCAGGACATCACCGCGGACCTCCCACAAGTTGGTGCTCACGTGTGCTTGTCACGGTGGTCGCAATTAGCCCCTGGCTGTCGCACCTCAGTTCACTTTGAGTTGAGTGTTCTCCTCGTTTTCTAGCCGCTGCATGTGTTTTTGGCTTGCAGTTCCGATAGCCCATCCATCGCTTGCATATGGCAGTGTGCGACACTTGTACGCTGCGCTATCGACAGTGCTCGATCGAAGTTAGCACTTCCATCTGCTGCTCGCGCATGAGGACCCTCTGCGCCGCTGACAAAGCAATTAAACAAGTGTTTCTCCTTCTGGATTCTAGAGAGACTGCCTGACGAGACTTCAGTGGCAACTCATCGGAGGCTCCCATGTGCTCTTGCTGGCCCTTGGAATTCGACGCTCAACGACGAACAGACGCTAGCGCACCCTTCTGACGAGTTTACATGGACATAGAAGGCTCCCGTGAGTTGCTGCCGAATTCTTTGAGACTCTAGAGAGATGCGCGGAGGAGACGATTGCGAACCACTTCTGGGTGTCCTCTGGGGCCGCTCGTGGCTACCAGAGAAAAACATTTCCAGCGGCCGGATCTTCGCAACGCCACGTCGGGCCATCGCATGCGACCCCGCCAGGGGGAGACCTATTGGCCCAAGGCAGGACCGCCCGAAAGGGACGCTCCATTGGAGAGTCGATAGACGCTCTCCTGTAGTCTGCTGGGCCCTCTTGGGCCTCTGGAGGCCGCCGGGGAGGATGGAGAAACTCCGGAGGCGAAACCGTTGGAGCTCTCCGAGAGCGTCATGAATACACGATCCCGGGTCGAGGGGTCACAGACACCCCAACCCCCAGATAAGATGGGTCCCCAGGGCTGCCCGTCCCCGCCCAAGATGGGATTGGGGGGGACGACAACGAGGGCGACGACGACGACGACGAAGAAGGCGACGGCAACAAGGAAGGCGACGTCGAAGACCACGACCACGACCATGGCGACGATGGCTTTGACGACGACGTAGCACCGCAGCACCACAGCACACCCACGGGTGGTTGCACCGCAGCACCATGCCACGCCCAAAGGCACCACACCTCACCCACAGAGGGGGGGGGGGGCACCGGGCGCATTGGGGAGGAGGGTTTCCGACCCTGGATTATATGGGGGTGGGGCTCTGTGGAAACGTTCTGAACAACTCCAGTCGGCGATGCTTTTCCGGCACGAAGAGGGGGAATAGGTTGTTGGGGGGGGAGGGAAAGTGGAGGGAGACCGGTACCTCCGACGTCTTGCACACGTGCTGACGAAACCTGCTTCCCCAACACGCACACAGAACGGGGAAGCTGGTCTTGGGGAAGGGGTCGAGATCTCGAGGGGTCCACGTTGCAAGACAGCTATGCTGTCGGGAGTCGGGAGGGAGACCTGGGACCGAGGATCGCTGCGCCCCTTCCTCTACTAACTTTCTTCTCTGCAGAAGGCGCTCCGTCTCTCTCCCTCCCTCCCTCCCTCTCCCTCCCCGCACCTGCGCCGTCTCCAGCTCCTCCCCTTCCCCTCACCTCCTATTCCTCCTCCGCCTCCGCCTCCGCCTCCTGATCCTGCTCCTCGTCCTCACCAACGTTCAAAAACTCTATGAGAACGCCTCTCCTATCTCCCACGAGCCCGACCGCGTCCCATCCTGCCCGCACCCCATCTAGCCGCGGCCTCTGAAGCTGTAAATGACACAACTGGTGCACATCGCGTCAAGTTTCCCCCAACAACTAATACCATCCAGTGTCGGGAGCGGCCAAGAGGGGGGTGTCCAAGAGGGGGGGGGTGCAAATCATGACAGGCGGCATGTGCGCGGCCCAGCGGGGGGGCCTGGGACGTAATAAAATAAGAAGAGGCGCCATGAAATCTGA
>CAUYUJ010007524.1:366885-436885 GCA_963575745.1 Prorocentrum cordatum | reverse complement strand
ACTGTGGGCCACCACGGCCTCGCACCCAGCGCGGATCTGCTGGGTGACGAGCGGGGGCCCTTTGTGCGAGGGAAACAAACCCTTGCTTAAACGCGTAAGGTTTTGAGCTCCTTTGGGGGCGGGGGCCATGCATTTACGGGCGAGCCACCTGCCATCTATCGCGGCAGTCATGCCGCACTGTGAACAGAAACGCAGGGAAAACTCTGGCCAGAGATGAATGAGATGAGAGCTGTGCGCCAGCGAAGTGCCAATCCAAACCTCTCCACGCCGACGAACGAACTTCGACCACAGCGAGGCGACCGAAACATCGACAGGAGAAAGACCAGGGCAGGGCAAGGCACAAAATCTGAGCAGCTGTGAGGACGGGACGACCTGACAGCATCTCTTGCACCTCCACTTCGACCCATACTGCTCGCAGTCGTGCGAGGTGTCAGTGAGGGCTCGAGTCTGCTGGGAGGGAGGAGGCACACGCTGCTTGCCCAACCTGGTCGCCTGCCAGGGATCGACCTGCAGGGCAGAGACCAACGCGCGCCTGACTCGGCGTCTCACGAAATGGGCAATACAATCATACATATCAGTCTTGGGCACTGGCTGCTGAGTGTACAACTGCAGGCCTTGCTCCGCGGCTTTACCTGCAAAATCGCCAGCGCACATGTTGCCCGAGGTGAGAAAAGTTTGCCAATCAGTGAGTTCCCTATCCGTATCCTCGAGATGGGCGGCCGTCCACGCGATCTGCACTTCAGCCTCACCCCTGCACCGAAGCGCCACCGCCACCCTGTACCACAAATCCTGATTTGGGCCTAGCTTGCCGTGGGCTCGGCCAGCACGCCATCCATCGAGAACTGGTTGGCAATCAGTTACATAAATGATGGGTCCCGTGGTTTCCTCCAGGGCAATGGCGAGCGCAGCTATCTCCGCGCGCGGCGCAGTTTGCCGTGGCCCAAGGAGGGGGGCAGAGACCCCGCAAACAGGCTCCCAAGAGCCATCGGAAGCCTGCCTGATCAGAGCAACTCCTGAACCACAGCGGCGCCTGCGGGGGTCGTTACTGTACTTACCCCCAGATCCATCCCCAAAGAAATAGGGTGGGTCCTGGCCCGGCAAAACGCAGGCCTCAGACAGCCGAGAGGTGCCATGGTACGTGTTCGGAGGAGGCTCAAGGGGGTCGAGGAAGTGGGGACAGGTGAGATCTTTCGCTGGCACGCCTCTCAGCCACAACGAAGGATCGGCTTCCCACTGGGCAGCCGCCTGAGTGCACAAAGCCTGAGTGCTGTCAAAGTCTGGGTGATCCACGTTACATTCGCACTGCCATATTCGGTGATACAATGTCTCAGGAGCCTTCTTGCACATTGGACAAGTTACCTCAACCGTGTAGCCACTGTCAGCTTGGCGCTGCCGTGGCCACTGACCTCCAGAGGCCACGCACAAAGTGAGGCCCCAAAGATCGGCTTGGCCCCGAGACTCGAACCTACGGAGTTCCTGAGACAGCGGGAGGAGGTCGGCTCCTTCCCTAAGCGAAGTGCCTCCTTCGTGCTCCGCAGCGCCCTGCCAGAGGCCAGCTCTTAAATCAGAAACGAACTCATATAGGAAGTCAGTGTGGTCTGTGAGCGCCAACAATTCAAAGTGGGGATCGCCTGGCCTCGGAAATCTCCAAGCATGATTCGAGTGAGACGGCCGTTCCCAGAGGTCTGGCTCGCGGGGCTCCCAGCCAGCGTCAAGCAGCGTGGCCTGGACAGCGGCTATGGGACCACGAATCCCTCGCCAGCGCCGAGGGCCCAGTTTGTCGAGCTGCGCCCTGACCAACCCCCAGGAACGGCGGATGCGAGGCTGGAGAGCTGGAAATCGTTTCCAGAGCTGGAGCCACGAGTCAACTAGTTGGCGCCTGACCTCCAAGGCTGGGTCGCCATCTCCCAACACGGCCTGCAGCACTGCGGTTAAACACTTTCCTTTGCTGTTGCCAGAGACCGTGCGAGCAGCTTGTCGCCTTAAAAGGAGGACCTGACTCGGTGGCATACCCATCACTTGGTGTCCGTAGCTGGCCTGAGGCAAGGCACCCGTGCGCCAAGCGCCTTGAGTGACTTTCCGCAAGCCTGCAAGTCGCCTCATCTTTAAAATCCGAGAAAACCTACCGCTGGCCTTGGTCATCCTCTGCCTAGCTTTCTTACGAGTTCTGAATCGACCAGCCGCGGTGTCAACACCTACATCGACCCCAGTGGGAGCATACTTGGCAGGCATCCCTCGGGCTCTGAAAATCCTGACAACACCCTTGCCTAGATCAGGAGACGACGCCAAAACAACCGTTTTGTCCGAGACCGTCAATCGTTTAGCTCTGAAACCTTCCGAGAACGCATCCGCAAGGTCCTGCATCTCAGAAACGATAGTCTCATGAGTGCCTTCTGAACGCCCAACAGTGTCGTCGACGAAAGTCCACAAGGAGGCCTGGGGGGCTCGCCTGTGTGCTGCATCCAACACAGAGTGTAAGAATACTTTTCCAAGACACACACCGTGCGACGAGCCTGCGACGATCGACCTTCCTGGGCAGAGCGGATCGCTGATTACCGAGCCCTCCTTGAGGATACGCGGGGACATGAACAGCAGCACCTCCATCAGCACAACAGTTTGCGGAACGTTGAGGCCGCGGGCTGCCACAATCAACAGTGTGAACGAGATTGAGTCGTAGAACTTGGCGATGTCCAACAACACCGTGGCAGAAGAAACTCTGAAAGTTGCTGACGCCTCGTCCATCAAGCTGCGCATCATCGCAGCGCGCAGCGCACTGCTGCCACGTATAGCAGTGTCCCAGAAAGCAGAGAGCCCATCTGACCATTGAGACGTGATCGAGCTCCTGACCTGGCTCCACGTTTTGCAGCACTGAGACAGCATCCCCAAGACACGCGACCCCCCTGCAGGTTTGGGAATGACCGCACATATCGTCGCCAAAAGAAAAGTCGGCCACGTCTGGTCCAGCTCCACTTGGTTCAAGATACAAGCAAGTTCCGTCAGTCCTGCAGGTGGCATACGACGACGAGGAGGACCAGAGGAGGAGGAGAAGGAGGAGAAGGAGGAGGAGGAGAATGAGGAGGAGGAGGAGGAGAAGGAAGAGGAAGAGGAGGTGGAGGAGGACCCAGGAGTGACGAGGAGGAAGAGGAGGCGTTGGAGGAGGAGGAGGAGGAGGAGGAAGATGAGGATGTGGAGGAGGAGGGGGAGGAGGAGGAAAGGGAGGAGTAGTAGTAGTGGTGGTAGTAGTAGTAGTAGTAGTAGTAGTAGTAGTAGTAGTAGTAGTAGTAGTAGTAGTAGTAGTAGTAGTAATAGTAATAGTAGTAGTAGTAGTAGGAGTAGTAGTAGTAGTAGTAGTAGTAGGAGGAGGAGGAGGAGGAGGAGGAGGAGGAGGTATGTCCCTACATCGGTTCATTTCCATTGAGGGAACTGCGGAACAACACAACACACCAGATCATCCTGACTGCTGCGCCCTGACGATCTGGATCATTGCCATAACGCCATTTTTGGGACCTCAACACCACGAACCAATACTATAACTGTTGCACCCGCAAGCTCCTCAACCCTTCCAAAACACCATTTCTGGTACGTTGATCACGGGAGTCCGTGAAACTCCTACAAATTTAAGAACGAATGTGCGCGGCATTCAAGCGAGAAACACAATTTGAAAACCACCCGCCCTCAATCCGTGACTTTCTTGCAAATATATAAAACGAATGTGCACGGCGCCTAAGTGAGAACCACATGATAGAAACCATCCGCCCTCAATCCGTGACGCTCTTGCACTTGTTAAACGGATGTGTGCGGCGCTTAGGCGGGAACCGCATTATGAAAACGACCCGCCTGCAATCCGTGAAACTCTTGCAAATGTTTACAACGAATGTGCGCGGCGCCACATTTGGAAAAGGAGCCGCCCTCAATCCGAGGAGCTCTTTGAATATTTTGAACGAATGTGCGAGGCGCTAAAGCGAGAACCAAAGTTTGAAAACCACCCGCCCGCAATCCGTGAAACCGTTGCACATGATTAAAACAACAAATGTGCACGGCGGTAAGGCGAGAACCACATTTTGAAAAAGAACCGCCCTCAATCCGTGAAACTCTTTGACCTTTGTAGAAAGAATGCGCGAAACGCTAAGGCGAAAACCACATGTTGAAAACCACCCGCCCGCCATCCGTGAAACCCTTGCTCATGCTTAGAAAGCAAGTGTGCACGGCGCTGAGCGAGAACCACGTTTTGAAAAGGAACCACCCTCAATCCGTGAAACTTGTTGATGAGCTTTGTAAAACGAATGTACGCAACGATAAGGCGAGAACCACAAGTTGAAAACCACCCGCCCTCAATCCGTGAAACTCTTGCATTTGTCAAACGAATGTGCTCGGCGCTAAAGCGAGAACCACATTTTGAAAACGACCCGCCGCAATCCGTGAACTTCTTGCAAAACGTCGGAGCTAAGGTGAGAGCCATATTTTGAGAACCACCCGCCCTAGCTCTGTGAAGCTGGTGCCACTTGTTAAGCTTCAGAATCATAAATGGCCGAGAAGTCTCAGGCGAAACGCCCGGACCGTCCTAAAACTGGCTGTGGGGTGCGGCAGGGATAAATTGAAAGGAATGGAGGAGGAGGAAGAGGAGGAGGAAAAGAGGAGGAGGCGGAGGAGGAGGAGGGAGTAAGAGTAGGAGGAGGAGGACGGGGAGGAGGATGAGGATGAGGTTGAGGATGAGGATGATGATGAGGAGGAGGAGGGGGAAGATGAGGACGAGGAAGGAAAGGAAATGGAGGAGGAGAAGGAGGAGAAGGGCGACAACGAGGAGAACCAGGGAGGGACGAGGAGGAGGAAGACGAGGTGGAGGAGAAGCAGAATTGGAAGGATGATGATGATGATGATGATGATGATGATGATGATGATGATGATGATGATGATGATGATGATGATGATGATGATGATGATGATGATGATGATGATACTCATGAGGAGGAGGAGGAGGAGGGGGAGGAGGAGGAAGAGGAAGAACTGGGGAGGAGGAGGAGGAGGAGGAGGACGACGAGGTGGAAGAGGAAGTGGAAGGTAGGGTGAGGATTATGTTGCTCCCATCGTACTTAAGGACCAGATCCCAAACAAAAAATCCAGCACCTGGAAAAGTGTCGAAAGAGTGTCGAAACAGTGTCGGACGAGTGTCTCCCAGGGCCCGACACGCGAAAACCCTCGAGTTTCGGTATGTTTGCTGGTGCTCGAAACTCTTTCTGGCGATCAAGGCTAAAGTAGGTTGGAACATCATAAGGTGAGGAGGAGGGGCGAGGCGGACCAGGGCGGAGCGATAATGATGAGGAGGAGGTGGAGGAGGAGGTGGAGAAGTAGGAGAAGGATGAGGAGGAGGAAGAGGAGGAGAAGGAGGAGGAGGAGGAGGACAGGAGGAGGACAGGAGGACGATGAGGCGGAGGAGGAGGAGGCGGAGGAGGGGGAGGAGGAGGAGGATGAGGAGAGAGGAGGACGATGGAGGAGCAGAAGAGAGAGGAAGAGAGAGAGGAGCGAGGAGGACGAGGGAGGAGGGAGGTGGAGAAGGGAGGAGGAGGAGCAGGAGGAGGAGGTGGAGGGAGAGGAGGAGGAAGATAAGGAGGAGGAACAGGGGGAGGAGGAGCAAGAGGAGGAGGAGGAGGAGTAGGAGGAATGGGAGGAGAAGGATGAGGAGGAGGAGGAGCCCAGCGTAGAGAAGGAGGAGGAGGAGGAGGAGGCAGATGAGGCAGAGGAGGAGGAGGAGGAAAAGGAGGATCGCACATCACTGAGGGAGAAAGAGAGAGAGAGAGAGAGAGAGAGTCCCGACGAAAGAGGAAGAGGAGGAGGAGGAGGAGGAAGAGGAGGAGGAGGAGGAGGAGGCAGAGGAGGCAGAGGAGGCAGAGGAGGAGGAGGAGGAGGAGGGAGGAGGAAGGTGGAGGAGGTGGGAGGAGAAAGAGGAGGAGGAGGAGGAGGAGGAGGAAGAGGAGGAGGAGAAAAAGGAGGAGGACGAGCAGGAGGAGGAAACGGAGGAGAGGAAGAGGACGAGTAGGACCAGGGAGGCGGGGAGGAGGAGGAGGAGGAGGAGAAGGAGGAGGAGGAGGAGGAGGAGGAGGAAGAGGAGGAAGAGGAGGAGGATGAGGAGGGAGATCAAGGCAAAGAGGTAGAGAGGCACGGCAGAGAATGCCCTCCTCCGCCGCGGCGGCGTGCCTCCGGTGTCCGAGGCCTCCCCCGCGCTCGTGGGCGCCTCCGAGGACTCGCTGGGGGTGCGGCTGAGGGGACCTTGCCGGGGGGGGCGCCGAGGAGTTCGGTGGCACATCGGCTACACGCAAGAGTGACCTCTGGGTTAGAGTGACCTCTGGTGCGCGGCTTTTTGGGGGCAGTGGGGACACCCAGGCGCGCGAGCCGCTGCTACCGCTTCGCGTTCCGTCATCTGGGAACGCTTCTGTGCTCGCAGCAAAAAAATCACTCCGGCGAACGGTCACTTATGCGTCTAGTCGAGCAACTCATGGGAGCCTCCCGTGCTATCTTGCCGGCTCTTGCGAATCGACGCTAAATCGACGCTGATCGACGCTGAGTCGACGCCAGGTCGACGCTGGGTCGACGCCAATCGACGCTACAAGGGGGCTTTCTCATCGATTACCAGATGCTAGCGTACGCTGAAGCACTCTGAACATGGAAATGCGAGGACATGCTAGGCCCCCTTGATTTGCTACCGAAAGAGGGGGGCCTGGGAAGAGGAGGAGGAGGGGGAGGAGGGGACGGAGGAGGAGGAGGATGAGGAGGAATGGAATGGAATGGAATGGAACAATGGAGCAACCCTGGGATCCGAGCGTCGCATTTTTCCCACACCGGACGTTTTCGCCAAACATCGGGCCATGGGGCTATCGCAGATCGATCCGGCTCGAGGAATGTCGCAGAAGGATGGGGTCGAGGGCCCTGGTCGTGGTAGTTTGCTTTGTTGCATGTTTTCTGTTGCAGCCTGTCTCCCCAATCAGAGCTGTGCGTAGCCCGCCTAGCTTTTATCGGAAGAGGTTCGCTCTCGCCCCGCAGACCAAAAAAACATGTTTTCTGTCGCAGCGCCGGACCTCAGGGGAGAAGGAGGAGAGATGGAAGAGAAGGAGCAGAAGGCTCCATGGAGCAACACGCGCGGAGTTCGAACGAACTGCTCGTCCCACGCCGAAGCTGGCCGAGCACTTTGCGCCGAGCTCCTCAGACCCTGCGATCCTCCTCGGGTCTCGGCCCACGGGGGCCGCGTCCTGCTGGGCCCCCCCTGGGCCGTCGGAGATCGCTGCGGGAATGGGGCCGGACCCCCTGGGAGACCCTCCCGTCTGGGAAGTGCTCGAAGCCCCCCGAAACCCCCTGGGAAGGGCTCGAATCGCTCCCCGAGACGACTCCCCCACCCTGGGACGGACTCGACCTGTCTGGGACCCGCGACTTCGACAAACAAATGCAAAAAAACGGCGAAAACGGAGGTCGACCGGGCTCTCCAGCTTCCCCGCGTGATGCCGTGATTTAAACCTTGAATCGATCGCGGCCCCGATCCTTCAAGGTCGAATGCAGCCGGGCCCGGAGGCGTTGCCACCGTGTCCAGCGGTGCTTCCGCGCCGCAGGACTGCCACTCGGAACGCCTTCGCTGGCGTCGCCGGCGCGCCAACGTCGCAGGAGCCTTTCGTAGCGAATCCGATCATGCCTCGGGCTTTCCCGCCGCCTCCAAGCGCAAATGCATCGAGGAAGGGCACCTGGCGGCGGGGCCGAAAAGCAGCTGCACGCAGCAGACTCCGTAACTACTCCCCCTCCTTTCCTGTCCCCCCCGCACGTCCGACCCGATCCTCCCCCCCCCCCTTCGAGGAAGAAGGGGCCATGAGATCCGACGTTGCGAAACAATTGCCACACCGCGGCGAGTCACGACCAAAGCCCTATCGACCCCATCTTCCTACTGCATTTTGCGAACGGGATCGATCTGTGGCGGTCCTGGGGTCCAGAACCGTGCGAAAATGCCTGGCGTGAAAAAAATGCGACGACTAGATCTCAGCGTGTCCAGACCCCCGACGTCGTGCTTTGTTGTTGTTGTTGTTGCTGTTGTTGTTGTTGTTGTTGTTGTTGTTGTTGTTGTTGTTGTTTTTGTTTGTTTGTTTGTTTGTTTGTTTGTTTGTTTTCCGAACGTGGACTCCCAGAGGTATCGACCCCGCAACTTTCGGGCTCTGGAGGCCCAGTGGCAACGGCACCCACAGGCCGACAGCTGCGAAAGGCCTCCCTTCGTGATTGCTTCACGCCCAGCGCGAAGAGAACAAGCAGGACGCCAGGATCTTCGACCCGCCCGCGGACCCCCCGAAGTCAGGAGGAGCACCGGGCGCTGGCTGCGCGGCGGGAGGGCGCACGAGGGCCTATAGGGGCCCCACGCCTCGGCGCTCTCCGCGCGGCGCTCTCCGCGCCCCCGGCCAGGCGGTGCTGGAAGTGCCCCTGGCCGGGAAGGTGCCCCCCGGGAGCTCCAGGGATCGATGATCACCGAGGCGCGAACTATGACCCTCGTGTGCCTCTCCGCCGAAGCCGCCTGGTTTGGCGCAGGCGACGTGAGTGATGAGGACTGGCACGGGAAGCGTGCTGCTGGTGGAGATGAGTGTGGTAAGCACATAAGCACACACACACACTGGGCCAGCACACGTCCTCCGGCTCATGGAGAAGAAGCTCCACGGACTCCAGAGCTTAGTGGGCCCCGGAAGCGGCAAGGCCGTTTTTTCACCCTTTCCGAAATGCGTCTCGAAAATGGAAGCGGCAAAAACACGGCAACCATCAACAGCAAACAAACGGCTCCAAGATTGGATCCGGAGCTGAAACCGGCAAACAACAAAATGGCGAAGGGGCCGGCAACAAAAACGGCGTACAGCAAGAAACGGCAGAACGGAACGAGTAAACAAAAAAACGGCCCTGTCCTTTCCAGGGCCCACTGAGCTCCCCAGACCCCCGACATCACGATGTTTCATTACGTCGGCCCCTGGAGGTCTCGACCCATTCCCCTGGACCGGATTTTTCATCCTCAAGCGTTTTTTGCTGGTCTCGAGGGCCGGGAAGGAATGCCGAAAATAACGAAAAACCTTCCGTCATGATGCTTCAAATGCCCGAGGGGGTCTGGGTCTAGAGAACCCCTCACCAAAGGGCCCCCCAGGAGGCTCTCTGGAGCTCGCCAGGGGCGCCTCGGGCCAGGGTCAGGTTGGGCGTGTCTTTTTACAAACTGATTTTGGATGAACAATACAAATATCCCAACGATATTAAAAAATGCTCAAAGAAAACAAAAGAAAGGTAACCGGACTATTTTTAACTACTTTTGAATATTCCCCCTGTAGAGGGACACGCCCGACTTAAGGCCAGGACCGCCTCGAGCCACAAGCGACACACACACACACTGACACTCACACACAGACAGACACACACACACCCACACACACAAACACATGCACACACGCAACACACACAGACACACATTCAAACAGACACACACACACACACACGCAACACACACAGGCACACACGCACACACAGACACACACACAGACACACATTCACAAACTCTCTCGCACACACACAAACACACAGACACACACAGACACACACGCACACACGCACACACAGACACACACACACAGGCACACACACAACATACATACACCCACACCTGGGGGACGCCTCGGGCTGGGGATGCCTTTACTGCACCAGTCCCCAATCGTCGGAGGCGGGGGGCAGCGGTCGAATTGTCTGACCGCGAAGCGCGATGATCTCCGCGCCCTGGCGGGTGGCCAAACCATTCTGTGCAAAGTTGCTTGACCTTCAAAAACACAACGAAACAGCACAACTCCTGTTTTGCCCTCTGTGTGCATTCTGGCCAACAAGAACACATGCATTCGAATAACATTCCACATTCAGGGCAAAATAATGCCCTCACAGAGTCCTGCCTTCCGTGACATGTGCATTCAAGGTCCTTCCTTCGGCTTGGCGAACCTTGCGCGCGGGATCCGCGAGGGCTTCTTGGGTGCCCCCACGAGGCCCCCGCCTACAGGGCTGATGGGCAGCATCAGGAGGGGACCGTCTCAGGGGGGGGGAGACATCGAGCTGGACTCGGCGATGCGTCGCCGGCAAATCAGCCATAGGTTCTCGAGGGCGAATCCGCTCGCTCCTGGGCGGGGCGGGTTATCCACTCTTGATCTGGGACCAGTGGGCGATGGGGGATCGATGCGGCCCCCCCTGGCCCCGTCCCCTCCCCAGAACGTTGTCCCGGAAGGGTCCCTGGCTCCGCCAGGCACTTTTGGCCGCCATGGGGTTGCCCCGATTTCCAGTTAATTCCAAGGGGGGGGTCACCAGTCGGTGGCCCGCACCTTCCTCGAGAGAAGCGCCAGTTCCTCTAGTAGATGGGCCCCCGGCACTCCAGAGGCCCCTCTCGAACGACTGCAAACGTCCACGAATCTCCTCGAACGTCGGCTCTGGAACCTCTGTTGTCAGGAGGAACTGGCGACCCCACTCGGCACTGCCCGAGTTGGTGAGGGTTCGGTTGGCGCACGGACAGCCCATGTAGACCCAGCTGGCCTCAGCAGTCGGGGGCGGCCAAGAGGAGGGCGTCCAAGAGGGGGGGGCGCAAATCATGGCTGGCGGCACGTGCGCGGCCCAGGGGGGGCGGGGACGTAAAGAAATAAGAAGAGGAGCCAAGAAATCTGGGGAAATATCATGGCCACCGCCATGATATCCCCCCCCTAGTCATCACCCCCCTCCTGGCCGCCCCCGAAGCAGACCCCCGAGCATGCACCCCGAGCGGGTCAGGGCGGTTTCAACACCCAAGCCCCGGTGCGCGGAGCGCCCCAAGGGCGCCGCCGTCGGTGGCGCCAGGGCGGCGAAACCGCCCCGGACTACGCGTGGGGGCCTGCTGAAGCCAGCAGGGAGTGCTCGGGGGGTCTGCGGAGACCAGTTGTGTCGGCGAGCGCTCCCCCACACGACTTCACTTGCACTGCTCCACTATTGGGGCCGTCCGGGATCCCTCCACCTCCGAGGCCGCGCTGCAGGGCCCTAAGAGGACCTCTGAACATTTCCAGAAGGACCCGAAGATGGCTCCAGAGGGCCCTCCAGAGCAGCGCTGGGTAAGTCATGCGCGCGATCTCGCGCGATTTCACTCTCACTGTTATTGAAGCCCTTTGGGAGCGCTACCACGCCGCGGTGGAAGGGGTCCAAGATGGTCTGGGTCGTTTTGGAGCCCGGGGTGCTTTACGGGCTGGCATATTGGGGCGATATTGATGGCCTCTTGGGCCGTCTGACAGCGTGGAGAAGCCCGAACAGCAGAATGTTAGACATTTGAAAACCAAAAAGGATCAACGAATTCCATTTCTTGGGGCTCCTGTGAAAGTGCTTTCGGAAACATATTGGCTCGCCTTGGATGCCCATTAAGCAGCGGGGGAGCCTTCGAGGCTGTGAGCGGTTCGAGACACTCTTGAATCGTATTCGGGGCCTTTGGGGGCACTCGGGGGCCATTTTTGGCCGTTTCGGCCGTCTCTGGGGCGCAACGTGCGCTGTTTTGGGGCCCCCGGAAACTGCATGCACCGTTTTGCGGGCGTGTGAAACGATTTTAATGGTAATTAGCCGACCCCGTGTGGGTCTCTTGGCGTGTGAGAGTCCCCCCCCGTAATCCCCCAGGGACCCCAAACCGGCAATTCGACCCCCCCCCCTCGCCCAGCGCGACCCCGGACCGAACGCGCCACGAGGGAGCGGAGGGCTCCAAAACTTGTCAAAAAGGCACCAGGACGCTCCGCAGGCGGTCCCCCGGGGCAGCGATTCGCCGACAGATCGCCCCTAGACGCCCACGGTGACCCCCAGGCGGTCTCCGAAGCTGCACGACGCCCCAAAAGGCCCCCAAGATGCGCCCCAAAAGGGTCGCAAGAAACGGAAGTCGGCCCATGTCCTTTCGAAAACCAAGCATGCGTCGCATGCTCGCCTACCCGGCTTTCGCAACGTCCCAAACAGGCAAACAAACATTCAACATCGCCCCCAGACGGCCAAAGGGGCCCCAAAGAAGGGTCGAAGAGAGTCCAACAACAGCCCGCAAAGCCCCCAAGGCAGCCCAAGAGGGCCCCCAGACGGCTCCAAGACGGAGTCCAGAGGGCACCTTTTCGAGACTTCGGCCGCAAGACGCCCCCAGCCTGCTCCAAGAACGCCCCCAAAGGCCCTGAGGGACCTCCAACAAAACCTCCGAGGCCTCCAAGAGGCCCCAAAGATGTCCCCAAGAGGCCCCAGAACTACCTGCAAGACGACCCCGTCCGGCCTCCCACGAGATCCTCTTAAACATCCGTGTGGCCGCATACCTGCAACCCAAGCAAGGTGGCGGGATGCGCCGCGTCCCATTCGAGAACCACTCGTCCGGTTTTAGGACCGACACCTGCCGTCTACGAGCGCGGGTGTTCGCAGGTATTTCTCCAAATTTGCACGGCGAACACTTGGAAAGTCAGCCACCAAAAACGCACTGACCACGCAGTATCCCTCCACGGTCTGACATTGCCTCCGCCTCCAGAGCGCTCCGAAGAGACCCCGCGAAGCACCCCTCAGATTCGGACCCCCTACCAAGCCGGTTTGGACCGACGGCCATGACACATTGAACGGTCCAGACACCCGCAAAGGGCCACCAGAGGCAGGAGTACACGCCTCCAAACCAAATCGTCCCTCCTCCTGCTCCTCCTGCTCCTCCTGCTCCTCCTCCTCCTCCTCCTCCTCCTCCTCCTCCTCCTCCTCCTCCAATGACCCTCCTCCGCCTCTCCCCGACCCTCCCCCGCCTCCTCCTCCTCTTCCGCTTTCTCCTGTTTGGCTTTCCTCCTTCATCGATTTCGTCTTCCCTCTCGCTCTCACCTTCGCTGGTCGTACTTCTACGGATCGTGGCACCGGCGCTGGTATGGGTGCCCAACTCTGCAGCGTAGCTCTCCGCGGCAGGCGGCAATCCTACCTGATCTGAAGTCAACGGCTGCAGTGCAGCGGGAGAACAAACAGCGCACGTAGCGTCTGATGCGCTCGTGCCAACTCATGCTGCACTAGACAAGGTCCCCTTCATGAATTTACTATACAAGAGATTACTCTCGCAACCGTGCAAGATTTCACACACGCGGCAGAGATGCCGGCAGCTGAGTGCGCAGGCCACTACCCATCGAGACGTAAGTGGTTGATCCAGCTGAAGTGGCAGAGTCGATGAAAATTAAAACCATGCATCGGCATGCATTGAACAACAACGAACTGGATACATAATTTCTGATGTCCATGGGGATTTCTTGGATCGGAGCTGGACTGACCTCCCCGGCGCGCGGACCCCGCCAGGGGGGGCGCCGAAGGCGCCGATCCAAGAAGCTCACTTTGACCTCCGAAAGTTCATTTGTTTTGTTATTTGTTTTCATCGTTTCTTCGACTCACGAAGCCAACGGCTTGCAGCAGTGGGGGCAGACTGGAGGGGAGCCAGTCGGGCCTGTCCGACGACCTTGACAGCCGATGCGCGCTCGCCAACGACGGGGGGGCGGCAGGCCACATGGGGAAGGACAATAAAAAAAGAGGATCCAGCCCGGTGCGTGGGTCCAAAAATACGGATTCGCGCTAGGCATCCTCACAATAGAACTACGTCGGGCATGTCCCCCTACAGGCGGATTTTGGACGAAACAAATGCAACATCAAAACATATTGAAAAATATGCAAAACAAACACGAAACAAATCGCTCCCAAAGTATTTGTTGACTCTTCTTGAATATTCCTTCTGTAGAGGGACAGGCCCGACTCAACACTAGAACAATCGCGGCAAGGCATGACATACATGTCAGACCGGACGGCCGAAAGCGTCACGCCCCACCCAACGGGGCGGCCACAACATAAAACACTAGACGCGGCACTGACAGGCATGCAGGAGGCGCGGGCGGAGGAGGAGGAGGAGGAGGAGGAGGAGAAGGAGGAGGAGGAGGAGAAAGAGGGGGCGGAGGGCGACATCCGACGGAACTTCACGCATTAGGTCACAGCTCACAGCCCACAGCCCTCAGGAGGAGGAGGAGGAGGAGGAGGAGGAGGAGGAGGAGGAGGGATGGAGGAGGAAGAGGAGGGGGAGGAGCCGAGGAGAGGGAGCCGAGGGGGGCGAATCTAATCAGGCGTACTGCACTCGACAGGCCTGCGCCCCCACCCCCCCACCGACGTAGCATCACGTGAGAAAACTGCCGACGAGCTGGCGACAAATTGCACCCCTCGCGTCGTCAGACGCCTCTCCCCGCAGCCGCGCCCGGCAAGCGTGTGGCGACGGGCCGCGCGCTCTGGCTGGCTCGTCTCGACGGCCAGGGGCGGGTTGCAAGGACGCCGCCCTGCGACTGGCCCCGCTGTCTCGCTCCTGGACTGCGGCGGCATGCTGCTGCTAACACCCGGCCGCGCGCCCACCACCGCGACACCGCCGTTGCCGGCCCTGCCCCGTGCGGCGCCGGCGGCAGCCTCAGGCGTGCGGCCCGTCGTCGCGAGCTGCTGCCTTTCTGCATCCGCACTTCCATGCAGGGCCGCATCCTGCGCTTCCTGATCGAGTGCGGCAGGTGGCAGCACTGGCATCCACGCCTAGGGGGGGGCAAGCAAAGCATCAACATCGAAACTCTGAGGTCCGCACGGGTTTTTCGGATCGGCGCTGGGGCCCCCTCCCTGGCGCGCGGAGCGCGCCAGGCAAGGGGCCGGAGGCGCCGCCAGGGGGCCCCAGCGCCGATCCGATGAATCCGACCGGACCTCCGACTTTTGATGTTGTTTACGTTGTTGTCATTGTTTCTTCCCTGGACGCCCGCTCGCACAGCCCTCCTTCGACGCTTGGTCGCGGCACTGCACGCATATGCCGGCGGCGTGTTTCTCCTCCTTGCCGTCCACGCGTCCTGCATCCTGGTGCCCAACTAGCTCACGCTCTTGCCCGCGTCCAGGCCCGCGGCTCGCAGAATGAGAGCTGCACGATACCAAATCGGAACATCCACTGTTCCTGTACTGGCCGCTGTCGCTGAACACCACCCCGGAGCGGCGGCCATCAGCGGCGACCGAGACCAAGGCCGAGAGCGGCTCGTGACCACGGGCATGCGAGATGCGGCCACTGGCGCGCGCGGGGCATCCCACGGCTGAGAGCCGAACGTCACCTTCGCTCTTGCTGCGCCTGAGCCCAGACATGTCGTTCACTGCCTCCAGGGAACAATTCTTGACGACCAGCATAGTTCCATCAGCCTGGCACACGCCCTGCGGCCTGACATCGCAAGCGCTGCGCATGAGCCTGATCGTGTGCCGCGCTCTCGCCCGGTGTGAAGCGCGGCAGACTTCTTCGGGAGGCCACTTGCTTCCCTGTCTTTGACAAGAGTGGCTATGGATCCCCTGGAGCTGGTCCTGGATCCCTGATGACTTTTTGACTGCCCCAGGGCCCTACAGCGGACCATGCAGGCCGAAGAAGGCGGCAGTAGCGCCGCTTGACTTCTTCAACACGTCGGAACTCGGGGCCCAGAAGTCCAATCTCAACTCCAGGGCCTTTCCTGGCGCGCTTTCTGGCCGAAATTATCGAGCGGCCTTCAGCAATGGCCAGGAACAACACAACACTATTCAAGCACCTCCATCCTCCATCCTGGATCTTCCATCCTCCATCGCCAACGACGCCCCTACGATCCTGCCATCGCCGCCAGAATCGCCACCCTGGACCCTCGATCCTAGATATTCGACCATGACGCTCCTCAGCGTCCCCACCGCCACCCTGGATCTGGCGGCGCGCCGAGTGGAGAAGTGGCATGGGGCAGGTCTTCTCAGAAGGCGGCGGGTCTTTTCAAAGCCCTAGGAGGAGGAGGAGAAGGAGGAGGAGGAGGAGGAGGAGGAGGAGGAGGAGGAGGAGGAGACGAAGGGAGAGGAGGAGGAGGAAGAGGAGGAGAAAATGAAGGAAGAGGAGGAGGGAGAAGAGGGGGAGGAGAAGCAGGAGGAGGATGAGGAGGAAGAGAAGGAGGAGGAGGAGGAGGAGGAGGAGGAGGAGGAGGAGGAGGAGGAGGAGGAGGAGGCTACGTTCGTCGGGAGCCCTCTTGTGGCCTCGGAGCAGGCGGTCCGGAAACTCCCCAGGAAGCCAGAAGCCTTCTGAGCCTGCTGAGGGAGCCCGGCCCCTCCGCCTTCCCTCCCGTGCGCGTCGCCGATAGAACCCCGATGGCAGATCGCCGCCAGGAGCGCCGCCGCGGGCCCCCGATCGGGGACTCTCGGCCATCAGCGCCTCCATAGCAGGGACTTCACCAACAGGCACTTTGGCCTAACCAGCCTCGAACTCATCCCTACCCCTCAGAGGGGCGAGCAAAAAGCGAGGACAATCTTAGGGATATAGGCCCTCAGAAACTGAGGGAATCCGTAAGATCGGCATCGAGGTGAGGTGATGTCAAACATAGGGATAGGGATACGTTTCAAACTGGTAGTGGCCAGTGACCCCGGCGAGCTGCACCCTTCCCCGTGTGGGCAACGCTGCAGTGCCAGAAAGAGGCCCTATAGGGCGGCAACGGTCGGCACCATCTCAAACTGCCCGTCAGTGCGTACCCGTTGCGGTGCCGCTGACGGCCATCACGCACTCTGGCGCTGGGCCCCTCCCACGGAGAGCCCCGCATGAAACTTCCTCCATCGACCCCAACAGCGACGGCGGTTACGAGTACTCCGCTGACCCCTTCAGATTCGAACATCCGGGCGGGACCCCTATCGGGAAGGTTTCCCACTCGAGGCTTCCTCGCGTTTTCCGCGTAGGCAAGGCCCCTCATGGAGAGTTCTCTCACATTCAGGCCCGCGGTATTAAAACATTACAAACATAATATATTTACCTTTTGTTCCGATGATCCGCTCGGATTCGAACAGTGACACAGGTGCCCCATATGGAGGGGCTCCCGCGCCAGACTTGTTAGCGATAAACTCACAGCGAGGCGCCCGCGCGAGACTTGTTCCACATTCAAGCCTCAGGAACCAACCAATTACGAAAATGAGACGTATTCCGATGGCCCACTCGAAATCGATCATGGGGGTAGGGACCCGATAAGGAAGAACTCCCGTCCCAGACTTCCCGGCGGCTCACTCACGGACGAGGTTCCCGCTCGAGACTTGTTCCTTCGTCAGGCGTGGGAAGCCCGACGGCAATGACAGCAATTCCGATGGCCCACTCGGCTTCGAACGTGGACGCGGGGACACCATGCGGAGGGGGCTCTCGCTCCAGACTTCCTTGCGATTCGCTCACGCACGAGGCCCACGCTCGAGACCAGATCACGAAACATGTGTGCGTGTGTGCGGTGAATGTGCCGATGATGACGGTGGTGGTGCAGAGGATGCTCATGATGTTGATGCTGGTGATGATGATGACAGCGATAATCAGGACGACGACAACAACCGACGACGACGGTGATGGCGCCGAAAATGATGAAACTGATGGCTATTGACCGTGATGGGATGGGAACCGTGATGATGATGAAACGGGTGGTGACGATGCCGACGCGATGGCGACTGTGAATGTCCAAGGACGTGGAATGAAGGGGGTGGGGGGGGTGTTTTGTGTGTGTGTGTTGTTTGTTGTTGGTTGCTTCCTCTCTCTCCCTCTCGTTGTCTTTTATTGTTGTTGTCTTTTTTGTCCCTCTCTCTCTGTCTCTCTGTCCCTCCCTTTCTTGTTCATGCAGTGCTATCTCTCTTTCTCTCTCCCTCTGGCGCGGAGCGCCCAAAGAACGCAACGAACCTGTTCAGGTGCGGGGGATACGCTGCCAACGCATGGAGGGCCTCGGCGACCGAGCACTCGGATTGGCCCTGCGTCGCGGGCGGTCGGGTCTGGTCGGTCACCGCACGGCCCCGACTTGGGGGCGGTATCGGACGGGACGCGTGCTCGGTCGATGGTTTCTGTCTTTTGTCGGGCGGCCATGGCGAGAAGAAAAAGGAGCGGGGAGGAGAACGAGGTGGGCGATGAGGGAGGGACGCGGGAGCGCTGGGAAGGGCACGAGTGCACGAGGAGCAGCTCCTGAGAGGGGGGGGATGAAGACAGGAGAGGGGCAGAGGAAGGTTGGAGGAGACGAGCGGAGGATGGGAGAGGGGCGGGGGGGAAACACATCGATCGATCGAGTGTCCAGGCCGGTTCGGGGGCTACTGCTCTGCTACTAGTGTTCGCTGCGTTCCCGTTGCGGGAGGTCGCTCGCGCCACGCGGCGCTCTGACCCTTCCTGCACGGGCTCTCCCCGCGCAGGGGTGCGCGGGCAGGGTGGCACCCACTCGCAGATGCCTGCTAGGCAGCTGCCTCCCACTCTATGTCGATATCATATTTGGCGCTCTCGGCGTCGCGCTGCTCCTCTTCGGCGCTGGCTGCGTATGCGCGCCAATCGCCGCGCGCCCCGACTATCCAAGCGAAGTCCCCTGCGTCGACCCGCTCGAAGACACCGTCGCGGGACCACTCGATGACGGCCTCTTCCATCCACTCGTGAAGCTTGGTGTTAGTACATCCGCGCGGACGTCACCACGTGGCCCTCTTCCAGACGCCTCCCCACGACGTCGCGCACGAGGTCTGGGAAAGCTCGCGCGCCGCAAAAACCTTGTCTTCTTCGCGCCCCTGCGCGCCCAACGTTGTGTCCTGGTCGTCGTAGCTCTGCTGCGTATCGTGCGCCGCGGGGTCCTTGGTGTTCAGCGCCTTCTCCTGGATTATAAAGCCGTGTTCCTCAAGGGTCGCGGTGCCCTTGGTGCCAAGCGTCACGTCCTGGTCGGTGTTGTACTGTATCTCGCGCGCCTGGGAGTTCCTGTCGCCCGGCCGTGCGCCCTAATTGCCAAGCGTCGTCCCCTGGTCTGCGAAGCTCAGCTGCTCCTCGTGCTTCGCGGTGTCATCGGATGTCCTCTGCGCACAGCGTTTCGTCGTGGTCCGCGCAACTCTGCTGTAGCTCGTGCGCCGCGTCGCCGTCCTTGCTGCCCGTTCTGTTGCTCCTCGTGCGCATTGGCGTCTTTGTTACTCGGCGTCTCATCCTGGCCTGCGAAGCTCTGCTGCAACTCGTTATTTGCGGTGTCCTTCTGTGCTTAGCGCCGTCCCCTGGTCTTCGTAATACTGTCGCTCCGTGGCCGTTGGGACCCAGCATCGTTCTCTGGTGAGCGGGCATCTTCTGTTCCTGGTGCACCGCGGTGTCCTCTGTGCCCAGGGCCCAGTCCTGGTCCGCGTAGTTTTGCTGCGTCTCGTGGGTCGCTGCGTCATTGGTTCCCAGCGTCGCGCCCTGGCCTGTATCTGCCCAGCGAGGGGTCAGAGTAATCTGCGTCTCGCGTCGACGTCCAATTCGTTGAATGTGCCTCCGCAATCCACCGCGCACGCGGTGCATGGTGATTGGGTTGTAGACATGCAGAACGAGGAAGACCCGCGTGATAAGCTGTCCACGCTGTTGCCTTGCCGGTGCGGGGCGGCACCTCCATCAACCTGTCACGACGAACTGTGCCATGACTTTCTGGGTTCGCTTGCTGCTCTGACATATCTTGGGCCCAGATGAAGCTGAGAAAGGAAACCAGGAGAGGAGCGGACGATGCGAGGGAGTAGGGAGGAAGGAGAGGCGTAGGAGAGGAGCGGAAGAAGGAGGGACGACAACTCAAGGAACGAAGGAAGCGGAGGGAAGGAGGAGGGGGGGGGAGGGGGGGGGGGAGCGGAAGGGGGCGAGCCAAGAAAAGAGCGAGAAGGGGAAGACGAGGGAAAACGAAGAGGCCCGCGGACCTGCTGGCCACGCACGGCCCCAAAGCTGCGCAGCAGAGCACACGCATGGACGCATCAAGAGTGCGAGGATGGAGAAAGCCACGACCCGCCAGGCTCTCTGAGCCGCAGCGGAGGGAGGAACCCGAGAAGAGTGGGGACGGAAGGGAAAACCCGAGGAAAGCGCCACGCCCAAATGCCAGACCGTGCTGCAACTGCGCGGCTGCGTGATGCGCTGCGCTCCACACCAACCCTCGTGCTGCTCCAGGGAGGAGGTGAAACCGAACCTCGACGCGTGGCTGAGGATGCGGAGAGACAATGCCCTTCCGCCGACCGCCGCCTGCCGGGGGTGAGAAGGAGTGCAGGAAGCCTGGCTGCCCCCCCGCCCCCTGGCAGGCCTGCGATTGGTCGAGCGGCGACGTCGAAGCGCGGCTCGGAAGCGAGTCCGATCGCCAACGAACCGTCCTGGACCAAATCGAGATCGGATGGCCGCGCTTCGGGGATCTTCTGACCCGGGTCAATCCAGACCCGGGTCAGCAGGAAACCAAAAACTGCAATGCAGGAAAAAAAACTGCAACGCAGGTCTTCGCAAACCCGGGTCAGCCAATGTGTGCGGCCGCCTCGCGGCCACGAGCGGCTCCCTAACCCGGGTCAGCCAGAGGGGGTCTTTGCAGGATCCTGCAGGATCTGGTGCCCTGGCTGACCCCCGTTTGCGTTGACCCCCGTCTCGAGGCTCCCGAATCTCCCGCTGCCCCCCGCTGCCGGTCGCATCGAGCCAATTCGCGGTCGAAGTCGCGGTCGAATCGAGCCGCGTCGAATCGCATCGAGTCGCAGCGTCGGCGGCCCTGCCCCGGCCCGCACCCCCCCGTGCACCCGAGCCCGCCCGAGGAGGGGGCGGCGCGCTCGCCGACGGGGCCCCGGCAGCCCGCCTCTACGACGGCTCGCGCCCCCCGCGCGGGCACCCCCCCGGAGACTCCCAGAGAGCTGCTCCAGATAGATGGCCGCGACGTTTTGCTGTCACGTGGCCAAATTGCGGCGCTCGCACGCCCGGGTTGGCGGGCGTGCTGTGCGGCCCCTCTCGGGAGCCCTCGGGGGGGGCCCTCGGGGGGAGCCCTCGGGGGAGCCCCGCGGAACTGGTGCGACTCCGCGTTGGCCCCGTGGCCCAGCAGGGTCGTGTCACCCCGTGCGGGCCATGCCCGCAGCTCCAATACAGAGCCCTTGCGACGCGAACAAAATAAACGGCGCCACATCTAAAGTTGGCCCCTGGATGGCCCGACGAAATCCCCATGTGGCCCCGGGCGGCTAACATGAGCTCAACGGTAATGAGGGCGGCTCCCGATAGCCTCGAATCAAGAACATTGCTTGAGTGGGATTCGCGGTGCATTTTCGCATGACAAGCCTTGTGGTTCAATATGGGCCTCGTGCCTCAGGGCTTCCTGGAAAGGACGACTGAGCAATTGTTTGTCCGTGTTCGTGTTGCTGTTGTTCCCCAGTTCTGGCGCCGCTTCTGATTCTGATTCCGTAGCGAATTTTCTTCCGAATCCTCCAGCCCAGAGCATTCAAGTTCCACTTCGGCCAACCGTTGGTCTGCTGCTTTTTACCCTCGAGACCGAGCTTCCTGGCGACGACAAAGAAAACGGCCCTGCCGTTGTCAAGAATCGGGTGCTGCTCAAGGTGCCCCTGTTGCTCAAAGTGCCCGTACCTTCCCGCGCCGCTGTGGAGCCCCTGGGGGTCCACTGGGCCTCGCGAGGGGTGCTCTCTGGAGGCCGCGGGGTCCTCGTTGGCCATCCCGGGGGGGCGCACGGGCCAGGGGCACTTCTAGCAACCCCCGAGAGAGTCACTGAGCCCCAGGGTGGGCGCAAGGCAAACGCGCACTCCCTTCTCCTCCTCCTCCTCCTGGCGCGGCGAGGCACGGTCTTTCCCGTCGCCGCGCTTGCGCGCCCCTTGGGAGCTCGTCCAGGCAGGCGACGACAAGGAAGAACACCGTGGCGGGTACCTCCCGGACGGGGCCCGGGCACGGATGCCTGGGCCCCGTCCGGCTAGTCAGCCAGCCCCTCCGCCAGCCGGGCGGCGGTCGTCGGGGCTTCCTCCCCGCGCACCGCCGTGCGGAGCTGCCGAGCGACGGCGCGGTGAAGCGCCGCGCTCAGCTCGGCGCCCCAGCGCCTTGTCAGCGCGCCGGCCGCGGCCTCCGCCTCCTGGCCGTCGCCCAGCAGGCTCTGCGCCTGGTCCCGCGCGAGCCAGCGCAGGTGCCGCAGCGCTGCCTGCCCGAGGCGGCCTGCGGTCTCGTGCGCCAGCGGCAGCAGCGGCCAGGGCACGCGGTGCCCTGGGTAGCGGCGCCGCTTGTCGGCCTCTGCCGCGGCGTTGACCGCTCCGTCGCAGTCGGCGGCTGCTGCCAGGGCCCGCGCGTCGCCTGGGACGCTGTAGCGGACCGTGACGTCAGCGAGGAGACGGGGGCAATCCCCTCGCTGCGCCTCCAGGTCCAGGAGCGCTTCCTCCCGCTCCACCGCGAGCGCCGCTCCGCAGGCCGCGCGCGGCCCAGGCGGCGGGGCGTCAGCGGTGCCGTGCACCGCGCAGGCCGCGGAGGGGCAGCGCCAGCGCCACCTGTCCCAGGCGGGCGCTGGCACCTGCCGTGCTGTCCGGAAGCCACACTCCTGGTGGATGTGCTCCCAGACGTCCTCCAGGTCGCGGCTCCGGGCCTTGGTGCCGCCCCCGCAGGCGCACCTGTAGGCGTGGCGCGCCTTGCTGCAGAGCGGCTCTCCGCAGGCCTGCCCCGCCCTCGCGCCAGTTCGCAGGCGGTTGCCGCAGCGGCTCCCGGCGGGCGCAGTGTCTTGGCCCAGCAGGGCTCGCGCCGTGGCGTAGTGGTCGGCGTCCTCGAGTCGTTGGCGCGGCCCGCCGTTGGCAAGCTGCCAGCCCGCCGCGTGAGGCCCTCCGCAAGAGCGCAGCAGTGCCCGCTCCTCAGCTCCCAGGGTGCTCCGCAAGGCGTGGTAGTGTTTTTTGTCAAGCCTTTGCGTGAGCAGCCGCTGGGTTATTTGCTGGGGTTCGGCCGCAAGCTGTCTCCAGGGCGGCAGTAGCCGGGCCCTCTCCTCCTCTTCTGGCAGCAGCTCTGCCAGCGCTTCCCTGCAGGCGGCCGCTAGGGGCAGGCCGCAAGTGTCCAGGTCAGCCAGCTCCGCCAAGCCTGTCCGCGCCTGGACGCCAGCCAGGTTCTGCGCCCAGGAAGCCGCCCAAGCAGCTGGCGCCAGGGCGGCCTGGCTCCGGAGGCCTCGGCCGCCAAATCGCAGCGGCAGGCGGCATTGCGTCTGCTGCTCCTGCCTCAGGGGGTCGAGGCGCGCGAGCTCCCTGTAAGCCTCCAGCGCAGCGTCGTCAAAAGCGGTGGCGGCGGCCCGAGCGTCGGCCGGCCGGCAGGCGCGCAGCTGGTGGGTGAGCTTGCCCGCGCCGCAGAGCCGCAGCAGGAGCGCAGCCGCTTGCGCCGCCGGCAAGTGCGGCGAGGCCAGCGTGGGCAGCTCAGCAAGCCTCTGGAGCAGCGCCGCCGCCCTCTCCGCCGTCTCCGCGCAACGCGCGGCCGCGAAGCCTGCGCCGCCTAGGTCAAGCCGGCGTGCGTCTCTCTCGTCGGGCATGCCACCCAGTGGAAGCGGCTGGCCCAGCGGGGCGCCCAGGAGCGTGATGCCGTCAGCGCGCCAGCGGCCCTCCAGGCCAGGCGGGCAGGCCGCGCGGGCAGACCAAACCTGCGTCTTCCGCTGCTGCAGCTCCAGCCCCAGGCGCCCCAGCGTCGTCTCCGCGGCCGTCTCGACCTCGCCTGCCAGGACGGGCGGCACGAGGACGACCACGTCGTCCAGGTAAGCCAGCACGTGGACGTCGTCCGCCGACTGGCCGCAGTCTGCCGCTCGCGCCTTCAGCGCGCCCTCTAGCGCCTGCAAGGGGGAGCGGAGGCCGCGGGCGAAGAGCAAGGGCGCCAGCGGGTCCCCCTGGTCAACGCCGTCCGCCGAGCCCAGGCGGTGGCAGGTCCCGCCCGAGTCCCAGAAGTAATACTGGGATCGGCGCCGGCAAAACAAGTTCGCGTAGGGGAGGAGCTCCGGCGCAGCGGCCTCCAGCTCGCCCAAGCAAGTTGCGCGGTGCGCTGTCCCATAGGCGTTCTTCTGGTCCAGCGCCACCAAGACGAGGTCTGGCTTGGCCTCCGTGAGCGCCCGGACCGTGTGCGCCAGCAGCTCGGTGCCGGCCTTTGTGCCGATGGCGAACTGGTGCCGTCCGAGCGCGGTCGCGAGGTCCTCTTTCCGCGGCGTGACCAGCGCCCTCCCTACCAAGCGGCGGAAGATGTTGGGCGCGGCGATGGGTCGCACGCCGCCGCCTGGCTTGCTGAGCGGCGTCGCCCGGGAGAGGGCGAGCGCGTCTGCTGCGCCAGCAGGTAGGTCCCCCGTGGCGAGCCGGTCGCAGATTTGGCAGAAAGCTTCTAGGGCGGCTGGCTCCGCCAGCAGCACCCGCCAGTGTTCGAAGCGGCCTCCGCCCACAGCAGCTCCGCTTCCCTTTGGGCTTCTCCGGAGCGCCCGTCGCAGTTCCAAGTGGGAAAGGGGCGAGGCGGCCGCGGGCCCGCCGCGGGCCCTGGGCTCGAGGGCAGGCGCTCCGCGCGGCTCGAGCAGCCCCTGGAGCGCCGCCGCTGTCTCGGGCGTGAGGGGGGCCAGCCCTGGGCTCGCGAGGAGCGCGGTCGCCCTGGAGTATTCCTCGGCCAGCGCCTTCCGAATCACCGCGTCTGCGAGGTGTTTCTCTGCGTCCTGGCGTTCCCCCGCGGCCTCCCTGCGCGCGCGCGTCAGGCTCTGGGCAATCCGTCGCGCCTCCGCCAGCAGTTCCTCCCAGGCGCCCCTGTGCAGCAGCGAGCGCCGCTGGCGGATCAACCCGGCCCGCGCGGCCGGCTCGTTCCCTGGCTGGCGCCTGCCGCCTGTGCCGCGCTTCAGCGGCGCCGAAAAAAGGAGTCTCTCGCGGAGCAGAAGGAGCTTCCAGGCCCGCTCCTCCGCCTGGCTGCCGCGCGGCGCGTGCAGTGCCGCCTTGCAGAGGGCCTCCGTGGCCTGCGCAGCTGCGGCCCGCGCCCCGTTGGGCACGAAGCGGAGCGTGGGGCAGTCCGCCGCCAGTTCGTCAAGCAGGTCCAAGGTGCCCAGTCCAGACCAGCAGTCCGCCGCGAGGTCTTGGAGAGGCTGCTGCGGCGGCGGCGGCGGCAGCGCGGGCCTTGCCTCGCCCCCTGGCGCGGCGGGCGGCGCGTTTCCCAGCGGAGGCGACGCTGGGGCGGCGCCAGCCGCAGCGCCTCCGGCGGCGGCTGCGGCCGCGGCGGCGGCGGCTTCGGCGCAGCCCCGGCAGAGGAGCTCGTCGCAAGCTTCGCAGCGGTGTAGCCAGCCTCCGGGCCCGGCCCCGCCCCCGCACGCAGCGCAAGCCTCGCGGCGCAAGGTCCGCACTGCGCGGAGCGGCCCCTGGCAGCCCGGGCAGGTCAGCGCCGCCTCTGTCGCCGGCCCGGGGTGGCTAGCCTCGCCGACCCGCGCGCCGGCGTAGCCGCAGAGCCGCCTCAGTGGCTGCGGCTGCGGCTGCGGAGGCGCGGGGGCGAAGCAGACCGTGCGGCCGTGGCAGCCTCCTGTCGGGCCCCGCGTAGGCGGCGCGCCGCCCTCAGAAGGGCTGCGTCGTCGTCTGCCCCTGCCTGGTCGAGTTCCTCCAGCAAGGCGCCCTCTTCTGCGCGGAGCTGCTCTTCTGCGTCCAGGTCGTCCGCCCAGCTGCCTGCGCCCCGGGCGCTGCCAAGCTCCGCGTCCAGGTTGGGCGGCGCGGCCTGCTCTGCCGCGGCCTCGAGCGCTGCGTGGGCCGCGGCCGTGGCCGCCAGCAGCGGCTCTGGCGGCTCCGCGCCCCAGGCCCTGGCCCCTGTTTCCAGGCGTTCCAGCAGTTCGCGCGTGGCCTGGGCCAGGGCCGGCGGTTCCGCGGCGCCCCTGGGCGCAGCCGCCGCCCGTGCTTGCGCCGCTCGTTGGGCAGCCTCCTCCTCCTGAGCGGCTGCCTCGGCAGCTGCCGCCGCGGCGCGTGCTTCCGCCGCCTGGCGCGTCGCAGCCGCCAGCGCGTCTTCTGCCGCAGTCGCCGCGGCTGCTGCTTTCCGCGCCGCAGCCCGGAGGCCCTCCAGGCGGTTGCCGGCGCGCTGCTGCGCCTGGCGCTCGCGGGCGGCTGCTTCCTGCCGCTGCAGTGGTTCCACCGCTTCCTGCGGTGCGCCTGCCTTGCGTGCGGCGGCCGCAGCCTGGCGGAAGGCGTCGGCCTGGGCCCCGGGCCGCTGTGGCCGGCCTCCAGGGGGGGGGGCTGGCCACCCCTCGGCGGCTCCGCGGGCGGCCGCTTGAGGGGGGAGTGCAACAGCAGCCCCGGCGCGAGGGGCCGCGCACCGGCGGCACGCGAGGCGGTCTTCGAAGTTGGAAGTGCCGCAAGCGCACTGCCACTCGGCCCTGCGCGGAGGCCGGGGCGCGCGCTTGTCTCGCCCTCCGCCTCCGCGTCCCCCTCCGCCGAAAAGGCTTTTCAGCAGCTCCACCGCCAGCTGCTGGTTCTCGCCAGCGCGCCTGGCGCGGCGTCGGTCGACGACCTGCCATGCCATCCCCAGCAAAGCAGCGCCGCCGCCAGCCTGAGCGCCTGCCCCAGGCGATCGCGCGGCGAGGGAGGGAAGGCAGGAACGGGGGAAAAGAGCAAGGAAGGGCGAACGAGGAGGGAGGCGGCCGGGCAACGGCTGCGCGCGACTTGATCCTTGATCTTCCTCCTCCTCCTCCTCCTCCTCCTCCTCCTCCCTCTCCTCCTCCTCCTCCCTCCTCCTCCCTCCTCCTTCCTCCCCCCTCCCAAGGTGACCCCCACAAGACGTCCCCAGGAGGGCGCCCTCAGGGACAGCCCGTGCCTGGCCCACAGGACAGCGAAGCGGTGCCACAGCGAGGCCCCAAGAGGGGTGCCTCGTGTCACATGGGGCCCCAAGAGGGCTCTACGAGGGCTCAACGAGGCCCCAAGATCAAAGATGGCCCCAAAAGAGCCCAAAGGGCAACGTAATGCCAACGTCGAGGACTGAGCCGCATTACTCTGAATGGCCATCCATGCGCCGAGCCCCCTCTCCCGGAAATCACAGACACGTGAAATACATCAGCCCCTCTTCCGTTGTTACTCCACCCCCTTTCTGCCGCAGCCTCCAAGATCAGCAGGCTCGTAGGAAGGATAATAACCTTTCATCCGACGAGGAGGCCATCTCCACGAGCTTTCGAACGTGCACTGGATCAAGTAGCCCCTGCTTCTTCGGAGGAAAGCGGAACGACGAACGCCCCTCGAGTGATAGTGGGGGGGTAGATGGTTCCATTGTTAGTCTCCCTCTGATGTTAGAAATCGGGGCAGCCGCGGCAGACACAACGGCAGTGACGGCTGCGACAGGGAAGGCAACGCGCAAACCTCCGTCGTCGGCCATGGTGAGCGCATCTAGCTGCGTCGAGGGTACCTCCCCTGCGCCCGATTGTCACATCCACAAGGGAGGAGGGAGGCGATGGGAGAGGGGGAGGACAAGAGGGAGGCTGAGGAGTATGATGAGGGACGGGAGGAGGAAGCCTAGGATGATGGAATTCGAAGAAGATCACGGGTAAACTGAGGGAGGAGTAGAAGGATGAAGGGGGAAACGAATGTTACTAAGAAGACCTGACTGAGGAAGAATTGTGGAGGAAGGTCGCATGGCAAATGCACAGGATAAAGAGGACGAAGATGAAGAAGGGACTGTAAGGATGTGGGGGATGAGGATTTGAAGGGACGGGGGTGAGAGGAAGTTGAGAGGAGGATGACAATGAGCCATACTAAGGTGAGGCTATGGGCGCATGCAAGTCGGAGCGGATGGTGGGGCAGTACGACGAATATGAAGAGGAGCGGGAAGAGACCTGGAAGGGGGGCCTGAGGGTGAGATCGGACGGGGAGGGGCGCGAGATGCGAGGAGGCTGGGGAACAGTGGGGGAGGAGGAGGGAGGAGGGAGGAGGGAGGAGGGGCGATGGCGCAGAGAATGAGCTGGAGGGAGGGGGGCGCAGCGGGAGGAGCCGCCTGGGCCGCGAGACGCCTGCTGCTGGTGCGGAGCAGGCCGCCCGTGCACAAGCGCTCCGGCGCTCTGCCGCGCCAGACCCACCCGCACGTGCCGGCTCCGCCCGCGGAGGGTGGCGAGGGCGCGCCGCGCGAGGGCGGCGTGGGCAGAGGCGAGGGCAGGGAGGAGGGAGGAGGGAGGACAGGAGGACAGGAAGGGAGGACAGGAGGACAGGAAGGGAGAAGGGAGGAGGGAGGAGGAAAAGGGAAGGAGGGAGGAGGGGACCGCAAGGGGAGGAGGAGGAGGAGGAGGAGGAGGAGGAGGAGGAGGAGGAGGAGGAGGGAGGAGGAGGAGGGCGTAACAGGAAAGGGGGGGAGGACAAAAAGGGGTGTCTGGGGTAGGATCGGGGAGGCGGCGGGGCACGATGGCCTCCTGGGGGGGGGGCAGGAGGCTCGACGCCGCCCTGCTCCCCCCCCCAACAGAGTTTGTCATTCTCCTCGTCCTTTCCCGCCTTCTCCTCGTCGTTCTCCCTGCTCCTCCACCTCCTTCCCCTCATCTTCCCTTTGCCTCCTCGTCCATCTCCTCCCTCCACATCCCTTCTCCTCGTCCTCCTCCACCTAATTACCCCCCGACCAAGTTCCGAAGTTCCGCTGAAACTCGGTCCGAGGAGCCTTTTTCCCAGGGTCCATGCCCTGGCCGGTCTTCTCATCCCCGATGCCGCCCACAGGCCCGTTGGATGAGCAGGTGGTTTTGGTCAGTCCGCTCTTCCAGCCTCCCCCTTCCCTTCGGGGGAGAGCCCAACCTGCCCCGCTGCCCCCCCCCTCTCCCCGGGTCTGGAGGGGGCGTTCTGCGAGGGGCTGGGGCGTCCACTGCGGGTCCCAAGGATCGACACCACCACCACCACCATCCCGCCCCCTCCTCCAAAATGGTTCCAGTATTGCCCACAAGAGCCCCAGGAGGGGCCCCAAAAGCGCCCAAGGCGGCCCCAAACCCGCAAGATGGCACCAAGAGCACAGGCCCGTTGGATGAGCAGGTGGTTTTGGTCAGTCCGCTCTTCCAGCCTCCCCCTTCCCTTCGGGGGAGAGCCCGACCTGCCCCGCTGCCCCCCCCTCTCCCCGGGTCTGGAGGGGGCGTTCTGCGAGGGGCTGGGGCGTCCACTGCGGGTCCCAAGGATCGACACCACCACCACCACCACCATCCCGCCCCCTCCTCCAAAATTGTTCCAGTATTGCCCACAAGAGCCCCAAGAGGGGCCCCAAATGCGCCCAAGGCGGCCCCAAACCCGCAAGATGGCACCAAGAGGCAATCAGTCTGCCTCCGGCGGGGGGAGACTGCTTGGCGCCGCCCCCTTTCGAATCGATGGCTCCCAAGATGGCCCCAGAAAGGTCCCCCGATGCCTCCAACATGACCCCAAGAGGATGACTCCACAATGCCTGCCAGAGGCTCCCACAGCGTGACTGCATGCTACTACACACTCCTGGTCAAAGCAGCTCGCCTGGTGATTCGTTTTTTGGATGGGCTGGTTGGGATAAGCGTTGCGTCGTGGATTTCTGACGTTCATGGGGCCCGAAACGGGCCCCGCGGAGGACAACATCGGGGAGAGACCGCCCGCGCGCCGTTTCGTCCATCCTGGGCGAGATGTGCTGCCTCTGGGCGAACTCCACACCTCCTGGGGCCAAATATCCTGCACGCGTGTTGCTCCGTTTCTTTGTCCATTTGATGCCGTCTAGGCGGCATCGGGGATGACACCTCCCCTGGGCGAGGTTGGCGGCAAACGGGGGGACAAACAAGTACCGAGGACACTACTCCCCAAACCTCTCCTGGAATGCATTCTGACGAGAATTTCGAAGCGAATCCAGCCGCGGCGACGAGGGACTCCCAGAAGGCCCAAGCAGGCGGAACCGAGACAAGGGCAACGGTGAAATGATGTTGCGCTCGTTGTCTGCTTTGTTTGTTTTATTCTGGAAGACGTCCGGACGATACCTCCCCTGGCCGAATCGGGAGGCCACATCGGATCGGAACGCGCGTCGGCTCGGGCCGCGCCGGCGCGGGGTCGGCATCGAATCGGATCGGCTGCTCCAATGAGTGTACAGCAGCGCCATGCTAACAGAAGGCCGCATCGAGGCGTCGGAACATCGGGGCTCGGTCGGTTCGAGCTGACCGGAACCGATATCGAGTCCGATACAGTAGAAGCTCGACCACAAGAAACCTTCCACAAGAAACCCAGCCTTGAGACCCCAGGACGTCCATGGACTTTTGGTGTGGGAGCGTCGCGCTTTCTGTAGCAAGGCCCTCGAAGCCCAAGAAACCCGGGGCACCCTGGAGGCAAGCATTTATTTTGTTCGCATGGGGGTCGAAGTGGGCCCCGCCCCGGGCGAGTCGGGCGGCGAAGCGAGGAGGAGGAGGCTGGCTGCGCGGCGTGGGGAAATGAGAAGGAAAGAGCCCCCGCGCGCGATGCTCCCCTGGCTTGCCCAACCAGGAACTCACGAGGGCCCAGGCCTCCCGGTAAAACATCGCGAACATCCGCGCCCCCCGCGAAGAATCCCCGAGAGACTGGGCCTCCCGCGAAGACTCCGCGAGAGTCCGGGCCTCTCGTCGCCAAGAATTCGCGTGTCCTTTCCTCCCTGCAGTGGCCTTCTCGTCTTGCCTACCTTCCTTCCCGTCCCTCCTTCTGCCTGCTCCTTCCTCCCGGACCTCCAGCCGCTGCAGCTTGTTTCGGTGTTCGTGGGCCCTGGAGGTCTGGGCCACTTCCCCAGGGTTAGGTCGGGCATGTCCCCCTGCAGGCGGATTTTGGACGACAAATAAAAATAGTCAAACATCAATCCAAAATTGGAAAAAAAGAAAAGGAGCCTCCCCAGACTGTTTTTAACTATTTTGAACACTCCTCCTCTAGAGGGACGTGCCCGACGCAACCCCAGGGCCGGCCTTTCGCCCCGAGCCCGTCTCTGGCGCTCCCGGGGCCCCGCGAGGGCCCCTGGAGGCCGCACACTGCCCCCGCCGCGCCCATGTCTTGCAGCGCCGGGTCTCTGGGGGGGGCCCCCTCTCGGGGGCGGCAAAGAGGGGGGTGTCCAAGAGGGGGGGGTGCAAATCATGACCGGCGGCATGTGCGCGGCCCCGCGGGGGGGCCAGGGACGTAATGAAATAAGAAGAGGCGCCATGAAATCTGGGGAAATATCATGGCCCACGCCATGATATCCACCCCCCCCTAGTCATCACCCCCCTCTTTTCCGCCCCCGACCCTGCTGCGCCCTTGGCGGCAGCGGCCTCCGCGAGCTCGGGCGCGCTGGCCACCAGGGCCTCCAGGTCTTCGCGGACGTCCTGAGGCGCGGGCGGCTAACCCCCGCCCGGCGCCCGCCGCCGCGGGCCGCCGCCGCGGCCGCCCAAAGCGTCGTCGTCGCCGTCGTCGTCGCCGCCGTCGTCTTCGTCGACGGCGACAACGGCGAGGCCACGGAGAGAGAATTCGAGCGAGAGAGAGCGAGAGAGATAGAAGACGAATCCAGGATGAGAACATATGAGATCCGGCACCTCGAGAGCCGCGGCCTCCTCAGAGCGCTCCGGGACGCTCTGGGAGCGTTCCGAAACGCCCTGGGACGGATTTATCCTCGTCCCAAACCCGTCCGACAAAGACCGTAAGATCTGGGCGATACCTTTTGTTCGCACGGGGTGGTCTCGCCCCGGAGCCATCACAGACTGGAACCTGCCGCGTCAAGACGGGATCCACTGTTCTGGTCGTGATTGTTCGCGGTCTTGTTTTTTTCACAGTGTCGGATCTCTCTCTCTCTCTCTCTCTCTCGAGAGAGAGAGAGAGAGAGAGAGAGAGAGAGCGCGAGAGAGAGAAAGACCAAGGCGGGTCGGATCGGATTGGCCCTCCTCCACGAAAGTACCCGACTTCCCGACATCATTGAAGGGGCGTGCGGGCTCGCAAGGACGAGTACAGCTCACGGCGCCCTTGCGCTCTGCCATGTGACGCAAGACACGGCAGGCGCTGGATTCTCAAAACCCTCTGATGCCTCGCGCTTGCAGGAACAGGCCTTCGAGGAACGGGGCCTGCGGGCAGGGCACTCGCCCACTGCCGGGTCCTCTACTTGGAAAACAAATCCACCACTTCCTTGCCCCCGAGTTTCGGCACCAACGACGCCCCACGTGGGGCGCGCTATGCTGAGTTGGGTTGAGGAGGGGGACGTCATGAAGCAAGAGAAGGGAGGTGGAGGAGGAGAGATGGGAACACCAGTGCCACGATAGGAATTGAAAATTAGCCTGGCGAAGGACCCAACCTGGCCCAACCATAGTCAGTTGTGAGCACCGCGAGGCAGTTGTGCCGAAGGAGGGGAACTCCCCATGACGCCACAAAATGCATGGGCGACCGAATAGGGAATGGTGAGGCATACGATCTTTGCTATTTAGGCCTTCCGTGGAAATCCCGATGGGGCCTGGAAGACGTATGGGGACTAGCGCAATGATTGTTGTTAGGGCAAACGACATGCTGACCTCAGCCCGCGACTGCATGCGGACTTGTTCACTTCGGCCCTCTGTGGAGTTCCTATGGGGTTGAAAAGCGTGGCAGGGGTGAGCGAAATGAGCCAACGGCTGCATGTAAACTTTTTCATTGCGGCCTTCTGTGGGCTCCTATGGGGCTTGAAAAGCGTGGCAGGGGCGAGCGAAATGAGCCCAACACTGCATGCTGACTTTTTCATTACGGTTGCCTGTGGGGTTTTCAATGGGGCTCGAACGACGCGGCAAGGGCAAGCGAAATGAACCCCCGACTGCGTATGTTTTCATGTTGACCTTCTGTGGAGCGTCTATGGGACTTGAACTGCGTGGCATGGACGAGCGGAATGAACCCATGACTGCATGCGGAAATGTTTCTTTCGGCCTGCCGCGGAGCTTCTATGGGACTTGAACCGCGTGGCCAACGCGAGCAAAAGGAGCCCACGCCTGCATGCGGACTCTTACCCGTCGGCCTCCTGTGAAGCCCCTCGTGGGGCTTGAAAATCGTTGCCCCGCCGTCCGCTTTATTGCTCCGCCTTCGTGTATAGAAAAAGGGAACAACAATAACACATACACATAAACTCTTGGCCCAAGTCGGGCGTGTCCCCCTACAGGGGGATTGTGGACGAACAAATGAAAAATACCCAACACATATACAAAAGATGCCCAACAATATTCATTCAAAATCGGATCCCCAATTTATATATTTGTTTTCTCTACTGTTTCTGAGTCTCCCCCCCCTGTAGAGGGACAGGCCCGACGTACCTCTTGGCGCTGCGCGCGGATTCCTTGGCTCTGCGCTGGAGCCCGCTCCTGGGCGCGCGGAGCGCGCCGGGGAAGGCGCCGCCAGGGGGCCCCAACGAGGAGCCAAAAGATCCGCGCGGGTCGCCAAGAGTTTATGCCTATTGAAGGGGCCCTGGGGCACACAAATCCGCCGATCCGGCGTGTGAGTTTCAAGGAGTCTCAGCTACAGCCTCGAGGCTGAGCCTCAGCCTCTGGGGGGGTTGCCGGGGTGGCTCTGCCGGGGAAGGGGGGGTGGGGTGGGGGGGAGGGGGGGCGAGTTTCCGGCGGATGCGGGGTGGGAGCGTTTTTTGACACCTCTCACAAGGATCGTGGCCTCAGAGGGGGTTCCGAACTCGAGTACCACCACCCCTCCCGAACCAAGAAGCTCCGAAGAGGCCTCCAAGAGGCCCCAAGGGGCCCAGAAGAAGCCCCCAAGAAGCCCCAAGAGACCCCCAAGACACCCCCCAAGAGGCTCCCAAGTGGCCCCAAGAGGCCCAAGAGGCCCCCAAGAAGCGCCAAGAGGCCCCCAAGAGGTCCCCAGAGGTCCCAGCCAACCACTAGATCACAACCAGCGTCCATGAGGCCTCTGACCCACCACCCACGCACGGTGGCGGGATAGGCCGAAGGCCAATGGATAAATGCGGACTGAGAGGGGGAAGGAAGGGAAAAGAGAGGAGGGACGAGGACGAAGGATGATCACATCAGTCCGAACACCCCGGATCGGCGGCACTGGCCGAAGGCCACTACAATAAATCGACACAGATAACTAGATTCCCCATATGTTCCCATAGTTTCCCATATTTTCTGGGAGCTCGACGATTAATTTTGTCTGTGTGTGTGTGTTTTCCCATCCTGCGTGTTTTTGTTCTTCTTCGAGTGTGGAACGGACATGGCCCTCTTTGTCCTCCTCGCTGCTGCCTTGCGTCTCACCTTGGCCGTCGCAAGAGCCGGCTGTCGGCCTCGCGCAGCAGTCCAGGCCCAGATCGCGCAGGAGAAGCTGCGATTTGATACCAGCTCCAGGCGTGCTCAGCTTGTGAACGTTTTCTGATTCGGAGTTTCGACATTGGGCTGAAGAGGGGGAAAACGGGGGTGGGATGGCTCAGGACCTCTGCTTAATGCGACTGTTTGCAACAGCGCGTCTTACGGGGGAGACTCCACCCGCTCGAAACAGGCGCCCAAATCAGCCAAGATCTACCCCATGGGGGGGGGAGGGGGAAGTGCGAGGGCCCGCGCCGATCGGCAAAACTGGTCCTGGTCTGCTTAGTCGTTAACCTGTGACGCCAGCCAACATCGTGAATGTGTTGATCGGCTGCGGCCTGCGCCCAAACAAACGTTAACAAATGTGACGGAAGAAACCAGATACTGATACCTGACAAGTGCCACGATCCCTTCCGACCGTAGGACCAGATCTGCCACGCATTCCCTGACATAGGTGCCAACGCACTTGTCAGGCGCGGTCTCGAAGATGTGATACAGCATCGCGCGGGCTGAGTGATTAGCCGCCTGGCATCCAGCATTTATCCCGTTGGTCGGGGCAGAGGGAGAGGAAGATGAGGACGGGGAGTGTGATTGATGATACGTTTTCAAGCCAAGGCAAAAGGGGCCCCTAAGAGCCAAGCGGCGGCGGGTGGCGTACGAGCGTGTCATACACACACTATATATCACACCTGTGAAACTTTGTCACGAGCTAGCCGGTTGGCAGCCACTCTTAGGGGCTAGTAAAAAGGGCGTCTCCAAACGAGACGCAGCGTAAGGCGGCCAGGGTGGCGACAATAACATCACTTCCCCGTCGGGATAGTGTTCACTCTGGCTCTAGCCAGCTGTTTCTTCACTTTCTTGATCGTTGACTCCGGGTCCGGGGTAATATCGTAAGTACCAGTGGTCAATATGTTAGCAAGGAAATCATTTGGCATAACTTTAGTGAGGCAATCTACGGCCATGACACTCGTATCGATCCAGCGGATCTTATCGCAGAACAACTTCGGGTGCAGGATTTCTACCTCTTCATCACCTCGTGTCCAAATGTCCTGACGGAGACTGCTCAGGTCAATACTCAAGCGCTTATCCTCCGTCTTTCCCATAGTAGGCGCTGTTAGGTGCTCTTCCAAACTCTTACCATCTGTCATCCAAATGTCTCATCGTCATGGCTGAAATCTCTTCCCAGTCTGAAGGGAGTATACTAGCTACCCCAAGCATACCTCGCGCATCAGCGATGGCAGCACGTATACGCACACCTGATTCTACACCCCAGAGTCAAGCCAACGTCTCTGCTTGTAAAGTAGATTTGCACACACGCCTAATAACCTTGCTCGATAAACATATAGGGTGGACGTAATCACTGTTCCCCTCGACAAATCCCGGCCCTGCAAGTCCGTTGAACCTGGCCCTCTGGGATCTGAGGGGCTCCAAATTGCCTCTTACAACATCGTCTTCTCCAGCCCAGCTGGCATCCGTAACGGTAAGAACGATCATGTCCTTGTCCCACAGCACGGCACCACCTTTAAACACAAGTCCGCTGTCCGACGTCTGTACTGCTTCTTCCAAGACGCGGTTGGCCTCCTTAAGGTGCTATACCTTCGCATGGGTCACTGCCGTTTGCAGTCGACTCACGCGGTAGAGGAGCTCGGGCTTGCATTGCCGACAAACCCAAGACAAGGCACCTACAACTGACCTAAGTTGTGATGTCTCTCCTTCGTTACAGCGCCTGGTGAGTGGGCTGTCCCTGGGATAGGATACAGCTTCTATCTTTTCGATGTTGTCCTTGGCCATGACGTGGACGGTATAGTCTTGATCTTGAGCAATTTCTAACCCGCAGTAACGGAAATCTCCTGACTTGACCTCTCTGATGTCGAACTCTGCCAGCACGGAGTCAATAATCCTCTGGCTCTCGTCGTCTGGCGGAGGATGATGACGCTGAGGATGACCATGACGAGGAAGCTCGACTCTTATTTTGTGGGCTTCGGAGATGAGAGGAGGCGCGACTCTGGCGAGACGATGCTCGACTTCAGCCGGCATGGATGGCAACCATTTTATCCTCCCCTCCGCCTGCGCTTCTTTTGCACATGCTCTCGCACTGACCCCGCCCTCGTGAATAGTGGAGAAGATGAGGATGAAGAGGATCCGAAATCATCCAAGGAGGCCGCCCAAGGCTCCGTAAGCGCACTGTCGCCAGAAGTCAAGATCGAACCCCCGCCCGAAGAAGCAAACGCATACACAGGCCCATTTCGGGGAGACGTAAGACTCGGGTACGGGGGACTCGGGTTGGCCTGACGGGGGCCATCATAAAAATGACGAGACCCAATTTGAAATTTGACGCGGGCTCCCGCTGCAAACATCCCACGGAAACGGGACCGTCAAAATTCAGGACGCGCTCGTCAAAAAAAAATTGGCAAACCCGAGTTCCGGCTTACCCGAGTCTTACGTTTTCCCGCCCATTGGGGACAGGCCGTTGTTTGCTCAAACTCCAGTCCCCCGTGCCGAGGTCGGCCCGTCGTACGGGCCGTACGCAGCCCTGTCAGAGACGAGGCCGCGCCTCCGCCGACCACCCAGGACGGCCCGGGAGGGCTTCGGGAGGACCCCAGAGTGGGAGAGATACGAGGAGGAGGAGGAGGAGGAGGAGGAGGAGGAGGAGGAGAACGACGACGAAGACAAAGCCCCGACATTTTCGGGCTGCATCGGCACGTTGTCGAAAACAATTCGGGTCGGCTGCGCCAAGATGCACAATGGCGGCATGCAAACCTCGATTCGCATCGGACTGCCGGCATTACCGGAATCGAGCCGGATGGGACCGGCCAAATTTATGATCGAACAGGGTCGACTGAATCGAAGTGGACCATGCGACGACGACGACGTTCCGACGAGGCACTCACGTGTGAATCCTGCCCCTGCAGGCCAGAATGCTGCAACGCTGGCTCGGTTGTGCAGGTCCAGCTTTCAAGGATGTGTATGCTGCACGGTGAGCCCCAGCGGGGGCGTCGGATACCCCAGCGCCGAGGGAAGACGCAAAGGTACCAACGAACGACGCGCGAATCATCCCCGGAATGGGGCGGGCCGGCTAACGCCAGCGCGGGGCAACTGTGGCCTTCACTGTGCTACCCAGAAAGCTTATAAATGTATATCCCAGTGTGTCCCACCATCCCCTGTCCAATGCTGTTGGAAAAACTATGCGGAGATCGTTGGTGTCGCAGTGCCAGCACCGCCGTGACTGTTTGGTATCTCCAAGGTTGGGTTCGCGCAAGGTCTCAGGCCGACAATTTGAACGCCCGAATTCGGTACGGACGCGACGCGCCGCCCGAATACGGTACAAATCAGGACGATCGATACGATGCACAACAGGGAACGCTGTCAAAAACCGACAGCGGTCGCTGTTGTGCAGGCGACATTCTGTCATAAATAGGCGACGCCCGCGGCAGCAACGACAACGAGTCCTTTTTCAAAATGGAAGGGATCTGCTGTCGGTCTTCGCCCCGTTTTTTCCGCATCCATTTCGTTCGTGCCGAGACTGATGGGCCGATTCTCCAGAGGAGGAGGAGGAGAAGGAGGAGAGGAGAAGGACCTCTCCATCCTCCCTTCTCCCCCCATCCTACACATGGTAGTGGCTGGTGGACAGTTGGCCCATCCGAGACGAGGCCAGTGCGACGAGGGCGACAGTGCCCCAACGGTGGCGAGGGCCATGGAAGCGCGCGCGCGGCGCGGCGCGGCAAACGGGAAACGAGGCGGCCGCGCCGGGCCGCCGCCAGCCCGCAGCCGCGCGGGCGCCTATTTTCCGTCTGTGTCCTTTCCTCCTCCGAGGCGGTCAATACAAGAGGGCTTCGGGAGGCCCAAGCGGAGCGGCTGCACGCAAGAGCGACGCTTGGCAAGAGCGACCTCTGGTGCGCGCCTTTCGGGGGGCCGCGCGGAGGCCAAGCCCGGCCGCGCGCCAGACGCTGCCGTCGCATCGCGTTCAGTCAGCTGGGGGCTCCCGTGGGCCCGCACCAAAGGTCACTCTGGCGAAGCAAGGGCTCCCAACTTCGCGCTTCGCGCTGCGCGAAGCGCGAAGTGCGAATAACTTCGCGCTCTCGCGCCGCCTCCCAAGGGAGAAGAGGAGGATGAGGAGGAATCGGAGCCGAACCGCGAAGCGCGAAGCGCGAATAACTTCGCGCCCTCGAGGGCGCCCTTGCGAAGGTTCGGTGGCATTTCACGGGAGCCTCCCACGCCATCTTGCCGGCGCCTGCGAGTCGACGCTGCATCGGCGCTAATCGACGCTAGAACGACGCTGGCCGACGCTGCATCGGCGCTATGCCATCGACTCCAGGTGCCAATCGACGCCGGTCGACGCGAAAGAAATAGTTGGGAGGGCGTGCCAGGCTCCCACGACTTGCCACCGGGCGAAGGGCCTCTCTTGCGCGCAGCCCAGCGGAGGCCTCCGTGGAGGCCCTCGGGGAGGCCTCTGCGCCCTCCTCGGGCGGCTGCCGAGGTCTGGGGTCAAGTCGGGCCTGTGCCTCTACGGGAGAATCTTCAAACATAGTCGAGAGATGCTATGGGGGACGAGAGGGACTATGTTTGCCAATGCTTGAAAACAGGTTTGACAGTTTTGCATTCTTCGTTGAAAATTCCCCTGCAGGCAGGCATGCCCGACCTAAGTCTAGAGCAAGGTCCACCTGCGATGCAGGAGCGTGTACACGTCCACCGCCCGAGAGCCGCTCTCCCAGGGCCCCCAGGGGGGGCGTCGGGCAGGGATCTACAGGGGAGGCCAGTCCACAAGAAATCTCCCACAAGGCGTGGCCACAGGCGTGGTCCCCTACAGCAGCCGCATCGGGGCGTGCGTGTGCTACACGTGCGTGCGAGACGCACACGTGTGGTCCACAGGCGTGGTCCCCTACAGTGGGGGCTCGAGCACAAGAAACCTTCCACAAGAAACCCAACCCTGAGACCCCAAGACGTCCAGCGATTGTTGGTGTGGGAACGTCACACTCCCCATAGCAAAGCCATCGAAACCCAAGAAACCCAGGGCAACCTGGAGGCAAGCAGGGTGATTCTTGGCATGGGTCTCCTCTGTACTCGAGCTCTGGCGCGGGGCCGAACTGCAGTCATGCTGCTGCAATTTCAGGAGCGCTGAGGATAGATGGACGCCCTTTGGTAGCACCCAAATGGAGACCTCCGAAATCCTTAGTAGGGTCGGAGTAGATGGGGGTCGGAGGATCTCGCCGCATCGCCGCTACATCGGCGATGCGCTGGCAGCGTCTGTGATGCATCAGCGACGTCGGCGCGGAAAACATTGGGCCCACATCGATCCGCATCGCCGATGCATCGCCGATGCATCGCCGAGGCATCGACGATGCATCGCCGATGCGGCGCAATCCTCCGACACCATCTACTCCGACCCCATCTAGGAACCCTGAACCTAAAGAGCCTGGGTGTACGAGGAGGGCTAGCGGGAACAATCACGGAATGACTCAAGAACCAGCGAGCCCCTTCCGGGCCCAAAGCGGTCCTTTCGCAGCGTCTTGGCAATACATTCATACCCCCGCCCCATAGGGTCCAGGGAGATCGGCTCCCCACGCGGTGTTCGTGTGTGAATCCCTGCCTTGGAACGTGGGGAAACCCGGGGACCAGCTGGGGAAGGCACCGGAGTGTTCCAGGAATTCTGGGGCACAGTCCTGGGAGCAAACCATGGAAAAAACCACCGCTGGAAGCGAAGACCGTGCGCCAGCTGATAAGGATCGATGGCCCAAGGAAAGGGAGGAGGCAAGGATAGCCCGGCCCAATGTTTGGGGCGATGTTGCAAGATGCGTCTTGCAACATGTCTGTGTGAGCGTGCCGTCGCGCTGGGGGCTAGGAGGTGGGCGCTGCTCGAGCGCCAGTCGGCGCTACTGGGCGCTCTTCGGCGCCTGTTGAGAGCTGTTGGGCGCTCTTCGCCAGAATGCATTCGATCAAAGATCAGCGGAAGCTTTCGTGACTTACTTCCTAACCCAGAAAGATGCCCGAGGGCCTTTGAAGGCACCCGAGGGCGCCGCAGAGCCTCTGATGCGCCCCCAGAGGCCGTCGGAGGCCAGCTCCAGGTGCGAGGCAGGCCTGGTGGATTCGAAGGGCCTCGCATCGAGGTCTGTCTGGCTCTGGCTTTCGCTCTCTCATTATCCCTCTCTTTCTCTCTCTCTCTCTCTCTCTCTCTTTCTGTTATTCTCTCTCTCTCTCTCTTTCAGTCTCTCTTTCTCCCTCATCTCTCTCGCACTCTCTCTCTCTCTCTTTCTCTCTTTCTCTCGTTCTCTCTCTCTCTCTCTCTGTTTGTTTCTCTCTCTCTCTCTCTCTCTCTCCCCCCCTGTCTCTCTTCAATTGCCGCCGTCTCCCCGTTCTCCGTTCTCCAGACCGCCCCTTGTCGTCCTGAAGGGGAACAAGGGAGAATGAGGACGAGCATGGGGAGGAAGCCCGAAGACGAGGGAACATACAACTTTGGAAATCCACTCTGACAAATATGTTCGAAAGCGCTGGTGGCAGAAACTCTGGGAGTGCCCTCATAGAAACAAACGATCAGAAACATAACAGATTCTACAGATAATGCGGGGTTTCCCTTCGGACGTTTCTCTTCGGACGATTTCCCCTGGGATCTTTGTTGTTGTGGCTTGTTTGGGGGGTGATCCCATGGTTGTCCTAAAAGTTCTGCTGCCAGCCCTTCAGTTTGTCTGGGTTGGCTTGGCTTTTACTTTGGTGTTGTTGGTTGCTCAGCGCCATCCTCCTCCTCCTCAACCTGAGGAGGAGGAGGAGCAGGAGGAGGAGGAGGAGGAGGACCATGAGGAGAAGGAGGAGGGCAGTGACGATTCACCAGAGCAGGATGAGCCTCCTACCTTCTCCTCCTCCCTCCTCCCTTGGCGTCCTCAAGAGGGACAACAAAGGATGAGGACGAATGTGACGAGGACGCCCGAAGACGTGAGAAGAAACACAAATTCGGGAAACCCTCAGACAACAACAAAACAACAACACCAATCATACAAACCACCGAAGCGCTGGTGGAAGGAACTTTGATAACGCCCTGAGGACCAAAATCAACAACAAACATAGCATCTTCCACATATAATGCTGGGTTTCCCTTCAAACGTTTCCCTTCGGACGGTTGTCCATTGATCCGTTTTTTGTTCTAATGGTTGTCCTAATGTTTCTGCCGCCTACACTTCAGTTGTGTTGTCAGTCTTGGTTGTTTCGTTGGTGTTGTTGGTTTTGCAGCGCCCTTCTCCTCCTCCTCCTCCTCCTCCTCCTCCTCCTCCCTGCGAGGAGGATGAGGACCATGAGGAGGAAGAGGATGAGGACAGTAACGATTCACCAGAGGAGGATGGGACTGAGGAGAACGAGGAACGGCTGTCATGGCCGAGAGGGTGGTCCACGGGAGTTGGCCAAGAGGGTGGTTCACGCGCAGGGGGACACAAGATCCTCCGGGCCTGCCTCGTCCCTGAATGCGCCACACACATGCGTATGTATATATCTATATATATATATATATATATATACAAGACTGCAGGCGAAATGGCAGGCGAAACGGCGGTCTTCTGGGCGTCCGAAGCCGCCTGGGAGGCTCCACAATCGCCCCACAACCATCCGAAAAGGTTTCCAAGCAATCCAAGAGAGCCCCAAAACGGCACAACACGGGTCCAAGATGGCCCTCAGAGAGCCCCATGGCGGCCCAAGATGGCCCAAAGACACCCTCCGAAGAATTCCAAATCGTGATTCGGTCGTTCAGGGAGACCGCGGTTGGAGGCAGGGTGGCCCGAGGAAGCCCCCGGAGGCTCCCAGAATACGCCCAGAAGGTCTCCAGAAGGCCTTAAGAAAGCTTGAAACAACTTTTGTGAGGCCCCTAGAGGCTCTCCAAGGAGGAGCCTCCGCAAAAAAGAGCTGAGGAGGATGGGGAGAACGCGCAGGGCATGGCGAAAAGAAGGAAAAACAAACATGGAGGAAGGATAACGAATAACATTATTATAGCGGCGATGCCAGAAAAGGCAACCAGGAGTTATCGCTAAATTGTCGGCTTGACCTTCCTGCTATTCCGCCTGCATACCAAACTTCAAGGACCAAGGTGCATGGCGCGAAGCGCCACTGCAGTCTTGTGTATATATATATATATATATATACATACACACTGACACCCTCCGACGCATCTCGCATGTACCTTCTGGGAGGGTGGCGGTGTAATTATATCACGTCGCTGGCCCTCAGTGGAAACTTCTGCACCGCCGCCCCCCCCCCCCCGAGGTCTAGAAACAATCCATCGGATTTGCAACCGCCGGCCTCCCATGTGTCATTGCACCGGCCTTGCAGACGTGCTGCAGCGGATTTCTGCGTGGATTTCTGTGTGGATTTTTGCCTGGAACGGCGAGCGAACAACGAAGTGATTTCGCGTGGGTTCTTTTGGGTCTTCCCTCCTGGCCGACAAAAAATACGCACGAACACGAAGCTCACCCCGAAAGCCGGAGCGCAGTTCTCCAGGACACTCCGGGCCCACCCGCTCTGCGATGCCGGCGCCACGACGCGTGAAGGCCCCCCAGAGATCCGACGTCGTGACTTCTTCAAGACGGGGTCCCTGGAGGTCTCGACCCATCCTCCAGGACCGGTTTTTCATCCTGAGTTGTTCTTTGACGGTCCCGGGGCCCGGCGAGGGCCCCTCGAGGCCGAAAGTAGCGAAAAACCTCCGCCTTGATATTTTTTCAGTGCGTGGGATCTCTGGCCCCCGAGGGCGCCCCGAAAGAGGGCCCCCCTTCGAGCGCACACCCCGCCGGCCTCCCACGGCGAGGGCCTCCCACGGCCGGCCTCCGCCGCCCGCGCGCCGCCGCCCGCGCGCCCTCGGCCCTCGCGCGGCGGCCCTCGGCCCGCCGAGGCCCCGCGCGGCAGCTCTCGGCCTGCGGCGCGCCCCGCCGCGGTCGGGTCGCCGTGGGCGAGGGCGGTGGTCGTCGTTTTGGGCCGGCGTGGTCGTCGTGGTCGCCGTGGTCGTCGTGGTCGTCGCCGTCGCCGTCGCCGTCGCCGTCGCCGTCGCCGTCGCCCTCAGTCGTCGCCGTCGTCGTCGCCGTCGCCGTCGTCGCCGTCGCCATCGCCGAGGCCGCGGCTGCAGCAGCGGCTGCCGCCGCCGTCGCCACCGTCGTGGTCCTGCGGCTCCTCTTCCTGCCTCCCTCCTGCCCTCCGCCTCCTGTCTCACGCTGCTCGTGCCGTCTGCATTCTGCCATCTGCGCCTCCCCGTCCCACTACCTAAGCCGCTCCACTTCCTCATCCTCATCATGCCCTTCTTCGGTGGCAACTTATGGGAGGCTGCACTGCCATCTTTAGGCCGACGCTATCCGACTCTAGTCGAACGCTAAATCGACGCTGATCGACGACCACCGAGGCAACATCGATGCCAATCGACGTGAACTCAGCGCGGTCTCAACGGTTACCAGACTCTAGCGAACGGTAATGCACTCTAGGAACGGAATTGCGAATACATACCAAACTTCCACGATTTGCTACTGAACTCCTCCCTCCCGGCCAACGCCGCAGACTACGCGTGCATGCGAGAAAGGCGCCCCATGCACCGTACGTCTGGGAGTTGGACTCCCTTCAGGCCCCACCCAGACGCGGTATGGGTATAGTTGTTCGGTTCTGAGGGCCGACCAACCGATCGACGACGCAACAGGAGACGCCAACGGTGCGGTGCATACAGGTTGCCCGCGGACTGCAGGAAGCGTCCGTTCTTCAATCTTCACGGCGCCCCGCAGTGCATTTTGCCTTCCGCCCTGGCTCAGCAAACTCAGCGGAAGACGCCTGGGAAGACGGCGGACCCTTTGGCTGTCTAGAGGAATCAAGAACGGCATAAGCATAACCTCTCGCAGGTCCACGCGGATTTCTGCGATCGGCGCTGGGGGGGGCCCGTTGCTGATGCAAGAAACCCGTGCGGAACTCCGACAGTTTATGTTTACACCGTTGTGCCTTCTAGCATCCTTGAGTGCTCCTCGGTTGACCTGTTCTTTCGGCGCGGAAGGCGGCTCCCCGAGAGCCGACCAGGCAGCGGGCGCGCGAGGCGAAGAGGTGGCCCCGACATCACCAACCAGCAGACGCACAACGCTGCAAGAGGGGGCTGCTCGCAGGATCGCTGTCGCAGGCGGCCGTGTATGCTGCACAGTGGCTCGATTCAACGCGGCTATTAGCGGGAGGGGACAACATAAGCGTTCAAGCTGTGCAAGCTTCGCGCAGATTTCTTGGATCGCCGTCGTACCCTTCTCCCTGGCGCGCGGAGCGCGCCAAGAGCGGCGTCGGAGGAGCCGCCAGGGAGGGAGGTCTAACGCCGATCCAACAAATCCGCGTGGAGCTCCGACAGTATACGTATGAGCTATCTATGCCTTTCGAACGCGGCTGCGTTGGGGAAAAAGGTGCCCGCCCACCCTGCCACGCAGCGCTGCCCCGTGGGGCCTTCAGGCCAACGTGCTGGTCTTCTCAAGGTCGAGAAGGTCAAACAGTGCGAAGGTTAAAACACGCACTGGCAACACGCGTGGCACTTGCGTCCTCCTCTGCCTTCCTCCTCCCGAGCCCCGCGCGGGGCGGGGCGGAGCCATCGTGCCATGCGTCCCCCAAGAGGCCCTGTCAACTTGGGAACCGTACCCTGGGCAACGACGGTCTGCCGTCGAGACCATGGCCGAATGAAGGTCACCCCACGAGGCTCGGCCTCGCGCCCGAAGATGAGCTTGGACAGGCGCTGAGCCAGCAAGGCGCGCGCACGCACAAGGGGCTTCTCAACAGCACGGCGGGCCCCCCGGACAAGTCCGGTGCCAGGGCGGAGAGGGACGCCTCCGCGCGGGTCGGCGCAGCAGCACGGACGATCGCGCTCCCCGACGCGGCCCCCGTCACTTGCCAGGATGCGTCCCCCTGGCACTGGTATGGAGGAGCTTTGCTGAGATCCACGCGGCTCTCCTGGATCGGCGCTGCACCCTCCTCCCTGGAGCGCGGAGGGGCCCGATCCAAGAGAGCCGCGCGGAGCTCCAACAGCGTATGGCAGTCCCGACATTTGGCCGAAGGGCTGGGGGGAGGAGCCGGGGGGTCTGGGTCTGGGCCGGTGCTCAGCCAATGCGCTTCTACCCGTCGCGCAGCGCAAGCAGACGGGGGGACGAGGGGCCCTGGGCCAGTCGCCAAGAGCAGCCAAGATCTGGTCATCTGGGGGAGGGAGAACCCTGACCTTCCAGAGTGGTGAAAATGACACTCCAGACCTATAGACCTATCTGGACTGCCTCAAACCTCGACAGGAATCAGGACGTCGATGTCCTGGTGGTATTTTTAGCCCTCCTGGATGCCCAAGAAAGAAATAGAAAGAGAGAGGGAGATAGAGAGAACGCAGTAGAAGGTAGCAACTTTCGACGGAGATGAAGATAAATATTCTTCGGATGTGGATAATTCGGGAATCTCTGAAAACGGGGGCTCTGGGAGTTGCACTGGGAGTCGCGGCCGCTCCAAAAGCGCTTCGAAGCTCCCTGGGGGGGTGCCAGCGATACATCGCCGATAGATGGGCAACGGGCCCCCGATATCGAATCCGCACGTTCCCTGGCGGGATGGGCTGTCGTCCTCACATCGGCGATGCACAGGCGATTGGGGGGGGGGTCGGTGCAGCCCCTGTCTGAGCCGATGCTCCTCGAGCATCGCCGTGGACCGATGGGCCCCAGCAAGTCTGGAACCTCTCCTGTGGTGGCTGGCTATTCATGCGGCGTCGTCTTTTGACGGGCCCTGAGCCTGGTGAGGGTCCCATCGAGGCCAGAAACAGCCACGACGAACACGCCGGAATGGCTGCCCTCATTGTGGGCCTTTCTGAAGGGCAGGGTTTTTTTTCTGGGTTGGTTCTAGGCAACAGGGGGTCTTTCGTAACGGGGTCGCAACACACAGATGCAAACAGCTCGTCCTGTGGCGCACGGCGCCTGGTAGCCACGCGTTGATATTGCACGACTCTGCGTGTCCCGCACGAACCACTGCACGAACTGCTGCGCTGAGTGTCGAGACCCCCTCTGCAGAAGGACCCACTCGCCCGACTCCGACTGGGGGGGGTGCGCAGCCAGCACGGCCCCCGACCCGCGGCGGCGCCTTCGCCTGGCCGCCAGAGCGCTCAGTTCCGGGCCGCGTAGAAGCCGGCGAGCGGGTCCTGCGGGCCCCCCTGCTGCTTCTGCTCCTCCTGCTCCTGCTCCTGCAATCGCACAGCACTGAGCCGCACACCCGACGCACTCATTCTGGACCCTATTCAGATGTTCCTCTTTCTCTGCTTCCTCATCCTTCGGGGGCAATGCATGGGGCCCTCACATACTATCTTGCAGGCTCTTGCGGATCGAACCTGATCGACGCTAGTCGAAAATAAAGCAACGCTAAATCGACACTCGTCGACGCGAAACCGACGCTCCTCGACGCCAAGTCGGCGCTCTCTCATCGATTACCAGATGCTGGCGCACGCTGACGCGCTCTAAAGACTGAGTTGCGAAGACACACAAGGCGCCCATGCTTTGCTACATAACCAGCGCACATGTCGCCTGTGAACGCAACGCGTTGGCTACTCGGTGGCGTTGACGCGTCCCCTGCTCTAGGAGAGCCGAGTGCAATATCTCAGTGAGCAAGCTGTGACATGTATGGAAAGAAGACAGAGCAGCATGAACATAAACTGTTGGCGCTCCGCGCGGATTTCTTGGATCTACGCTGGGCCCCACTATATGGAGCGCAGAGCGCGCCAGGGGCGGCGCCGGCGGCGCCGCCGGGGGGCCCAGCGCGGATCCAAGAAATCCGCGCGGAGCGCCAAAAGTTTCTGTTCGTGGAGTTCGTTCGTCTGCGAGATATCTCGGGGCCCAAGCTGTGATGTGGATTCCACACTTCGGGCGGGTGGTACTGGGGAGCGGGGGGTGACCCAAACTGGATGTGAAGAGAAAGTCCCTGCAGGCGCCCTTTACGGCTCCTTTTTGGCACCAGCTGGCTTGAACAGGTCCCCTAAAGAGCCCCTTTGGGGCCTTATATCTTCACCACGTCACCCCCCAGGCACCACCCTGCTGCTCCGCCCCCCGCTGCGCACCGCTCCCCCGGTGCCCGAGGCCCCGCCCCCGCGCGCCCCTCGCCCGCCGACTCTCGGCGGGAGCGCTCGGACGCCGGCTTCCTGGGAGGGCGGCGCGCGCCTCGGGCCGGGCGGCCGGGCCTCCCCTCCTCCTCTCGAGCAGGGGAGCAGCTGCAGCATCGGGTTGCCGGCTCTACGAAGCACACGTGCGTTGATCTACGAACAGTCGACGTATTTTCCTGACCCTCGACGATAACAGGGGATATGTCGACCCCTATCCCAGGCTTCGTGGGGTTTCCGAACGGACCAGAAATTTGGGGCCTAACCCTGGGATATACGATGGGGGGGTGTCCATTCTCGATAGGGGTGCGTCCGAATAGCCCCCTCGGGATGTATCCCAAGATTCCTCCCCTTTTCTGAGCGACCAAACTTTTCTGGCGGAAGTCGGGGATTGGGGGAGAGAAATCGCCTGCGAGACGAGACAATCAACTCTGGGGCAAAGCAACTCTGCAGTCGATCCCCTACTCGATCCTTCCTCCTCTCCGGCCGCCCTCGGCTTCCCCACCTGGGCGCCCCGCGCTCGGCGCGGGCCGCGGCCGCAGGCGCTGCCGACTCACAGCGTGCTGCGTGCCCCTGTCACTCCTCTGCTTAGGAAAAAACGCCGTAAACATACGCTTGTGGCGCCCCGCGCGGACTCCTTGGATCCGCGCTGCCCCCCTCTGGCGCCGCCTCTGGCGCGCTCCGCGCTCCAGAGAGGGGGGTCCAGCGCAGATCCAAGAAATCCGCGCGGAGCGCCGGAAGTTGATGTTTGTGCCGTCTTGTTTTGGTCAACGACTGTTTGCATGCCCATGCTGTTGGCGCTGCTGTCCGTCCTGTGCGGAAGCCACATCCGATCCCTCTGGCTCCCTCCGGCTGGGTCCTGGGCATCCAGCACCAGCACAGGGCAGTTGTTGGCAATGAACGGGAGATACAGGTTGCCGACCTGCGCCCCTCCTCTCTGCACGTCCTGCTCTTTGCAATCATCGAAGTCGTCGGTTGCTGGTGGAAGAGCAAGGGAAGAGGACGGCGGGTGGCACCTAGACGCATGCGTGCCAAAAACCCAATCCCTTACCAATACCTTACCAATCTCTTACCATCGCTGAAATCATCGACTGCCATCTACGTGGCTCTTAATCCGTTGTGGCAGCCACGGCGAGGATCCCCAGGGCTTTGCACGTTCACACGAAACTCTGATGCATGTGCGGGCACATGCGCGCACACATGCGTATATCCGCCGATGGGGTGTGTGATTCTGAACACTCTGCTCTGGAATAGGGGTGGGTGCCAGGGCGCCCCTGCCAAGACAGAAGGTGTGCCCAGGGGAGGATATGACATCGCCTCGTATTCGGCACCTCCCCTTTGGCACTCCAGTAGGCCGCAAGACGCCCGGCTATACCCCCGAGAATCGTGGCAGGTTCCCACACTCATTCTCACTATCCTCCCCCATCCCGCCTCCTCCTCGCCCTCGGTCTTCTCCTCTCCCTATGCGACCCGAGGAGGCCCTGGCGTGACCCCGAGGTGGGCACACATAGCCCTCTAGACAGCCCACCTATGGATCCAGATCGCCATAACTGTTTACCTGCGAGCTCACGCGCGCAACCGCATCGCACACCTTTCCTTTCATCTGCCTCTCCCTCTGCCTCTCCCTGCACTGCTCTCCCCCTACACGTACCTGCCTGTCGTATATATATTTATATATATAAATAAAGGAATAAATAAATAAATAAATAAATAAATAAATACATACATACATAAATAACTACATACATACATAAATACATAAATACATAAATAAATAAATAAATAAATAAATAAATAAAAAAAATAATAATTAAATAAATAAACAACAATATATAAATACATAAATAAAAACAAATAAATGCATACATTTATATTCATATACATATGTGTGTATGTACAAGTTTGTCTCTCTCTCTCTCGCTCTTACCCTCCCTCTCTCTCTGGCACTCTCTTGTTGCCTTATCGGAAATAACCCTATATGCTCGCGATTCCGGGAACCTTGATCCCCAAAAACATTTTCATCTCTTGGGAACGCATGTTCTACTTCCGACGCCGTCAGCCAGACTTCCGCCGGCGGAGGCGGCCTCGTCGTTTACTGCCGCAGAACTTCCGCCGCCTTCCGCAGAGGAAGAGACGACAACTCCTTCGATCCTCGAAGGCAGGGCTCTTTTTGGAACGCTCCACGTGTGCACCTCTGTCTCCTCACTCCTGCCCCAGTGCGTTCACTGCCGAAGCGACCGCTAGACATCACAACAAGATCCCATTTGTGTCCCCTCCTCCTTCCCATTTCACGCCCTCTCCTCCTCCTCATCCTCCTCTTCTTCCTCTTCGTCCAACGCCAATCCCCCCTCCCGTCTCCCTCCTGTTGTGCAGCCTCTTCCTCCTCATTCCCCTCCTCCCGAGTTGTCCATGGCCGCAGCCACTGAACACACCGACCGAAGCGACAGCGAAAAATCAAAGCCGAGTGAAAAAAACGACAGGCCGCAAGAGGCCTGGACGGACTGGACCACCTGACCGGGGATGCGGTGGAAGCGTCACAGACGCTTCGGATTGAGCCAATCCTGGTCTTAAGTCGGGCCTGTCCCCCTACAGGGGGATTTTGGACGAAAAATAAAGATAGTTCAGAAATACTCCAAACATATTCAAACATAGTCAGAAAATGGTCCCCGGACTATTTTTTGACCTCTGCGAGGTCCCGAAATCGGGCACACGCTGACATGGACTAGGCATCCGTGGCTCCGTCGCGCGGGCGCCAGGTCCACGGCTTCAGGAAAGCACCACCGCAACATAGGGTCAGTGCCACCCGACTTGGCGACGGAACGCGTCGATCCTGTACGGAAACGAAGCCCATCACTGGCCCACGCGCCTTGGTCCCTGCTTTCCTCCTTCCTCGAATAGCAGGGTGGAAGCGGGGGGGAACTTCGAGGATCGAGGGTCGAGGCTCAGGCCGTGGCTAAGGCATCCTTTGGCGCCACGAGAGGCTGGGGAAATCAAGCGCTACCGACACCGGTACTCCCCGGACCTCTCCCAGGGTGCGTTCTGACTAAGATTTCGAGGCGAATCCAGCGGTCGCCACGAGGGCCTCTGGCTGCCCGCCGCTCGCCACTCCGCCCGCACTCCCGGGCGGGGGCGGGCGGTCGGGCCTCCTGCGGTCCTCGTGCCGACGATGAGCGCAGAGCAAAAGGAACGGACGGGCTTGGCTTACGGCGGGCCTGTGCCCCTACAGGGGGATTTTGGACAAACAATCAAAAATAGTCAAAAATACAATAAAATACCCCAAAATGTTCAAACAATATACAAGCGATCCGCGCGGACCGTCGAAAATCTGAATTTATGTAATTGTTTTCTTTTTTTGCTCCGATACACGTAAGAGTGACCCTACTCCAAATTCCGTGAGGAAAGGGAGGGGGTCACAACCCTCCCAGACGAGCAGTGTTGGACCCCCTTCCCCCCCGACCAGCCAGGAACAGGCGGCCTTTTGCCCAGACCCCCCTGGAACCCTCCAAGAAAGCTCAAATCCTCCCCCCCAAAAAAATTCAGAATCCGGAGTCGGCAGGAGTGACCAGCTTGCGGGCCGTTGCGTGCGGTGCGACAGTGGCGGCCTGTCCGCAGCACCCCCCGAAAACAGCGCACCAATGGTCACTCCGGCGAAGGACTCTGGCGAAGCGTCACTCTTACGTGCAGCCTGTAAACGGCATCAGCAGAAACTTTCGGGAGTCCGCACGGATGTCTTGGATCGGCGCCGCCCCTGGCGCGCCCCGCCAAGGGCCCAGAAGGGGGCCTCTTTCGGGCCTGGTATGGGCACCTTTCTCCCCCCCATTTATTTGGACGCCCGAAATGGGTACGGAAAGAATGGGTACAATGCCCAACAACAGTTCCTGTTCATTCTGAACAGGACTCGCTGTCGGTGTCGCCGCGGCCTGTGTCCATTTGAGACAGAAGGCCGCCTGCCCAACAACGGCCGCTGTTGGTTTGGGACAACATTTGTTGTTGAGCATGGTGCCCATTCTTTCCGTGCCCATTTCGGGCGTCCAAAATTTAGCGACGCCCAATCTGCCTCCCTTGCAAGGATGCCGGCTTCCCCGCGACGGCGGCTTCGTTCGTTCGATCGTTCCTCCCGCCCCCCAGGGCGTCGGCGTTGTCGTCGTCGTCGTCGGGGCCGCGCCCGAGCCTTCAGCCAGCCGTCGCCCTCGTCGACGCCCATGACGGTCTCCCCCCACTGCACCTCGGCAGGGAGGGAGCAGGGAGGGGGAGCAGGAGCAGGAGGGAGCACAAGCAGGAGGGAGCAGAGGCAGGAGGGAACTCACAGTGGGCCACTTGCCCACCAACGCTACCAGGGAGGATCCTGAGGTCCTCCTCCCCCTGCCTCCCCTATCTATGGTAGTGGTGCTGGAAAATCGGCCCACCAGCACGAGCAGGAGGGGCAGAGCAGAAGCAGGAGGGAGGGCACGAGCAGGAGGGAGCACAAGCAGGGGGCGGGGGGGGGCAGAAGCAGGAGTGTGGGCAGAGCGGGAGGGACGAGGAGGGATAGCAGGAGTTGAGGACACTTTTTGTCGACATTCGCTTCGGGCAATCGAGGCGCAGAAATCAAATGAAACAGCAACTGGCCCTCTGGCTCAGCCAGAACACTGCTGATGAAGAAGCGGCTCTACTGAACCCGACCCCAGAGGGAGGAGGGGAAGAGAAAGGTAGCCCCTCGGCAATACGCTGCGACTGCCAATGTCTTGTCGCCCAGGCTGTTTTCGGCAGCCCAGGGAGCAGGAGGGATGAGGAGGGAACATGAGGAGGAGCAGGAGGGAGGCAGAATGGAACAGAGTGGAGACACAACAAGCGGCATGAGCATAAACAGTCGGAGGTCTACGTGGATGTCTTGGATCGGCGCTGGACGCCCCTGGCGTCGCGCCTGGCGCCGCACTAGCGCGCCAGGGAGGATGGTCCAACGCCGATCCGAGACGTACGGACAGACCTCCGAACAGTTACATGAATGCCGGGTGTCCTTCTTCGAAGGAGGGAGCAGGAGGGAGGAACAGCAGGAGGAAGAGGAAGGTGGCGGTGGCCACTGCATGAGGAAAACGCGTCCTGAGCAGAACACCGCGCACCACGACCACGGCAACGCCAAGAACGACGGAGACGGGTCACGTTTACTACGACCCACACGGAAGCACGGAATTCCCAGGGGGAAGCGGAATTCCCAGTGGAATCAGCAGGGCAGAAGCGAACGAGAGAGAGGGACAAACAAACAAAAACATTGATACACACATATATATATATAAATAGAGAGAGAGAGAGAACGAGAGAGAGAGAGAGAGAGATGGATACACACGGATATCCGCCACCGTGCCTTGTGCACGTCGAGGCGTTGAAGAATGCCCAAGGCTGTCTGGTAGGGCTACCCCAGGGCACGACCTCTCTTAACATAACGATGGGTCCGCGCTCCCGAGGCCACGATCCCTCGTAAACAACGATGTGTCCGCGTTCTGAGCTTCCAAAACGGCCCATGCAGGCAACAAAGGACACCACGATTGCCCAATCTGCCTCCAAGACGGCCCACGATGGCTCCAAGGCGGCCCAATCTGGCCTCAAGACGGCGCAGTATGCCTCCCAAAGGGCCCACATGGCTACAAGGGGACCTCCACCAGGGACCGAAGAAGCCCAACTCACTGATGTGCTGTTGGTAGTTTCCTCACCATCCTCATCCTCCTCATCATCATCACCACCACGACCATACCACCATTAGAATAACCATCTTCACCATCAGCATCATCATCACCACTACCACCGCCACCGCGACCATCCTCGTCCCCGTCCTGATCCTCATCGTCATCGTCATCGATATCCTCATCCTCATGTGTGCTAACATCACCAAGCCAACACATGCCATCACTCTCATCATCATCATCATCATCATCATCATCATCATCATCATCATCATCATCATCAGCATCAGCATCATCATCATCATCATCAGCAGCAGCATCATCATCATCAGCATCAGCATCATCAGCATCAACATCATCATCATCATCATCAGCATCAACATCACCACCATCAGCATCATACTCACCATCAACCTCAAACACCTCTCCATCCCCATTACCAGCATGATCATCATCATCATCACCAACCCCACCATAAACCATTATGATCATCATCATCAACAGCATCATCATCATCATCATAATCATCATCAGTATAATCAGCAGCATCAGCATCATCAGGATCATCACCAACACAATCATGATCAACACCACCAGCAACAACAAACACAGTATCAACACCATCATCACGGCGCTCCCAACCCTGGAGACACGAGGTATCGCACGTGGCGGTCTCCCATGCCCCTCAGAAAAAATCGCGACCCAGAATGCTGGGCTGACACAATGGCGGGACTTCCCACAGGCAGCTGATTAGCTACACACGAACAGATACATACATATATATATATATATATAGATGTACATCTATACATACATACATATGTATATAACGTATACACCGAAAGAGAGAGATATCAAACACACATATATATAGAGAAGGAGAGAGAGAGAGAGAGAGAGAAACAGACATAGAACAATAAAAGACAGAGATACAGATACTCATACATAATTCGATGTTCGATTCGTCTACCGCTGTACCGCGAAGTGCTGGCACTCGTGACAGCAGACCCCCCAGCAGATGGCCACATCCCCACAGTGACGGTCGAGGAGACAGGGAAACCGAGAGGCCCCCTAGACCTCGCAGGGGGCGCGCTCCGACCAGGACTTCGAGGCGAACCCAGCGGTGGCGACGAGGGCCTCCCGGGAGGCCCACCAGACGCGAAAGAGGCGAGGGCAGCGGCATCGGCACGCGATCCTCCTCCGAGGATCCCCCGCCCGCGCGGGCGCGCCGCGCCGCAGCCCCCCAGGCGCGACGACGCGACGGACCAACCGAAGGCCGACGCCCGCCGCCACCGCCGAGGAGGAGGACGAGGGAGCAAGGAGAAGATGACGGGGGGAGGACCTGCCCCCCCGCAACTCTTCTCCTCCTCCTCCTCCTCCTCCTCCTCCTCCTCCTCCTGGCACAGCCCGGAGAGAGAGAGAGAGAGAGAGAGAGAGGGGGACGACAGGGGCGAGGAGAGGATGGGGGGGAGAGGGGGGACGAGGGGGAGGAGAGGAGGAGCAGGGGAGGCAGGGGAGGCATGGCACAGCCCCGAGAGGGAGGGTGTACAGCACTAGATATCTAGCTCGAGCTAGAATCATCGACCTCGCTTGGAGGCTTCACGAACACTGATTCTCTCCAGCAGAGCCACCAACCGCTGCTCATGCAAGAGAGCTGTCCCGCGACCGAAAGAGTAGTACACACCACCGCAGAGTCAGGAGGACGAGCACTAGAGGAGGAGGAGGAGGGAGGGAGGACAGTGGTGGAGAACGAGGAAGGACTCCCCTCCCCCCATCCCCGCCCAAAGCGCGGCCCAGCGAGAAAGACATAACCAGCCTCGAACTGATCCTGCAATCGGCAAGCCCAAGGTCATGCCAAGATGAGGAACATGTGCTCTGAAAACCAAGGGAATCCTCGAGATCGGCACCGAGGTACAGTAATGCCAAAAATTCGAATGGGGGATCGACTACATAACTCATTTACCCCGAATTTGTTTGGCTCGCCGAATCAATCAACATACGAATAATGCCCCGTAGAGATCTACGCAGTATCATACGTAGTGCTTCTTTCGAGTCGACAAACCAACAATTTGTTGTGGTAAACTTCTTATGCCATCGATCTCCAACTCGAATCGTTAGGAACGCTGCACCAAGCTGGTAAAAAGGAGGGGATCGGGCGGCTGGTAATGAGAGGCGACCTACATGGGGGGTGAAGACGAAGACGAAGACCCAAAACGGGGCCCTTGAGGGCCCCAGCTGGCTCCAAGAAGGGCCCTGAAGGGCCCCTTTGGGGCCGCTCTCTTCAGCCCCCATTTGGGTCACCCCCCATTGCCATCCGCCCGAGGGTGAGGATAACAGTTACCGTGTTGGGAGGAAGCGGCTGGGAAGACGAAGGCTATAAGCAAAAGCATCCAGATGCAACGAACGATGCCTACAGCCGTCTAGGGGCAATGATATCCTCACTTATCCCAGCCCCACCCTCCCAACCCGATCATTGTCTTTCGGGGTCGGCCAAGGTGGGGGGCGTCCAAGAGGGGGGGGCGCAAAACATGGCCGGCAGCATGTGCGCGGCCCAGGGGGGGGTGGGGCAGGAACGTAACGAAACGAGAAGAGGCGCCAGGATGTGTGAGGAACAATCATGGCCCACGCCAAGATACCCCCCGCCCCCCCCCAGTCAGCACCCCCCTCTTGGCCGCCCCCCGAATCCTCCGGGGAGGGGCGGGCGGGCGCCTGCGCGTCGGCCCGGTCCTCCCAGCGCTTGCTTCCTCCGCCGCGCCCCGCCGCTGTGTGGCGCGCGCGCGCGCCGCCGAGAGAGAGGTGGGATCCCCTCGGGGGGCGGGAGAGCGCGGCGGCAGCCCGACCGCCGCGCGGCGTCGGCGTGGCCACGGTTGCGGGCAGTAGTTATATCCACATGCAATGCGTCTCGGACTTTTGGGCTCCCTTCCCCGGAAACCGGAGGCGCACTGGATGTGCATACACATCTGGCCCCAAAAGGCCACTTGTTTATCCACGTCCAGTGCGCTTCGGCCTTGCGGCACCCCTTCCCAACAAAAAACTTCAAGACCAACGGCGGCCACGCCGCAGGTCGCCAGATGCGCGCGCGGCGGCGCAGCACGCACTCACCCGCGCGTGGATTTCTTGGATCTGAGCTGGCGCGCGGAGCGCGCAGCGCGCCAGGGGCGGCGCCGGAGGCGCCGCCAGGGGGGTCCAGCTCAACAGCTTATGTTTATACCGTTTACTCTTCTTCGAGATAGGATATCCCGCTATGAAAGCATCTGATGGCACGATCGTCGATGCTCTCTGGGCTTCCTGGAGTCAGGCAGTGGCGACGAGGCGTCCCTTGCCGATGGACCCACCAAGGAGTGTTTTGATAACCTTCTGTAGATTGCACGAGATATTTTAGGGGAAAAAACGTTTTGGCGGAGACAGCTTCGGACATCGGCCTTCGGTTCCAACAACCTTGCTATCGATCTCAGAACACTCCTGCGCTCTAAGAATCTTTCATTGTAGGCCGAATGGAATGATGGGATGGCTGGTCCCTGCTTTAACAAATGCCCCGAGGCCTCTGCGGGTCTCCAGGGCCATCGGGGGAGAAGACATGTCCATGGGGCGCCTGCTGGCAAAATGTTGTTTGACTTCACCCGCCTGCTGTACGGCCAGACCTGGGGCAAAACGCACACAGACACACACAGACACACACAGACACACAGACACACCCACACAGACACACCCACACCCCCACACACACCCCCACACACACCCCCACACACACCCCCACACACACCCCCACACACACCCCCACACACACACACCCACACCCACCCCCACCCCCACCCCCACCCACCCCACACCCACCCCACACCCACCCCACAACACCCCCCCACACACACACACACACACACACACACACACACACACACACACACACACACACACACACACACACACACACACACACACACACACACACACACACACACACACACACACACACACACACACACACACACACACACACACACACACACACACACACACACACACACACACACACACACACACACACACACACCCCACACACACCCCCACACACACCCCCACACACACCCCCCACACACACCCCCACCCCCACCCCACCCCCACCCCCCCACCCCCACCCCACCCCCACCCCCACCCCCACCCCCCCCCACCCCACACCCACACCCACACCACACCACACCCACACCCACACCCACACACCCACACACACCCACACACACCCACACACACACACACCCACACACACCCACACACCCCACACACACACCACACACGCACACACGCACACGCACACACACGCACACGCACACACCACACGCACACGCACACACACGCACACACGCACACGCACGCACACGCACACGCACACCCACACCCACACGCACACCCACACGCACACCCACACGCACACCCACACGCACACCCACACGCACACCCACACACACACACACACCCACACACACACGCACACACACACGCACACGCACACGCACACGCACACACACACACAACACACAACACACACACAACACACAACACACACACAACACACACAGAGCATCCCAGGGCACCCTTCCCAGGATGCACACAAACACCCTACACACGAACGAAGCACACTGGGGCACCCTAGTGTTCTTCGTGCTACAGGGGTAGAGGAGAAGGGGGGGAAGGGGGGGGTGCTCCTCATGCCCCAAGCGCTCCCCATCCTGCTTCTGCGGCGGCCCCTCCTCCATCTGCTGCTACGGTTCCTCCTCCTCGTGGTCTCTCCTCCGCCCCCTGACGTCCCTCTCCCTCCTCCCCACGCCCGTACACCCCTTCCCCCTCCCCCATCCTCCACTTCCTCCTCCTCCTCCTTCTCCTCTTCTTCCTCCTCCTAATCCTCCTGTCTTGTGTTTTACCTTCCCTCTCTGCTGCTGCTGCTGTTGCTCCCCCCCGTCCAGCTCAAAGGATGTCGAACTCTTCGCAGTCTGGTTTTGCACGCCCCCCAGGCTTGGACGCGTCGGACACCGCCACTGTCGCTATCACCGTCAGCCGAGTCGGTGGCCCTGACGAGGGAGTGACGGCGGCAGTGGCAGTGCCCAAACGCGCCCAGAGTCCAGCAAGCCACAAGTGAACAAGCCCGACTTGTCTGGCTGATGCTCTGGGGGGGCCTGTGCTCGGGGGAGGCTGCAGCACCGCTCAACGATGTGCTGTCAACCAACCCTGCAGGGTGGGCCCTTTCCATTTCCCTGTGCACTTCAGCTTGGTCTTCGGCTTCAGCTGCCGATGCGCCGCAGAACGCCTTCGGGACAATTCACCCGAGTCGGATTTTCCGCTCGCCCGGGTGCTCCCCTCCCCTACTCCTCCTCCTCCTCTTCCTCCTCCCCTCCTCCTCCTCCTCCTCCGCCTCCTCCTCCTCCTCGTCCTCGTCCTCCTCCTCGTCCTCGTCCTCCTCCTCCTCCGCCTCCTCCTCTCCTCCGCCTCCTCTTCCTCCTCCTCCTCCTCCTCTTCCTCCTCCTCCTCCTCCTCCCTCCTCCTCCTCCTCCTCCTCCTCCTCTCCTCCTCCTCCTCCTCCTCCTCCTCCTCCTCCTCCCCTCCCGTGCTGGACCTGCTCTTCCCACCTCCCCTCCGTCCTCCGCCATGCTCTCGTGTACTCGGCCCCCCCCCCCGCCGGCGCGGCCCCCCATCCTCGGAACTGGAGGCCCTCGGAGGAGGCCATCAGCTTGCTGGCGGCGCGTCGCGGCACGCGGGGGGTGCGCGGGCGGACACGCGAGTGCGGCTACTGTGAGGGGCAACGTTAGGTTTGGGGACCGTTTCTGGCTCAGGGGGGGGCATCGACCAGAAATCGGCGACGCGTCACCGTTGGATCGGCGAGAAATCCACCACGGCGTCACTCAGCTTTCTTGCGCGGGGTGGCCTATCAGATCCCTACGGGCGAGGAGCGGGCCATTCAGGGTCGAAGCCACCCCTCATGAGCCTATCCCCCGCACCGTTGCCCCCGATGGCGCCAGCTGCACGCCTGCACCGGCCCTGGCCAGGCCTAGGCATGCTGGGACCAAAGGCCGGTGCACGCGCAGGACGGAGGCACAATGAGAAGAAGCTGGGACCGGTGGTCCTCAGTACGTGGGCTAGCGGCCGGCGCCAACATGCGCATGCCAACCGAAGCCCGTCGACACGACGCAGGCGGTGCGGCGAGCGCTGCCGCGAGCTACGCGCAGTCACTAGAGCTGCACTGGGTAAACACACACTAATTAGACCAGCGCACGTCCTGAGCATCATCGATCGATCGTTGGAGGATAGATTGGGGATCTCCGAGAGCCGGCCAAGTCTGGAGAGGATGTGCCGGGCGCCGCGGCCGCTGAAGGCTTTGAGAGCAGACCAGACCGCTCTGAAACGACTTATCCCTGGCTTATAAGCCTGCCTGACATACGCCCCCCTGTTGGGCGCCCGAGTTATCCGGGGTAACTCGGGTCCGGGGTAACTCGGGTTTGGATTCCCGAAAAACGAACCCGAGTTATCCCTGACCCGAGTTACCCCTGATGATTCGGGGCTCTGACCCTGGCTTGGCCGGGATGGCGTATACACTAAAGGACTCCTAGATGGGGCGGGAGCTGCTGTGGTCGGAGAATCGCGCCGCATCGCCAAGGCATCGCCGACGCATCGCCGATGCATCGGCGACGTCGCCGGTGCATCGGCGACGTCGGCGCGGAGAATATCGGGCTCCACATCGAGCCGCATCGGCGATGCGGCGCGATCCTCCGACTCCATCTACTCAGACCCAATCTGGGAGGCTTGGAAACACCGGACCTTGGCCCAGGACGGTGCCCTGTCAGGATCGGGGGAGGTCTCTGTGTGGTTAGGTCGGGCCTGTCCCCCTACAGGCGGACTTTGGACGAAAACGAAAAACAAAAAATACTTATATATATATATATATATATATAAGAAAAACGATAATCAGAAAATGGTACCCTGACGATGTATAGACTGTTTTTTGAATATTCCTCCTGTAAAGGGACAGGCCCGACTTAAGTGTGTGGCGTCCTCCAAGGGGTCGCGGGACGCAAGGCCTCGTGGCGTCGCGGTCCGAAAGCTGTCGTGGCGACCCACGGCGAGAATGCGGATAGGAGGGGAAGGATGATGGGCCTGTTTTCCACCACCATCACCGTACATTGGAGGGAGAGGGGGTCCTCCTCCTGCTCCTCCTCCACCTCCTCATCCTCCTCCTCCTCTTCGTCCTCCTACTCCTCCTCCTCCTCCTCCTCCTCCTCCTCCTCCTCCTCCTCCTCCTCCTCCTCCTTCCCCCCTCCAACTTATGGTGGTGGTGGAAAACAGGCCCATCAAAGGAGGGAAAATTGTCTGGGCGAAACTCGGCCGTGAGAACGCGGGTCAAGAACGGTGGCCCTAGTCGTCACCGAGAACTAACGGACCCCTAACCCGAAGGACGCAGTGAAGACGTGGCCTCACTGAGGTTCCCGTCTCCGCATCAAAGATAATACATATGTGCTGTGTGGTGCGATACATCTGCGGAAAAACAAACATGTTCCCTAATGTTTTAGGCCCTCCTAACTCAGGTCCCTCCATAGAGTTCCTTTTTGAATTACTCAAGTCGCGACGAAAGATGACCGGAGGAACGAAGAACTGCACAGACATCAACTTTCCAAGGTCCCTCTGGCGCGCCAGGGAGGGGTGTCTGTCGCCGATCCCCTAAAAACGCGACCTATGCGAGGGGGAGGGGGGGGGGCGGGTGGGTCCGATAATCGGGGAATCGCAGGGCCCCTAACAAAGACAATCTCAACTCAGCGCGGGTCTCCGCAAGCTTACAGGCAACGCGCACAGTAAGTACACACGAGACAGATGCAAGGTCCTGGGTAGGCCATGCTGGCACTTCTCGAGCGGGGCGCGGCCAGCGAAAGTGGCCAATGATGGACCGAAGGAGAAGGGTGCAAGGCCAGCCTTTGAAGATCGCTTATCCTTACTATCCGCGTTGCCTGCCTGGTTATGCCGCGCATCCCCCCTCTCGGCGGAAGGCTCGGGGGGAAGTGAGAGGGGGCGCGGGCCTTCTCCGAGAGCTCGGAAGTCCCCAGGCCCCCCGAGAAATCTTCCGAGTCTTCTCCGCGGACACGTAGAGCCTCTCAGAAGGCGCGAGGGCTTCTGAAAAGTCCCGTCGCCTTCTGTGAGGGTATTCTCCTTCTCACTTCCTCCCTGCGGGCAAGACTTGTGCCCATATCCACTGCAGCTTGGAGTTTCGGGCTCCCTCCCCCCTGGCCCCTTATGAGGCCTGATGTTTGTCCATATCCAGTGCGCCTCGGCCTTGCGGTGCCCCTTCCAAGAATAACCAAGACGCACTTGATACTCCCCAATCAAAGCTTGCACTGAAGGGGTCCTAGCGGGAATTGAAAGATTTGGCCACAATTTACCGCCGATTTTGGTGGCATGCTGGATCCCAGGCTCCCAGGTTCCTGGTTATTGGTTCCGGGCCGATTTCGATGGGTTCTGGGTTCCTGGGTTCCCGGTCGATCTCCTTATCGATCTCTTTATCGATCCCACGATTCATGAATATTTGATTTCACCATCGATCAAAAGTTTTCAAAGCATTCGCTGATTGGAGTTTTCTCTGGTGTAATGGATTTGAAAATTGCCCGCACCCCCCCCCTCGCTCGCCGTCGATGCTCGGAGGGCAGACGCCAAGACAGCGTCGGAGGAAGCCTGCGAGCACGCCCGGGGAACCGCACAAACGCAGGGCGAGCAGGGCGGCGTGGCCGGCCTACGATGTGCCACCCTGCTGTGGCCTTCGAGGGGGCCCCAGGGGACCCTTTGACGGGGCCCAGGGCCCAGGATCCCCCATATCGTCCTGGAGTTTCTAAATTTTTGTCCCCCCCCCACCTCCCCGTAGTTTCCCATCTCTTCCTGAGAGTCGACGACGACTTGCGTCTGTGTGTCTCTTGTCCAGCTACAAGAAACTGAAGGGTTTTCGAGTGTGGGGCCCTGGGAGGCGATGCGCGCTCGACACGTCGCTGGCGTGCCGGGCAGACCCGGTTTCGATACTTTTTTGTTATGGGTGCTCGAAACTATTTCGGGGATGTTGTCCTCAAGCACGATGGAAACAACCTAAGCCTCTGGTCACTCTTCCCCATGCTCTGATCAGCAATTGAGGGTCCCCTTCAACCCTTTGGGAGGGAACCTAACAGTCAAGAAGCCCGAGACGTTAGGGATTGTGGGCCTTCCAAAGCCGCCCAGATCGTCTATCCCCATTGCAATGATGGGGACCTAACGTAGGCTACGTCATCAATGTGTTCGATTTAATTGGTGTTAATCTCGATGGTGTTCGGCGTCCGAAGGGGGTTTTCGAGGGCTCAAGGGCCATCAGAAGCCTAGCTAGTTATCTGGGATGGTAAAGTGGCACTGGGGAAAGGGTCGACAACTCTTCGGCCCGCGCATTGCACCGTCAAGCGACGTCGGAGGTCAGAGTACGAGCATCGAGTAAGAGCAAGACCGCGCGGGAGAGGCGGCACAGTGGAGGCAATGCAGCAGACTGCGCGGATAGGTTCTCCGTCGGCATGGCATGCGATGTTCGCCTCAAACTATCAAGCGCAGCCGAAAGCTTGGAGTCGTGCAATCCGTGCTTCTCTCTGCTGTCCAAGTTTCCTGGGGAATCTCTGGGTGTCCGCTGGTGCTGCGGCAGATGAACGAGCTGGAGGCAAAGGCGGCAATGAATTCGAAACAGGAGCCACGAATTGGCATAGTGCATCGCGTACCCCCCCCCGACTTGAGTGTGCTTGGTGAGATCGCAACGCGCCGATGCATCTGAAGCACAAAAGGAACGCAATGGAGATGGGATTGGCTGCACGACAAGCCGATACTCGCCACCTTCATTACTAGGCGCCTTGTGTATCCTTGTGCTAATGGATAGTGCGCCGTGGAGTGGCATTTCACGTGTATGGAAGACAGAATCGAATATTCCACCTGGTGAACCACTGTTTGGGGTCACGCCAATTCGCAGTCCGCTCAGCGGCCAGAGCAGCAAGCAAGCACCACGCACGTAAAATATAGCCACTCAACCATACAAGTCAAATACCCGCGAACAGGCCAATCACGGCATTGAGCAATATGTCAATGCGTCGACCCCAGTGCCAGGCGCAAAAGCCGCATAGCTGTAAGGCCGGCGCGTAAGCAAATCCGCACAGAACTGACACATGCGAACTGGACTATTACGTGTGCTGAACCAAGTAGCAACCGTCATATACCAACACGCATGGGCCATCCAGCCTGGACAAACGCAATGAGAAATTGGTCGCACGTAAAAGGCCCATCACGTTCCAGCTTATCTGAAACCACGTGAACCTTATCGAGATTTAAGCATCCATTCTCATCACGTTTCAGATTTGCTGTCGTACCCCTACTGATCGATTCCCTGCTTCCTTAGTGCTGACCCTCACGTGTGACAATCCTGCACAGCACAGGCGTACTGTAGGTATTTGCACATGTGAATGGTTGACAAGTCCCGCTGGACTTCGTCCTGATTCGAATTACGTTGGTGTGCACCGCCGCTTGTGATAGTCGTTGAAGCAACTACGCATCTGCACTTCACCGCATGCTGCAAACAAGTGCGTTCTGCTCAAGAAGAAGAGCGAAATGCCTGTTGTCTACGCGGTACTTGCTCGGTAATCCGGGTGCCTCGCGGCTCTGGCAGGACATCAAACCCTGCAAAAACAGCCAGGACAGCAAAAGCCAAGAACCTAGCGCATGACCAATACGATCACCACTGTTACCACAGCAGCGTCAACATGGTCTCAAGAATGGTCGCACGCCATGATGGCTTGTCGTTCGCATGTCCACCTCGACATTCGATGAGCGCCCTCTCCGCCATCGATCGGGCCCCATTCGGGTGGCCTCTCCTACAGTCAGATGCCATAGGCAAGCAACTTTAGGATCTCCTACAGCGACATGTAGACCGAAGAGGCAAACACTCGGAAGGGCGTCATTGGTAAGCTACTGCAGCCGCAACTTAGGCTGACTGTGCTCAGACACTTGCGGGCTGGCCTGTATTCGCAGACTGCGACTGCGCTCCATCGCTCTCCCCCCTCGCCCTCTCCGTCTTCTTATCTTTCACGCGACCTCGTCGCTGTGGTCGTCGGTACTTTTCCTCCTCCTCCTCCTCCTCGACCTCCTCCTCGTCAACCTCCTCAAAATAACCAACCCGACCTCCTCGTGCGCGTTCTGACGAGCTTTCCGAAGCGGATCCAGCCGTGGCGGCGAGGGACCAACCAAGAGACCACGAAAGAAAAGAGAAACGTCAAACTCCTGCTTCGTTCCTCCTGGTCTTCATCCCCGTGTCATCGCCAATAATATGCTCACGACGTGGACTCTCAGAGCTCTATCCAGGCACTTTTTTTTGTCGCGGGCCGTTTCCTGTAAGCCTGGGGGCCTAAAACAACTACCTCTGGGGGCGGCAGCAGAGATGTTGTCGTGGTCGTCGTTGTTGTCGCCGTCGTCGTCGTCGTCGTCGTCGTCGGCGTCGGCGTCGTCGTCGTCGTGGTCGTGGTCGTGGTCGTGGTCGTGGTCGTCGTCGTCGCCGTCAGACATCCCACATCGCACTTTCAATTACGAGTCCTGGCCTCGGGAGGCCCAAGCACCAGCAAAGCCTGCGCCGCCACTTTGCCCGCGACGCGAGCGCGCAGACACTGAAGGAAGAAAACGCATGAACGTAACCTTTCCAAGGTCCATTAGAAGCCTCCTAGATGGGGTCCGAGTAGATGGGGTCGAAGGATCGCGCAGCATCGCCAATGCATCGCCGATGTATCGGCGATGCATCGGCGACGTCGGCGATGCATCGGCGACGCGTCGGCGAAGGGAAAATCGGGCTACGCATCGAGCCGCATCGCCGATGCATCGGCGATTCGGCGCGAACCTTCGACCCTATCTGCTCGGACCCCATCTGGGAGGTCCGTCGCCCCTGGCGGGGCGACGCGCACATAGTATGAGTATGTTGGGGTGACGCCGAACCCAGATCGGCCAGGGCCCTGCTGCGAAGCCCCTAGCCTGGATCAGCCGTGTGGTAGCTCCTCAAGCTTGCGTCAGTGGAGGGCGGACAGAGAAAATCGGCCCCATGTGGCTCCCAACGCCAGGCCAGAGGGAATCGGCTAACCTTCGCTGGCAACTCATGGGCGCCTCCCATGCCATCTTGCTGGCTCTTGCAAATCGACGCTCACCGACGCAAACTCGACGCTAATCGACGCGAGTCGACGCTAGCTGGCGCTAAATTGGCGCTAATCGACCCTAAATTTGCGCTTTCTCATCGATTGCCAGACGCTAGCGCACGGTTGCACCCTAGAGGAGGAATCTCTAGGACATACAAGGCTCCCATGATTTGCCACCGAAGCTGACCTGGAGGGCTATGATGGCGCTTTCAAACGGGGTTGGCCAGCGAAAGTCGCCAAGGATGGGCCGAGGGGGCAAGAATGCAACGTTAGCCTTGGACAACTGCTCATCCTTACTCTGCGACTTGACTGTAACGGGGAATACGCCCTCAGAACACCTTGCAAACGCTGGAGCGTTTTTTTCCTCCGTTTCCTAGATGGGCATCTCATCTTACCATATGGGACGGCCTTTCTGCTGCGCTCTCAGGTCCGGGATCGGCTAGTGGCCCACCTGCTAGTCTTGCTGTCCGTTCTCTGCGCGAGGGTAGCCTTGTTTGTTGGTTGTTTGTTTCTTGTGTTGTTGGGTGTTCTTTGTTATAGAAGAAGAAAAACACCATAAACATCAACTTTTGGCGCTCCGCGCGGATCTTGGATCTGCGCTGGACCCCCCCTCCCTGGCGCGCGGAGCGCATCAGGGGCGTCGCCAGAGGCGCCGCCGGGGGGTCCCAGCGCGGATCCAAGGCACGGAGCGCCACAAGTTTGTGCTTGTGGCGTTTTTCTTCTTCTTCTTGTTCCTTTGGTGTTAAGCCTTGGAGAACTGCCCCTCCTTGCGATGCGACTTGACTGCCTGTGTTAGGTCGGGCATGTCCCCCTGCAGGCGGACTGTGGGCGAAAGCTCAAGGATACCCCACAAATATCCCAACAAAAATCAAACAGACTGCTAAGCACATCGTTCCCAGACTACGGTCATGCGCGATAAGGATGCAAGGGCCTTGGACGCCCATTCTGAACAATTTTCGAGCGGGGCGCGGCCAACGAAAGCGGCGAAGGATGGACCGAGGAGGCAAGGATACAATCGGGTCGGGCGAAAGGGGAGGATAGCAAAGGGGGGGTTTGAGAATCAGCTCGCGTAGCTGATTTTCCCGGCGCCTCCCGGCGCCAGAGGCGGCCATGTATCGAGGAACGGGCCCCTTGGTGGGGCCGAAACCAGCTGCATGCAGCAGATTTCGTACCCCCCCCCTTTCCCAATCCCCACCTTTGTCCGGCCCGATACAAGGGTATGCTGCCCATCCTTACTACGCGGGTTGACTGTACTGCTAGCTGCTAGACTGTTTTTGCATACTCCTCCTGCAGAAAAACGTGGGGAGGAGGAGGAGGAGGAGGAGGAGGAGGAGGAGGAGGAGGGAGGAGGAGGAGGAGGAGGAGGAGGAGGAGGAGGAGGAGGGAGGCGGAGGAGGAGGAGGAGGATCAGCGGGATGGGGAGGGTTGACCGTATTGCTTTACTGCTGTCTTTGCATACCCCTCCTGCCGAGGCACGTGCCCGACACGACCCGAGGAGGCGCGGGGGGAGGGCCGCGCGCGGCGCTCCTGCGTCGGGGGCCCCCCCTTGGACTTGGCCACGGCCGCCGGCGCCTCCCCGCGCGCTGCGCGGGCCGGCGCGGGGGCGCGTGGGGGTCGACAAGCGCGGTCGAGGAGGGAGGAGGAGGGAGGGAGGAGGAGGGAGGAGGATGAGGAGGAGGAGGAGGGAGGAGAGGGAGGAGGAGGGAGGAGGGAGGAGGAGGAGGAGGAGGAGGAGGAGGAGGAGGAGGGAGGAGGGAGTATGAGGGAGGAGGAGGGAGGAGGAGGAGGAGGAGGAGGAGGAGGAGGAGGAGGAGGAGGAGGAGGAGGAGGAGGAGGAGAGGGAGGAGGAGGAGGAGGAGGAGGGAGGAGGCGGAGGAGGAGGAAGGAGGAGGAGGGAGGAGGAGGAGGTACTCGCAAAGTAGCTACTCGCAAACGACCTGGATCCGCCGCGGGGGATGCGCGATATAACATTACATGGAGGAAGACATAGATTTGTTCTGGCCGTTTGCGAGTAGGTGCTCTGCGCGTAGTGGAACGCGCCAGGTGAGGGGGGACATCGGGCATGTGTCGACATTGCGTCCCCAAACATGATCGCACCCAAAAACAAAAATCAGGACTGGATTTGTTTTGCCAATGTCGGCATCGGGGGGCCCTCGCCGGGCCTCGGGACAGTCAAAACACGACTCAGGATGAAAAACCGGCCCCGGGGAAAGGGTCGGGACTTCTGGGGACGCCGTCCAGAAAAAATCAGGACGTCGCATGTCTGGGTCGCCCACAAAGCGGTGACAGGCCCGCGATAGGAGAGCGTTTTTCCCCGTATCCTCGGATGGGGCCCTTGGTGTTCCCCTATAGATAAGGCTCTTGTTCATAGTCACGCGACTCCAGGAACAAACCCTCCTCCTCCTCTTCACCTCCTCCTGCTCCTATTTCTCACTCGGCCTCTCTCAGATACACTCCGACTCATTCATACTCATTCAGTCTCAGACTCACTCATACTCAGAGCTACTCATACTTTCTCGTACTCAGACTCACTAACACTCATATCTGCTCACGCTCATATACACACATCCGCCACCGTGCCGCTTGGCACGGAGCGGACATGTACTCAGGTCCTGTCACTACCCCTGCAAGCCTCATTCCTCACTCATCAGGAGTTATGTAAGGGTTCGGAGCCCCTCGGCCGAAATCTCCTGGGGGCATGACTCGTGACCCCTGAGCTCCCCCGAGTGTTCTCGCATGAAGTTTTCGGGCCCAAGGGGGCCCCAAGACGGGCCAAGAGGGCCCCAAGAAGCCTCCAAGACGGTCCAACTAAAAGACCCGCGTCGCCGAACGATCGCTCCAAGACGCTCAAGATGGCCCCCAGACGGCCCAAGAGGATTTCAAAACGCACAAACAAGCATTCGCCTGTTCGGATTCCCGACGTTCCTAAATGGGGCCCAGGAGGTCTCCCAAACCGCCCCAAGACGGCCCAAGAGGCCTCCAAGATGACCCCAAAACGGCCCAGGAGGGCACCCGGATCATCCTAGAGGTGCCCACAACGGCCCAAGAGGGCCCCAAGACGCCACCGAAAGGGGCCCGAAAGAGGGAGCTCCAACCGAACATCCGAGCCTTCCGCCCCAGGAGGCCCCCAGAAGGGCCAAGAGGCGCCCAGGAGGCGCCAAGAGGCCCGCCCCCAAGAGGCCCCCAAGAGGTCCCAAGAGGCCCTCAAGAGACCCAAGAGAGGCTCCAAGAGGCCCTGAAACGGTCCCCAAGAGGCGTCCGAACTTTCTCCAAAAGGCCTCTGGAAACATCCCGAGAGTCTCCAATGGACATCAGATAGACTGCACACCCACAACCGAAGCACGGTAGCGGGATGAACCGAAGGACATTCTATACTCAGTCATGCTCCGACTCTGACTCATTCATACGCAGGCCCTCTCATACTCAGACTCACTCACACTCTCGCCCACTCAAACTCAGACTCACCTGCGTTCGTACTCACTCGTGCTTGGGCAAACTAACACTCATCTATTATTCGCACTCCGATCTACCCATGCTCGAATCGCTCATGCAAGCAGATTGTGAGGATGTTCCAGGCGAGGCGCTAGTCTCGGCACTCCAGGGGAGCCGCCAGGGAGTATTGCACGGGCCCGTTCAAGCCCAGATTCTTGGGATGGCTGAAGCGATTTGCCTGCTTGGGAGCCCAACGCCTCTTGCGTTTGCAACAAATTGCGGGGCCGTCTCATGCGAGGCGCTGGTTTCAACACTCTGAGGGAGAGCCGCCAGACGGGCACTGCACGGGCTCGTTCGCGCCGAGATTGCGAGGATGTCTTAAACGGTTTGCCTGTCCTGGTGCCCAAAACCTGTTCCTGTTTGCTTTCGGGGAAGAGCGTGAGGATGTCTCATGTGAAGCGATGGCGTCAGCACTCGACGGGGGAGCCGCCAAGGGGTATCGCACTGGCCCGTTCGCGCCGAGATTGTGAGGATGTCTTCAGCGGGTTGCCTGCCCTGGTGCCCAACATTTTTTGCGTTCGGAACAGATTGTGGGAATGCCTGAGGCGGTTAGCCTGTTCCGGCCACCTAGATGTTTCCTTAGGTTGTCCAATGATCACCGCGATGTAGCAGTCACTGCATTTGGGCACCCCCAGGGGGGGCCACCAGGGGCGGAGACAGGCCAAGGTTCGCTTCCAGCTTGCTAGGATGTCTCAGGCGGCTTGCATCTTTCAGCTCCCCAGATTTGTTTGTTGTGGTCCAGTGCTCACTGCGATATAGCACGCGTGGCAACTGGGCACCCCAGACTTTCGTTTCTTTGTGGTTCAATGCTCACCGTGATGGAGCTAGCGTGGCTCCGGGGCACCCAAAGGCAGAACCGCCAGGAAAGGGGACACTTGAATATCAAAATTCAGATAGGGGGGAGCCCATGCGGTTCGCGTGCTTCTCCCCCCGAACAACTCACCCACCCACTCACTTACTCACTCACCTTTGTCCCCGTTTCCTCACTCGGACACACCCATTCGCACTCGGAGCTACCCACCAACACATTTTCCTCACTCGGACTCACTCGTCACATTCAGACTCGCTCATACCCAGACCCGATCGTACTCGGACCCAGGCCGACACATAACTACTCGCTCATACTAAGTCTCGCTCATGCTCAATTTCACCCAAACCTATACCAAAACAAACTCATACTTCCTCACGATCAGGCTCGCCCGCCGTCAGATTCATTCATACTCCGACTACCTCGCACCCTGGATCACGCATACTCAGAATTTTATCCATCACGCTCAAGCTCAGAATCGCCCACATTCAGACTCGCTCAAACTCAGACCCGCTCACACTTAGCTCGCTCGCACTCAGACTCACTCATACTCAGACCCACCCGCAGTCACAGCGACTATATCTAGACTCGTTCGCACGCAGGCTCGAACGTACCCGGATCCATTCGCACCCCCTCTGGCTCACATTCAGATCACCCGCGCTGAAGCCCACTTGCAGTAAGCTCAAACGAATCGTTGCCGCGAAATCTAGCTGGCACGGCAGTTGGGCACCCTGAGTGCCAGCAGGCGCCGTGAGTAGCACGCCAAGCGTAGCAACGTCATGCTCGCTTGCCTGACTTGCCGCGCGGACAAGGGCGAG